>JAODUO010000865.1:45000-72500 GCA_025642075.2 Ridgeia piscesae | reverse complement strand
AACATAGGCATTTTATAATGGGCAACATAGGCACTTTATTGTTGATCTTCTGGCTTAGCCTAACACACAAACAGATTACGCTGTAGATAAAGGTTTCTGAGTCATTTGTCACTGTGATTTAGTTAGCAATAACAATAGTCCCTAGCACTGATCTGTCTGTCATTGTATAAGTTAAACACTAATTATGCCTATAAACTAGATGTCGCGATATATGATTTGCTTTTCTTTTATCTATTATAGTAACACATCCTGAAAATTAAAAGTATTTGAAAAAAGTATTTGAAAAAAAGTATTTGAAAAAAAGTATTTGAAAAAAGTATTTGAAAAAAAGTATTTGAAAACAGTATTTGAAAAAAAAGTATTTGAAAAAAGTATTTGAAATATTTTCCAATGTATTTCTATTTCAATACATTTGCATTTAATGTAATTGCATTTGAAGCCCTCAGGGGTATTTGTGTGTGTGTGTGTGTGTGTGTGTGTGTGTTGTGTGTGTGTGTGTGTGTGTGTGTGTGTGTGTGTGTGTGTGTGTGTCTGTGTGTCTGTCTGTGTGTGATGTGTGACATGTCTGCATTTCTAAGAGATGTGCGAGCATGTGAGAGGGTTGTAAGTGTGTGCCTGCGGGCGTGTGTGTGTATGTATGTGTAACTGTGTATGAACATATCGATGGGCCAGAGCCAGTTTTGGATATTTGTGTATGAATAGTCTTCTGCTTTGGTTGGATGCTTCACAGAGAAATCAAGATGTTGTTCAATTGAACACGTCTGCCTGTGGAAGTATAAAGTGCTATATAACAATTTACTTTTAAAACTTTGTGTGTCCATGCTGTTTCCCATGAGACATCATGCCTCATAACTGCTATGTCCCCTGATCTAATGCCTTCTAATTAACCGACATGCCTTGTTGCTGCAGCATGTCTCCATGAGATGAACAGACATGGGCCGAATACACCTAGTAGATAGCACTAGCAAGTCAAAGGCCGCTGTGCAGAAGATTCTGCTCAGTGACCATGACAGGGTCTTTATTGCTGTCAAACAAGTCTTTCATGAGCAGCCAGGTACGTTTTTAACAGCTGGTGAACATAAAACCGTGAGGCAACCTGCATTATTTGATTTTATATATTGAGTTTCTGCTGCCTGTTGAGGCTGTGTACTGAGAACATTTGGTGACTGTGAGCAATAGATATTTTTTATTAATTGAAGGAGTATTATTCTTAGATGAAAACATCACATACGGAACATTTGTCAAGATATCTTTACATTCAAATAATAAGAAGTACACTGAAAAGCAGCATTTACATGGCAATGTTCTGCGCAAAATGAGCAGATGACCTGCTTTGAGACCTTGTATATTTTAAACAGATTGATAAATACAGAAACTTGATCATTATGCGTGCATGCACATAATGGAAAATAACTACTTATGACTTGTTATATGGGACATACGACCAGTAGACACTATGGGTGACCTGTTAAAATGTTACGTTGCCCCCAGGTGACCTGTTAAGACATGTTATGTTGACCCCACACTCGACCTGTTTTAAAATATTATATTGACCCCATATATGGCCTGTAAAGAGATGGTATGTTGATCCCCTAATGACATGTTAAGACATGGCTTTTTATTTTTATTGCAAAATCATGTTATATGGTATAAATTATACCTATTTTAGCATAAAGACAGTCAAAATTTTTTTTCATGTACCATTTAGGGGTTGAAAATAGATGCAGTAAGGGCGCTTAACTCTGTGTACACATCGACCACGAGGTGTTTTCGAAACCGTTGTAGGCGTGGCTAAAAGCCCAGAAGGAAATGCATGATCACGCGATGCAGTATCACGTGAACACAAGTTTAAACGCCACACCCAGCCAGGTGCACGGCTCCCAGTTGGTAAAGGTCAAAGGGTGGGCACTCGCGGCGATTTGAGTGACAGCGTCAGGATTCTTATAAACATTCGACGATTAACATTACGAAGTCAGTTCTGTTTCGATAAAACATTTATTGGCGGTCAGGACGCTACAATAGTTATAACTTATACTGATTAACATGATTTTGCAATAAAAATAAAAAGCCACGAACAGATCATATCGCTTTAAGACAGGCTATGTTGACCCCATACATGATCTGTTAAGATATGTGATGTTGATCCTGCTGGTGACACCCCACAGGTAAGACATGTTGATCCCACAAGTGACTTGTTAAGACATGTTATGTTGACTCCACAGGACAATTGTGTCACACTGCCTAAACAACTTATATACCTAGTTTTGTTTATATGTTGACCTCACGTGTGACCTGTTAAGACATGTTATGTTGACCCCACATGTAACTCAATAAGACATTATATTGACTCGACAGGTAACTTGATAAGACATGTTTCATGTTTATGGTGACCACACAGGTGACCTGGCACTGATCACAGTGGGGACGGTGGATGGTCAGGTGTATCTGTTTGACCTGAAGCACGGTGGTGACATCATGTTTGAAGGCTTACTTTGGAGAGTGCTGCAGTCACAGCAACTACTGAAGGCATGTGACTTGTGGACAAAGTCAGCCAGCTGTATCATTCACGTGTAGCGAAATACACTCCACAATTTTTTTTTTTTATTAACTTCAAGTTAACTGTGCAAGTTTGTTAATACAGCTGTACATATTTTTTTTGCTATTCCAAAATTAATTACTTATTTACTTTTATGAATCACTTTTTATTTTATTTTTTAGTATTACTTTTGATAATAAAAAGAATTTCATGCCCTTAGATTGTGCTAACATAATAATTTCCATGCCATATTTGTTTTGAGTAACAAATCTTCTCCAGTTATGAGAAATTTGCCATAAGATTGACATTTTATATTCTACGCTGTTCCTTTACAGATAA
The DNA here is from genome assembly GCA_025642075.2 of Ridgeia piscesae. Taxonomy (NCBI): domain Eukaryota; kingdom Metazoa; phylum Annelida; class Polychaeta; order Sabellida; family Siboglinidae; genus Ridgeia; species Ridgeia piscesae. The sequence goes on along the minus strand of JAODUO010000865.1, from coordinate 69,625 downwards.
TTCACGACTGTCGGCATGCAAGTGCTGCCCTCCACAGGCAGTTTGGTGTATCAATGAGGGATGTATTTGATACACAGGTGGGAGCGTACACCATGATACAATGTACAGATATTAGATTATGAATTTATGATATTCATTTGTTTTACATACCCCACATGCTATGGTTGTAGAAGCTGTTAGTCCTTGGAATTACAGCTTTTTATCAAAAATGTTATTGCCAATTTGACTTTATATTAATAAGAACTAATAATACGTATTAATTAATATGACATTCAGGTGTATTAATATAATACATGATAACATCGCAGGCAGACTGAATCACACTGCCTAAACAGCTTAAATACTTAGTTGTGTTTGTGACAGTTCTCGTGCGATATGCTTGCATCACAGTAATAGAATGTTAGATGACGAGGCACCTGTACCAACTTATTTTTAGCAAGTGGATTCAGTACACTGCTGTTTGCCTAAGTGAGATATGCCACAATCAGTGTTATCTGCACAATCCCCACCAAGCCCTACCTCTCTAACAATGTTTACAAAAGGATTATAAAATGATGTGCATTACTTTACTTGAACAGCATGTCATCTATTAAATCAATCTTTCATGTCTTAGTTTAACAACTTTAATGGACCTTGTTGCTATGCATTTGGTCAAGTGGTGGACGAGTCACTTGTGTACTGTGTGTATCGTCACAACATTGTGTTCGCAGGCCGCCTACTGTCTCCTGATGGTTGACCAGCGTCTGACCCCCCGCCACATATCTACAACAGATCTGTATTACAAGTATGGAGACCATGACGAGGCTCTTGTACAGTGCATTCAGGTATACAGTCACACTCATAGTTTCGTGTCCATCCAAAAGTAAAATGAATAAATATATTTATGTAATGCCACATATAGTTATAATAATTATTGTTCATGGCACTTTGCATATGAAATAACAATAAATTAAGTATTACAAAATTATGCACACCCCTGCAAAATTTTCACCCCAAACAGTTGCATACAATAGATTTAGTAACATAATTATCCAGACAGGAACCTAACAATAGGCTCTGACCAAATATCCCTTAAAATTTGCTGATATGTGAATATAATATACATGTTAAAATGCATACATGAATACTGATGAATGTTCATTTAAAATGAGAGACGACTCACGACAAGTTGTTGTGTTGAATCGGGTCACAAGGAGCGAGTGGACGCGGCTGGAATCTTCTGGTGCCAACGACCCTTGTCCAAAGGAATGATACGGTCAGCAGCTTGCGACGTCCAGATGCTCATGTCTCATGTGTACGAAAACATGAACAGGTAGACTTCAAATATTTTGCAATTTATACTAAACTGTAATTTACATCAATGTTTCAACTGCTGCGGTTTGAAGGAGACAATGCCCACTTCGTCACTGGTTCCTGCTGAGCCTTGTTAGTATCCTGTGAATTGAAGCAGGAATTACATGCATTGTATTAGTAGACAAACTTAGCCTGGCTGCATCTCCTCCCAAGAGCCAGGATGTGTCATTACCAATACTGCTGCTTATTCAGTGGTGGTTTTTGTGCCCCAGAGAGATCACTGCACTAGCCCTTGAGAGAGACTTGGCTGAGTACATCAAAGCCTACAATCATGGTACGAAACAAGTGTCAAAACTGCAGAAGATGGCAACATTGAAAGTACAGAGATCAAGACGACCAGTTCTGGCTTTGACCGATCGACAGACAGAATTGTTACGAAACACCATTCATCCTGTTGATCTTGTTATCACATAGAGAGCAACTGTCCGCCGTTTATCACAGAAAACACGAGACAACTGTCCATTTTACATTGCGAACACCTCAGACAAATGTCGGTTTATAAGAGTGAACATTAAACAGGTGTTCATTTATTTCAAGACACATTAATTTATCACAGTAAACATATCAGACAAGTGTCAGTTTCTCACAGTGAGCACACAACTTGCTATGATTATAACCAGAGAATGTGTATTATTTTCTCAATGCTTTATAACCTGATGTTTGCTGTATGAGGCTACCTTAAATGTTTGTGAAATTTTCACTGTTTCTTTATGCAACACTATCTCCACACACTGCAAGTGGCAGACTCTTCTAACCACGGTTGAATGATACCAGAGTTACCAGATATATATAACAGTGTGCAATGGAACCTTGTTATTAATTGAGCAAGAGTGACCTGCATTGTGAGATGTCCCCATTAACAAAACTAATGTCCCATATTGTAATGTTAGCTAAATAACTTGGGACTATCCTAGAGTATCCTTATTTGCCAGGTGACCTTATGTGGAAATGTTTTGGATTTTACAAACTATGCAGACATCACATAATCGTTGATTTCCACTTATAAAAGTGTACTTATGCCATTTTGTTTACAATGGGAACACATCTGTATAATAATAAGTCAATGTTATAAAATGTATAAGGTGGTGTTTTGCACTCAGACTTAGCTAAAATGGTGAGACAATTACCATCAGGCACTTTGACAGGCAGCTTTGTGGAAGTATTCTGTTGTATTATGGTTTACTCATAAGCTTCAGTATTTTAACAGTATTATTAACAAGCATTCAGTATTATTAGGCCTATGCTGTGTTTATGTTAACTTATTAACAGGTATTTTTATATGACATATACTGCACCTTCCACTCGGGAGTTGTCTGATGTATAATTGTGATCTTATTTATTTATACACGCAACAACTGAACACTGTTTTGTTAACATTTTATTACATTTGTTCATCCACTAATGTATGCTAATAAAGAAAGACATGCTCAAAATCTTGTGTTCTCTCTCGCAAAGTTCTGTTCAGTTCTTGAGTATATAACAACACCCCGAAGTCCCAATCACATGATCTGATTGTGTGTCGTTATGTCGGAGTCCATGAAGAAGACATAATGGCAAATGCCCCTGGCAGGCTAATGTGAAGGTCTCGACTGAGTACTGTCCTCTCCAACAAAGGGTGCATTACTCTGAAGGGCTGTATCTTTTGTTATCTTTAATTCTGAAACAAGAGTTACATTATCTAACCTTTCATGTTATTATGATACCATATCATACTGTAGATGTTGTACATACTCCAGCAGACTGACTGCCAAGATGTTTTAACGAATTAGATGTAACTTTAGAATTCAACATTTTTATGTTCGCAAAACTAACACTGTCACTAAAATAACTGATTAGCAAATCTGAATACCAAGGAGAGCCCAGAAGCGTCCCTTTTATGAGCGATAATACATATGCATCTCTTGTGTATTAAATCAACTCAAGAATTACATGACACTCAAACATAACTTTATCTAGAGACTCGTCCACCCGTCATTTGGATGGGTAAAAACGAATATGGACGGGTAGAAAAATGGGTGGACAGGTTAAAAAATGAAGGATAAAAAAGGTCTTCGAAAACCATAGATATTGTAAGTTATGCATTGAAAGTGAGTGATAATGGTGTCACGTGTGTTTGTAGTCCATTTTAGGTCATCAGACACATTTTTAAAAGTTTGTAAACTGGCTTAACAGTTAACATCCATGTGTCCTCCTAAACGTGTCACTGGCAATAATTTTATCCTGCATAAAGCCCTGCACTCAGACCATGCAAAAAACATTACAAATGACATTATGACTGTTCCTTGTTTTAGTTGTTTATGAACATACTAGATTAAACATTACACAGTAGATAAAAACTCACGATATACGTCTTTGTCTTCATTGTACTCTGCCTGTACAACCATGGTCCGGAGAGTCACGGCTGAGTCTTCTGCCAACTTCACCATCTGCAGTAGTTCACAGTAAGTAAATATGAAACAAACATTGTCAGTCAAATGTCAAAATATTTGTTGTTTTGTTTTACATGTTTTGTTAATCCTGATACACAACATTTATCTGGGAACATTAGGGATCATTCACATTTGTCAATATTTACCAATTCACATAGAGTGTACTACCCTCTATATAGAGTGTACTACACTGTATGTGAATATCAGTGTACGAATTATCACCATTTTATGAATTAGCAATTTTTTTTAACGTTCATGGTTTTCTTATTCTCTACTTTTCCAAGGAAGTTCAGAAGTGCTTCAATGAAATCATGTTGAATACAGGAATGTTAGAAGATGCCAATGACATTATGCCCTTGTTGCACTCACCTCTTCGATTTCCTCAACTTCAGCCAAATTCTTGTTTTTCTTGAATTCTTCATTTATTTTATTTCTGCCAGCTGCAAATATTACCACAAACCAGATCAGTCTTTAACTACCAAATGGGTCATAAAAAGATGACGAGGAGATGTTTAATCCTACGACCACAATAAATCATACTGTAATATAGAACCATGCAATAATATGATCAATGTATAAACTATGTGCAAATTAGTCAGTAAGATAAAGTTTATTTACTCCAAAGTCATACAAGAAATTATACAAACCATAATACATTTTATATGTAAAATTTACCTGTTAACATTTCTGTATCACCCGCAAAGACTTGTTTTCTTGCTTCGTGCAATGACCTAAAACTTGCGAGCACCTTCAAAGCAAAACCAATAATCAAGATATCAGCATGTAATTTAGAACCACATTTGGTGACATCTGAAATAAGTTCTGATGCATTAAAAAAAAATTGTTATTGGCAATTAGGGCCGATGACATTTTGTGACTCTCATGAATCTGGACAATTTCTTAAGTATGAAATTTTCTCGTATGGAATGTAAATGTTGTGTTGGCTTTACACTTTGATAAAGCATGCCAAATGTGCCAAACTGACTCTAAAAATATGTTTCCTAGCTATTGCTTGGATCCTCGCCTTCCCCAGAAAGTAAACATTGTACCTAAAATGCAAGCTTTGCTAAGTTCAAGCTAATGGCAATGATTTATGCTAGTATGCTGGATCATGCGAGTATGCTATATGTGAGGTTGTGTATTGTGTACTAGTATATGTCATAAGACATAACATATTTTAATGATAATGAGTATTAATATATCAAAGTTGTTAATGTACAGGCTACTTCATAATATATAGCTATCCAGCTTTGCATGTTATAGTAAATATCATATGTTAGTATGTTTTGTGAACAACTGGGATAGCCGGTATTTTTGCTGTCTAAGCTTGCACCTTGAAAAAGAAAATATGAAACCAGCAACTTAAACTCATACAATTTCACATCATGCATCTTCTATTGAAGTTCTACACCTATACTAAAACTGTGCACTTGTCATGTGATGAAAAATAAATAAATTATACTCTTAAATATTATCAGTAAAAAAACAAACATACAAAATTCACTTGTTTTTACTCGTAAACATTAATTTCACAGGAAACTCGGGTAGGTGGTGCTATTTTAGGGTTCAATGCCAATGGAGATGGTTGTGACGTGGATGAAGGTTTAGGGTTAGGATTAGTTTGAAAGGTACTTTTGACAAGATTTACATCAGGTGTTTCTATGGATCTGGAAGGGGTATGCAAAAATACCCGTACAGTAGGCGTAGCACAAGTTACTTAGTCTTACCAGAGAGAGTTTCCTGTGACGAAAACAATGTATACATGCAACAATGTGTGTATTTTGTGTACGTTTTAAAATAAATAAAATACTTTTTATCACATCACAAGTGTATATAAAGTATGTAGAAATGCATAGTACGTATACACCAAGAGGCGAAACAACCAATCCCAAAGCCAGGTGGGGGTCATGGGCGATAATACAGGTAGAGTACACAGTAAGCGCATTTGATAATACTTGAAATACATTTTGCCAGATGTCTAGAGTATGTCAAATGGATAAATAAACAGTAGCATTACACAAACAGTTTCACTAAGTGTACATACCCTGGATCGCAAGGCACTCATATTTTGTGACTTGTCTGACTTGTTTACCTCGAATGCTCGACTGACCCATATAACCGATAGCGCCAATCGCGTTTATGATTTCGATTTGTTTGGTTGAACGTGTTAGTGTCCATATCATAATAATAACAACAGTACGTAATACGCATGATACTCATAATGCTCATAATGCTCATAATGCTCATAATGCTCATAATGCTCATAATACAATGTACTCATAATACTCATAATAATACTACCAGAACACATAAAATATGCAGACAAGGCACTTGTACCCTTGCAATCTATATGTTTCACTAGCTTGTTTGCTCATGAATTTCTACCAGTGTTGTCAGTTGTACTTGTGCCAGATAAAGCTAGTAAATATATATTCTAAGGCAAATGGTCCTTGCATTAGCTAGTGTGTCTAGCAAAATTATGGAAATAATTATACTAGGCAGAATAGAAATATTTTATTAGGATACTAATCCTAATCAGTTTGGTTTCAAGAAGAATTAAACCAGCATGTCACAGACCAGTGTATATGTTTTAAAAAGAAAATTATTCATTCATGACATAAATAGACAACGTAGAATTCTACATGTACAAGGAAATATTATATTGTGAACATTTAGTATGTGCTCCTTAGAGGTAACACTCACCCTGTTTCGTTCATATTGCTGATGTATGGAGTACGTACAACTCTGGTGGAATTACAAGAAATCCACATTAAATAGTTTGCATATTGCATATCACAATATTGTTTATTTTAAAGTTGTTTATTGGTACGTCAAAATATGAAAGTACCAGCCTGCTATATGCACTCTTTTTGATGTTTAATGCTGCCAATCAGTTATTAGGAATATGATTCCTAGATTTATGTGCATACTTCATAGCTATGTTAACTATATTTTAAATGACATTCTAACTTCTAACTTAAGTTTCACTTCAATGATTTGTAAACACTGGAATAAGCCTTTACATGTGAACACTTGACTGAAACAACTGTGTACATTTTCTAATATGCACAGCATTGGGTCAGAATGCTTACTATATATATTGTCTGCCTAATGTCGATCATCATATGGACCCCAAAGTCACGTGTACTTGCTGCATGTGCCCTGTTGAGTCTGGAATAATAATAATAATAATAATAATAATAATAATAATAATAATAATAATAATAATAATAATAATAATAATAATAATAATAATAATAATAATAATAATAATAATAATAATAATAATAATAACAATAATAATAATAATAATCATCGAAATCATCGAAATCATCGAAATCATCGAAATCATCGAAATCATCGAAATCATCGAAATCATCGAAATCATCGAAAAAAACATAATAATCGTAATAATCGTAATAATCATGATAATCATGATAATCATGATAATCATGATAATCATGATAATCATGATAAACAAGATAAACAAGATAATCAAGATATCAAAGTAATCACAACAATCACAATAATCACAATAATCATAATAATCACAATAATCACAATAATCACAATAATCACAATAATCACAATAATCACAATAATCACAATAATCACAATAATCACAATAATCACAATAATCACAATAATCACAATAATCACAACAATAATATGCGAATGCGGATGCCGCTGCTGCTATCCGCATTCGGACACGGACACGGCCATGAATACGAATATGCATATTCGTATCCGTATCGCAACCGCATCCGCATCCGCATCCGCATCCGCATCCGCATCCGCATCCGCAACGATAACGATAACGATAACGATAACGATAACGATCACAACGATCACAACGTTGTGATCATAATGATCATTTATGATAATCATAAAAATTGCTAAATGTTTATTTAAGATAAAGAAAGTCTACATATGAACACAAAATACAGGTAGAATATTCATGTACACACGTCATGCACATGACAAGTACAAACCAACGGCAACGAATTAGATAAATATCAACTCTCTATAGCCGCCACCATTTTTGCATATAGATACCTCGGCCATATGAGAAGTCATGAGAAGCATTTTAAAACAAATATAAAAATTGTGCTATTAGAAGTTAGTCTCATGAAGATTTTGTGATTCTCCTGAATCTTGACAATATGAAAATATTCTTTTATGGCATGTAAATATGATATTATGCTGATAATGTGCCAAACTCACTCTAAAAATGTGTTTCCTAGCCGTTGTTTGAATTCTGCATTTAATAATATTAGTTTAGTTGTATGCCATAAAAATCAGTCTGGAAATAGTGTCCGTTTTCCTTGAATGTAAACATCATACCGAAAATGCGAGCTTCACCAAAGAGCAGTGTAAACAAGATATTGGGGGAGTCCGCTAGCTAGAATGATAATGGTAAACAACAGTGTTTTTCTATGATTTAAAAATAATGGATTGAGTATTATATGTGCATATTTATATAAAGCACACACTCGATCATATATGGAATGTATATTTCTGTAATAAAGTGTTTACAGAAAGCAAGACTTTCTACTTTTGCATATTATACCATAAACAAATAAAAAAATAAAATTGACCCTAGTGAATGCTTTATATTTTTAATTGTTTTAATAATTATATTTTAGCAAATAATTTTTACGCATTTTATTCTATAGTTAGTACGTTTTGTTATGTATATGAGTGTAAAGCGTCAGGGAACAAGTTTCAACTGATCAGCCACTGTATAAGTAGTATTATTATTCTATTAATTTTAATGGAATTATTGATACATAAACTGCAGTATTGCTGGTATACTGGCCAACACTCCGATGGAGTCAAACGGTCATACAGGACCATTTTTTATAACATAGCCAAAATCTAATATGGCCAATGATTACCAGGCTGCACCGCCTGCGTGGTCCAGACAGTCAGGATCTATGTTACCTATAGACAATGCTTTTTAATTCATATAATGATACAAGTAATTTTTCTACAATATTGTGTTGTTTTATACAACGTCTAACCTACATAATTTTCAGTTAGATTGTTGCCTTCTATTTTGCACAGAACATTAAAAATTATACAATCTACAGAATCTATCCTCACTAGATATTTACATAGATCGATCAAATACATAAAAAAACGGAAATTTCTGAAGATGTTTAGCTAAAATAAATACTAATAAGCAACATGAAGATGCGTGAATGGAGAATTACGGTATGTGAGTGATATAAATAGGTATGCATATAAATTATATATAATCATCAATAAGTAGATAATTTGTTTTAGTGTCTATTCACAATGTGTAGCGTGTATACCTCTATCGCGTTGCCTTGGTGAATACAACATGGCCGCCAAATGTCCTTTGCTAAAGCGATGGTTATGACAAATCTGTTATATTGCTGCATTTCTTTTGCAGAATGTAGGAATATGGAGTTTTAATAATATTTCAAAAGTAAGTTACAGTACACAAGTGTTCCAACATACTTAATAACATCGTTTGCGATGAACAATCGGTCTGGAAATATTTCCCGTTTTCCCGGGCTTACTCCACACAGACACACTTCTAACCACTTAGCCATAGGCATGACATACTAAGCACCGTTCACAATTGCCTACATGCGCGGGCACCGTCTATGTTAACATTAGAACAATTGATTTAGGCGATCTTTTCTGACCGAACCATAAAAATGACCTCATACAATCGCCAAACGGCAAACCTTTCCTCACACATCTTACATGCATGCATATGCATGATACATTAGGTTATCAAATCATCTAAATTGATGTAACGAATAAGTTTCACAAAGCAAACTCGCTAAAAACTCAATAATATCATCTGCGTTGCCTATGTATAGCTCAGCAATTACCGTAACGTCAGTACGTATTGTGCCATGGTGTCACTATATAGATTAGTTTCTACAAATTAAGATTAACTGAAAATTATCTTATCCTAACCCCTAAACCAAACTAATCCTAAACTACTAATAACATATGCCTCGATGCAATATTGATGTTATGGTAATTTACACACTCAACGAGCTACACATTGCTGCAGCCAATGGTGTAGAGTTTTGTGTGAGGTAGTTTTGTGAATTTTGCTTGTTTCAATAATGTAAGTGGTTTTATTTTGTAAATTTAACACTGAATGACCATTATTATTTATTCATATGTTCATTTTAATGGGTTTATTATTTTAATTAAGATAATGTTATTGTGTTGTCATTTAAATAAGTTGTATTTATTAATATTTTTTATATAATGTAGTTAATTTTATTTAGTGCTTTTTGTCTAGTAATGATTGCATGTTTTAGCTTTATTGTTTTTTAGTATGTGATATTAATACATTTACCACTCTAAAACACACCAGAACAATGCCAGAACACATTCCTATTTATCATGAAATGTACTTGCATGTTGAAAATGACAAATAAAGCTTTATTATTATTATTATTTAGATGGGACACTATAATAAAACATGTTATTATTATTAGCATTAGTATTATTTAATTGGCATAGTTTGGATTTTGATGCCAGTTTACTACATTCAAACATACCCCACTCTAACGTAGATCAGTACATGCCTACACATGTACATACACATAAGCCAGTTCAATTACTAGATTTTTTATTACATGTACATGTATGTTTAAGGTACATTTAGTTATTATCACTGCAAGGATCATTACATTTTTATATGAGTATTCATTGTCATTACAGTTACCTTGATTTTTAATATTAAGCATGTCCTTCCATGGTCAGATATGGCTCAAATTTTGCTGTGTGCGTCAAATACACTTATCATCTTCTGTGTCTGTTGCAGACTCTGGGGGTGCAGATGCTTCAGAATGCCAATACTGAGAGTTCCCGTGGTGCACAAGTTTGGGATCATATCCCACAGTCAGCGCGTGGAGTTGCAGGAACGCCTCCTTAAGCAAACATACCAGCAGACATATGGCACTCAACATACACCAGCCGCAGGACAGTGAGTGGAGTCAGTCCAAGACATAGGCCTCAGAAATCATTCACAACGTGAAAGGAATAATGCAATTCACATTACCAGTTACCCCAACTAGTGCACATGATTTTGATGTGGTTCATGGTTTCCGAGTGTCATAAAATAGCTTGGAAAACGACACAAACTAACACCCACTGAATTCAACTGATGTGACGTGGTTGCCAATATATTACCCATCATGTTGTCAATATATTACCCATCATGCTTCTGTCAATATATTACCCATCATGCTTCTGTGTTACTGTGGTTGCAGGACTTCCACATTTTGTAACACTTGAAATATACTACAATTATATTACAATGACTATTATATTCAGACACTGAATGTTTTGTGCTTACAATTTTTTAAAATAAAAAATCAATATGTTTCTATGCCTTACATTTCCAGACACCTATTGTTTTGATGTGTCTGAATATATGTATTGCATAATAACTGTTTTCAAACACAAATTATATTTGTACCGTCTAATTTTGTACAGTTGCTAATTAAGTCATTATAGGTATTTGATCACATACAGATTATAGCAATTAACATCTAATATACAAATACCAAGCCACCCTGTTTGCTAGACTGAACAAGGTACACTATGAACATTATTATTTGCTGCAGCTGAAAAATTTGTTTGAATCATTAAAATATGTAATATAATGAACAAAACATCGGAACAAGAAGAGAACACTAGTACAACCCCTGTAGTGAGAAATAATTAATGTTGTGTGTTTGAGCAGGAAACCACTAGAAGTGAGTGATGAGTTTGTGCAACAGTTCAATTTGGCGGAGGAGTTTGGGGAGAAGGAACGTCTGGAAGATGTTGCTGGAAAAATCCTTGAGAGAATCAAGGTAGGTCACACAGGAACGCCATTCATCACACATTATACTACATGCATAGAGCATTTTTCCAGCTTTGTGATTAGGTTTGTATCACATGTTTTGTCAGCTAGATTGTAAGATGTTATTCAATAATGTTCCTGACTAAATATACAAGTACATGATTTTGAAGAACATTGTCTAATTAAATAATTAACTACAATTAAATAGTGTAATTAATTATTAATGTGTTACTACAGAGGAAGGTTGGTTGGATGAAGGGTGGAGTGGGGGCCTATGTGGACTTGCCTTTGGGCTGGACAGAGCTGGCACAGCTGGCCCAGTGCAAGGGTGAAATCCAGGAGGGTAAGATTCTATTCTCAGCTATTTACATGTATTGACATAAATATCAGTTGGCAATGTTTTTGTGTTTTTATAAAACTGTGTTAAGACAGACTGCAGCGACAAACTAGATGAGTACTAAAAGTGGACCATCTGGCAGATGATAGTATAAAACACACAGTCCTAGAAACAGCACGCTGAGATCCTTGTCCCACTGTGCGACACTACAGCTGCACACAATGATAATGATGAAATAAAAAGATCAGTGTGCATCAGAAGCTATTTTCTTATTAATTCGCCAAAAGAAATGAACAAAATTTAATTTTTAATCTGGGAAGTGAAATTATTATACATAGACATCAAAGTAATAAGAGTATAACATATTTGTTTGAAGTTGAAAATATAAAAAATTGTTGAATTTTCCCATTGCAGAATGTCTCAATGTGTTGATAACCTCCTTGGGCCACGCCCCAGTCGGCAAAGGTCAGATTCCTGCCCTGTTCTTTCTTGCGGAGACGACTCTCTATTGGCTGCGTACAGATGCAGTCAACCAACCCATCCTGCGCACTGGAGAAATCAAACTGCTAAAGATGGGGTTCTTGGTGTTCCTCCGCATGTTTTACCATCACATGGCTGGGCAGCTGAAGGGTCACTGTGACTTCAAGAATCGACTCTACACTTACCTAGACGGTACAGAATATTCCTGAATAGAATCTAGACTTAATGTTTTAGTCTGCTGCAGTATTGATGACATGCTTGTGGGTCATTAGTACGTATGGATTTATTCGAAGTTGTGTTGTTGCATATAGATACTGTTTTTGGACTATTGTGGTTAATTAAAGCAGATTAAAAGTTCCCATTTAGATTGATTAAGTTATGAGAATAAATATACATTGTCACTTAAGCTTTTATACAAGAGTCATTCAAAGTCAAGAGGCCTACAAGCCCTACCCTAATGCCCTACTGTGTGTCTACTACACAGTTAAGTGAAAGTCAAGAGGCCTACAAGCCCTACTCTAATGCCCTACTGTGTATCCACTATATGGTTAAGTGAAAGTCAAGAGGCCTACAAGCCCTACCCTAATGCCCTACTGTGTATCCACTATACGGTTAAGTGAAAGTCAAGAGGCGCACAAGCCCTACCCTAATGCCCTACTGTGTATCCACTATATGGTTAAGTGAAAGTCAAGAAGCCTACAAGCCCTACCATAATGCCCTACTGTGTATCCACTGCATGGTTAAGTGAAAGTTAAGAGGCATACAAGCCCTACCCTAATGCCCTACTGTTTATCCACTGCATGGTTAAGTGAAAGTCAAGAGGCCTACAAGCCCTACCCTAATGCCCTACTGTGTATCCACTATACGGTTAAGTGAAAGTCAAGAGGCGCACAAGCCCTATCCTAATGCCCTGCTGTGTGTCCCCTATAGGGTTCAGGGAAAGTCAAGATGCCTACAAGCCCTACCCTAATGCCCTACTGTGTGTCCCCTATAGGGTTCAGTGAAAGTCAAGAGGCCTACAAGCCCTACCCTAATGCCCTGCTGTGTGTCCCCTATAGGGTTCAGTGAAAGTCAAGAGGCCTACAAGCCCTACCCTAATGCCCTGCTGTGTGTCCCCTATAGGGTTCAGTGAAAGTCAAGAGGCCTACAAGCCCTACCCTAATGCCCTGCTGTGTGTCCCCTATAGGGTTCAGTGAAAGTCAAGAGGCCTACAAGCCCTACCCTAATGCCCTGCTGTGTGTCCCCTATAGGGTTCAGTGAAAGTCAAGAGGCCTACAAGCCCTACCCTAATGCCCTACTGTGTGTCCCCTATAGGGTTCAGTGAAAGTCAAGATGCCTACAAGCCCTACCCTAATGCCCTACTATGTGTCCCCTATAGGGTTCAGTGAAAGTCAAGAGGCCTACAAGCCCTACCCTAATGCCCTACTGTGTATCCGCTACATAAGTGAGGTGGGGATGATGATTGTGGGGGACTGCAACACAGAGGCTGGGGAGATGAAGGAGGGGGACAATCTCAAAACCACAGACAACAAAGATGGCGACCATGAGGTAAGATATCGTGGTAGTGGGTCAGAACACCACAAGGTTGGCCTAACTCTTTCCCAAACCCTCACCTGTGTGTTTAATTGGACAGGTCTTTCATTGAGTCAAGTGCAAAGTGATTTAGCCATTAGTAGGATTGCATATCATACTAAATACAAACGTGCGTTTTCTTTATTAAAAGGATGATGCCAGCTCCTCTGCCCAGAATTAGCCAAGCAGTAATTTGTAATAGGAAGTCAGCTGCATAGAATGTGGGAAAGTTAAACATCAAAGAGTATTGCAATTAACTCACCCTGCATTATTACCAATCAATTTTCTTTTGAAACTGGATGTTTTGTATACCATTTGATTGTGTTGCAGGTGGAATCTTTCAAATTATGAACTTAATAAAATAACAAAACACAAATGGGCAGGCAGTAAACCGTCAAACATGCCTGGTGTAGTCATAAGAACCTAACATTAAATGAAACAAAATTAAACCTGGGAGCTGGCCCGCTCGCTTTAACATACTATCACATTGTACTGTCTCTGGCTGTTGTCCCTCCTGTACTAATAATACATATCTTCATATATTCCATTGTTCAACTTCATTTCAATGGTTCATTTTCCTCACTTCAAAGTTGTCAATCTGTCCTGTCCATATTGTACTGACTCTGGCTGTTGTCCCTCCTGTACTAATAATACATATCTTCATATATTCCATTGTTCAACTTCATTTCAATGGTTAATTTTCCTCACTTCAAAGTTGTCAATCTGTCCTGTCCATATTGTACTGACTCTGGCTGTTGTTCCTCCTGTACTAATAATACATATCTTCATATATTCCATTGTTCAACTTCATTTCAATGGTTCATTTTCCTCACTTCAAAGTTGTCAATCTGTCCTGTCCATATTGTACTGACTCTGGCTGTTGTTCCTCCTGTACTAATAATACATATCTTCATATATTCCATTGTTCAACTTCATTTCAATGGTTCATTTTCCTCACTTCAAAGTTGTCAATCTGTCCTGTCCATATTGTACTGACTCTGGCTGTTGTTCCTCCTGTACTAATAATACATATCTTCATATATTCCATTGTTCAACTTCATTTCAATGGTTAATTTTCCTCACTTCAAAGTTGTCAATCTGTCCTGTCCATATTGTACTGACTCTGGCTGTTGTTCCTCCTGTACTAATAATACATATCTTCATATATTCCATTGTTCAACTTCATTTCAATGGTTCATTTTCCTCACTTCAAAGTTGTCAATCTGTCCTGTCCATATTGTACTGACTCTGGCTGTTGTTCCTCCTGTACTAATAATACATATCTTCATATATTCCATTGTTCAACTTCATTTCAATGGTTAATTTTCCTCACTTCAAAGTTGTCAATCTGTCCTGTCCATATTGTACTGACTCTGGCTGTTGTTCCTCCTGTACTAATAATACATATCTTCATATATTCCATTGTTCAACTTCATTTCAATGGTTCATTTTCCTCACTTCAAAGTTGTCAATCTGTCCTGTCCATATTGTACTGACTCTGGCTGTTGTTCCTCCTGTACTAATAATACATATCTTCATATATTCCATTGTTCAACTTCATTTCAATGGTTCATTTTCCTCACTTCAAAGTTGTCAATCTGTCCTGTCCATATTGTACTGACTCTGGCTGTTGTTCCTCCTGTACTAATAATACATATCTTCATATATTCCATTGTTCAACTTCATTTCAATGGTTCATTTTCCTCACTTCAAATTTGTCAATCTGTCCTGTCCATATTGTACTGACTCTGGCTGTTGTTCCTCCTGTACTAATAATACATATCTTCATATATTCCATTGTTCAACTTCATTTCAATGGTTCATTTTCCTCACTTCAAAGTTGTCAATCTGTCCTGTCCATATTGTACTGACTCTGGCTGTTGTTCCTCCTGTACTAATAATACATATCTTCATATATTCCATTGTTCAACTTCATTTCAATGGTTAATTTTCCTCACTTCAAAGTTGTCAATCTGTCCTGTCCATATTGTACTGACTCTGGCTGTTGTTCCTCCTGTACTAATAATACATATCTTCATATATTCCATTGTTCAACTTCATTTCAATGGTTCATTTTCCTCACTTCAAAGTTGTCAATCTGTCCTGTCCATATTGTACTGACTCTGGCTGTTGTTCCTCCTGTACTAATAATACATATCTTCATATATTCCATTGTTCAACTTCATTTCAATGGTTCATTTTCCTCACTTCAAAGTTGTCAATCTGTCCTGTCCATATTGTACTGACTCTGGCTGTTGTTCCTCCTGTACTAATAATACATATCTTCATATATTCCATTGTTCAACTTCATTTCAATGGTTCATTTTCCTCACTTCAAAGTTGTCAATCTGTCCTGTCCATATTGTACTGACTCTGGCTGTTGTTCCTCCTGTACTAATAATACATATCTTCATATATTCCATTGTTCAACTTCATTTCAATGGTTAATTTTCCTCACTTCAAAGTTGTCAATCTGTCCTGTCCATATTGTACTGACTCTGGCTGTTGTTCCTCCTGTACTAATAATACATATCTTCATATATTCCATTGTTCAACTTCATTTCAATGGTTCATTTTCCTCACTTCAAAGTTGTCAATCTGTCCTGTCCATATTGTACTGACTCTGGCTGTTGTTCCTCCTGTACTAATAATACATATCTTCATATATTCCATTGTTCAACTTCATTTCAATGGTTAATTTTCCTCACTTCAAAGTTGTCAATCTGTCCTGTCCATATTGTACTGACTCTGGCTGTTGTTCCTCCTGTACTAATAATACATATCTTCATATATTCCATTGTTCAACTTCATTTCAATGGTTAATTTTCCTCACTTCAAAGTTGTCAATCTGTCCTGTCCATATTGTACTGACTCTGGCTGTTGTTCCTCCTGTACTAATAATACATATCTTCATATATTCCATTGTTCAACTTCATTTCAATGGTTCATTTTCCTCACTTCAAAGTTGTCAATCTGTCCTGTCCATATTGTACTGACTCTGGCTGTTGTTCCTCCTGTACTAATAATACATATCTTCCATTCCTCAACTTCATTTATTCAATGGTTAGTTTTCCTCACTTCAAAGTTGTCAATCTGTCCTGTTCCAGCGAGCACATGCGGCGCTGTTGTACTCGTACGATGACACACAGACAACAACCGATAGCGCCGTCATCAGTAGCAGTGTCCATGACCTGAGTCCCACTCTCTGGCATGCACTCGATGTGTGGCGGTGTGTCAGTAGTCTCAGTGGTGGCCTCCAGAGTGCGCTACAGGCACTTGCCATCTGCGGCTCAAATATGGCAGTAGAGAGCTGGTGAGAACGAAATGTTACGAGTCTCCTTTTTATAGACATAGTTCTCGCAATATTACAGTTCATATGTGTGTTATTTAAAGCAATCATCCACTTACTTACACACAAGTGATTTTCGTGCTAGAAATGGCTGGTAGCCCATATAAGTAATGTATTGATATATTTTGTTTCCTTGCTGATACTTCTGTAGGAACAGAAAACTTCAGAAATGCCAGGTAAGACCAGAGTAGACAGACCAGTATAGTCACGACTGGAACGTTTGTGCCCTGTCAAAAACTTTGTGATCATGTCTTGTGTTCTATTGCTCTAGGCCTATTTTAATACATTCAAATAAAATAAAATTTTACTGTAACTCTACAGAACATAAAAATCATAACCTTACAAATAATCCTACAATATAAACATACAATATAATCATATTTGCTTGATCTTGAATCAAGATGTATGATTTTTAACCTGGACGTCTTCCGAGATACGGACTTCATAAAAGATTTTTTTTACACTGCACTAAGGCAACCTTTCTAACAGTTTGGTTGCACGAAGTTGGTGATAGTTGACTTAACACACATCGTTCAAAAGAATGTCTTCAGATTCATTTTAAACATAAAACATTAGGGTGCCCGTAAGTGTCATTTGGAGTGATACCTTGGTGTTCCTTTTGCAGGGTGGATGTGTTATGCGCCCTCCAAGTGCTGGGAGACGCGTGCAAGTCTGACGCGCGAGCCCTGCATGTCCTTCAGAGCTTGGCCCGTGGTCTCATGCCTAGTACCACTGCTCCCTCCCCAGTCCCCGAGGAGGACCACTCTGCAGGTAGACAAGGACTCACTGGACACACAGAAGTACCCCGGGGCACATCTCTAATAATAATGATGGGTACATTTTTAATATAGGATGTTTTGGGCAGAAAAAAACATCCTTCACAGACTAAAATGACTTTAATGATGGTAAAATATCTAATAAATTAAGCTGAAACATCAGGCATTTTGGGGGTTAACATATAGTTTCTCTAAAAGCATCTGGACATCTGTATGTCAATTAGAGTGTGACTCTGGTGAGAGCATATCCATGTGTGTCGTGCATCTTTGAGTCTGACGTCAATGTTTCAGCATGTCACAGTTACTGCTATCGTTATTACCACAACTATCCCTGCTGCCTTGATGTGACATTTATTTTAATAAATTTATTATTATGATGAATGCATTATTATTGTAACACATTTTATGTAATTTTTATTTTACTTATTTATTTTTTGTAACCACATATTTTATATATTAGCTCGACATTTAATGTTTTTAAATATTTATTATTTTATGTATTAATTGATGTAAAATGTTATAAGAAATAATTTTATGACCTTTAGTTGGACTTTTGACAAGTCAAAAGCTTCCTTGTCCACATGCCATCTGAAGCTTAGATAGCTCTAGATGGCAATCTTAGTATATCTTGTTAAATCTGTTGTCGTTTCCTTCACACACAGACAAAGACAGAGATTTATTATCGACAAGTTGCAAGACGAAGACAGAGGCAGACACGTCAGTGTCGAAAGACTTCACCGCAGCAGAGACAGTGTCTTCGAAGGCACAAACCTATGACACTACCCCGGAGACAGCCAAGGCTATGGTGCGTCACAAGGGGTGTCCCTTCATGAAGGACATCGCCGCCAGTCTCCCAGCTGTCCCCGGAGGAGCAGGGAAACTCATATGGGAGGCACATCAGTTGACAAAGACTAATGACTCCCTGAGGACTGAGTACAGCATGAAGGCGACCGCAGGCAGGAGCAAGACGTCAGGAATGTCAGAGACAACCAGTGTGCCCACCTATACCAACATTCCTGTGAGTCAACTCAGAGTTACCGTCTGTGTGTGCGTGTGCGTGTGCGTGTGCGTGTGCGTGTGCGTGTGCGTGCGCGTGTCGCGTGCGCGTGTGCGTGCGCGTGCGCGTGCGCGTGCGCGTGCGCGTGCGCGTGCGCGTGCGCGTGCGCGTGCGTTTGTGTGCGTTTGTGTGCGTTTGTGTGCGTTTGTGTGCGTTTGTGTGCGTTTGTGTGCGTTTGTGTGCGTTTGTGTGCGTTTGTGTGCGTTTGTGTGTTTGTGTGCGTTTGTGTGCGTTTGTGTGCGTTTGTGTGCGTTTGTGTGCGTTTGTGTGCGTTTGTGTGCGTTTGTGTGCGTTGTGTGCGTTTGTGTGCGTTGTGTGCGTTTGTGTCGTTGTGCGTTGTGTTGTGTGTGTGCGTGTGTGCGTGTGTGCGTGTGTGCGTGTGTGCGTGTGTGCGTGTGTGCGTGTGTGCGTGTGTGCGTGTGTGCGTGTGTGCGTGTGTGCGTGTGTGCGTGTGTGCGTGTGTGTGTGTGGTGTTGCGTGTGTGCGTGTGTGCTGTGTGCATGCGTGCGTGTCTGTGTGTGTGTGTGTGTCTGTGTGTTTGTGTGTGTGTGTGTTGTGTGTGTACGTGTGTGTGTGTATTTGTATTTGTGTGTGTGTGTGTGCATGCATGCGTGCGTGCATGTGTGTGTCTGTGTGTATGTATGTGTGTATGTGTGTGTGTCTGTGTGTGTATCTGTGTGTGTCTGTGTATGTGTATGTGTGTGTGTCTGTATGTCTGTCTGTGTGTGTGTGTGTGTGTGTGTTTGTGTGTGTCAGTGTATAATATACATGTGTAGTACTTGTGTATTTTACCAGTACCATATCTATATCCATATTCTGATATGCAAATATCCTATGGACACATCACACCAGTACATATGGTAGTTTTGTTTGGTTAAATTTTTAGACGTTGGCATTATGATATACTTGTCTGAAAACAGAAATACTTTTATTACACAATAATAACGTGTACCTGGTATAGCCAACTCATCTTTAAATATAATTACATTAAAACTGTACAAATAGTTATTTAATATGGTGGGTTGGCAGAGTTTGACAGAACGTTGTGACACCAGACCTGACATGCCCTATGTTTCCATGTTCTAGTGTCCGGACCTGGCCGGCATCCAGGGCTGGCATTGGGAGGTGGCAGTTACCTACACAGACATCCTCGCAGACATCTGCCTGCACGGCATCACTTCCACCATCCAAAAGTTGGCTCTGGTCGGCTCCAACGTCGACACACGAGACATCCACAAGGTGGCGCTGGAGGCCCAGTGGCCAATGAGGAGTGCCGGACTCGTCGACCTCGTATACTTCCACGCTGTCATCGAGGTCACCGATGGAGGTAGGTGTTGTGTGGATTCACTGCAACAACTTGATGGAACGGGCGATGGTAACTGATACAACTTCACCCTTGCTCCACCCTTTGTTCCCTGTACGGGGGTGAGATTCTGGGGTAAGGGTATTCTCAAACCACTCATTCTAGTCATCCTTTTCATAATTTCATCTCGGCAGTCATCTTTCACCCTCACCCTATCATCTCCTATCCCTCCTCCAGCGTTCTCCCATTTCAGCTGTACACTTCCCCTTCTCCTTTGTCTTGTTTACCTCATGTTTCCTGGCAAGTATGCCTGCTTCCATCGTTGCCTAGTTGCCCACCCATCTCAGCTGGCTACTGACCGATCTTCCTATTACAGTCTGAATGCTGCATTCCATCCCATCCTCTACTTTCTAACATTCAGTGAAAACTAATCAACTTGGTACAACCAATTTCCCTGCATTTACCTGTGAACTGAGGAAATTTGACTGTCGTAAGGAATTGTCTGTCTGTCCGTCTGTCTGTCCGTCTGTCCTTCTGTCTGACCTTCTGTCTGTCCGTCTGTCTGTCCGTCTGTCCATCTGCCGCCTGTCTCAGGCGTCTCTAAACCTTTGGTTTATTTGCAAAGCTTGACAACCTTCAGTTAATAATTACCTCTAAGGCTGCTTCACTGACAAGAACAGACTCTAACCTTTAAAGCTTTTAACAAGAGTACCCTATGTCCTTAACAAGAGTACCCTATATCCATAACAAGAGTACCCTATGTCCTTAATTTCTTCATTTCTACAGTAATTGTCAATACAAAAATAGTGTACTAATGTGTTATAATGATGTTGTGGAAATAAAATCTGTTGTATCATACCCCGCCCTACAGGGGCGAGCGAGTGGAGTTGGAGGGTGAGGTACAGTGCCCTCAGCAACCTCGTCAGGATCTGTCAGTACTTCTTGGGGGATGAGGAGAAAATTGGCCTACGTACTATGGCCTGGAGAACTCTGGTGAAGGCTCAGTCCCTTGAGAAAGACCCTCGTGTCCTTGAAGCTCTCACGGTTGGCCAGGTATGTTGCCAGCCTGGTTTGTTGAAGCCTATACTAATGACTTGACAATCTATATTAATCCATAATGTTTGTCATTGATTAATCAGTGTATAACAATACTCTTTCAGTCAAAATTTGCTCTTTACTAGTATGTAACATGTTCCGATATCAAACATCGTCTGTTGTGTGTTGCTGTCTGTGGTCTGAGTAAAACACCAATACAACAATGGTTTGCCATATGCAGCATTATATATAATATGCATAAGTTGGTGGAACTAGGCCCGTGGGCGATGACCCAAAATTGGGTTAGACCATTTTGAGTGGTTTGTCTTGTAGCTAGTGACTGTCTGAACTCTACTTTTGCACTGTGTGCACATATATATATATATATATATATGTATATGTATATGTATATGTATATGTATATGTATATGTATATGTATATGTATATGTATATGTATATGTATATGTATATGTATATGTATATGTATATGTATTTGTATGCGTATGCGTATGCGTATGGTATGCGTATACGTATACGTATACGTATACGTATACGTATACGTATACGTATACGTATACATATACATATACATATATATATATATATATATATATATATAAACAAATAAATTATACCAAATGCTGCATGTTATCAAACTTATAACACAGCATTTTATATTCATGCAACATGCATTTGACTCACTTGCAATTGGTTTTTGAATGTTATATTCTGTTTGATGCCACAGAAATATACATGGCTGAAAATCACTGTTGTCTTGAAGGTGGTCATCAAATCAAAGAATACATGTTATTATAATTGTTTCAACAAGTACTATAACTAAGCCATTAAAGAAATGTTTTATTTAAGATATGTAAGGTATTTGTGACAGCATTACTAACTACTCGTCCATTTTTTTCCATCCAGGTTGATGCCAGTCTAGAGACGATTGTGAAGAAACAGATTCGGTCGTCACCGACTACACTGGGAGCAAAGATTGCAGAAGGGCTGTCACACCTGTATTTACCCCCACTTCCACCCCCCGTCCCACCCCCACGGGCGACAAAACCACCGAAGAAGGTGGTGAAAGTTACACACCCGAGCCCTCATAAACACATGAGGACGTCTCTCAGGTTGGTTGGAGGATGCGCTTGTTCTATTCCAGTTGTTTCAAGTACTCAGTAGGATTCTATTCACTGACTAGTCTGTATATATGGTGGTTATAATGTTATCATTTTATGCAGTCTCATTGAACTATTCAGTCTGGCAGTAAGTATTGGTAACTATAGAACGTTTACTCCAAGCCAAACTTTCTATGCTGGCACTGAGGGTGGTCAATGCCAGCGTACTTGTCATCCTCGGTGGTTCATTTACATCCCAAATTGAGACAGAATCGACATTAACATGATTCTCCGATTTATGTGGGATGCATAGTCCCCTATGTCGAGAGCCAGGTTTTAACACACAGTATACGATGCCTTCTGTGACCAGGTATTGACCCGGGCCGCCGGCATGCCAGGCGGATATTTGCCTTGAAAATTATGTGAAAAATGTGGTGAAATGGTGGTGGGTTGTTCCATTGAGTAATCGTTAGCAGGAAGTTCATCAAACCATTTGTAATTCACCGGCCATATATATGCAAACTGAAAGGGTAGTGTAGTGTTGAGCACATCCGCCTGGCACGTCGGAGCCCCAGGTTCAATACGTGGACACGGTATTTGGTGTAAAAATCTGACTGTCAACACAGTGTATCCCTCGTGACTCGGAGATCACCTTGATTGTGGTTCCATCTCAATCTGGGATGTAAAATAACTACTGGGGACCACAAGCACCCTGGCAGTGACCACACTCCTGTGCCAGCATAGAAAGGCCGGCTTAGCGATAATGTTCAGAAAAGTCTGCTTAATAGAATGATGCCTCATAAGACCTGTGGACTGTGGATCACTGAAACTAAGAAATTCAAAGTTGTTTGGGGGTATCTGCTTCGTCACTTAGCGAAAGCTACAGAGAATACCAACTGTTTAGTGTTTCATTACTGTTTACAATTTGAACATTGCAAATATCTGTTTACATGTTTACCCATCATAAACCCTGTCAGGCCTCACATGACTCCACCCTCACTAAGTATCACCAAGTGCTTACTTAGATACAGTGTCTCTCATTGCAGTAACAAATCAAAACTGAATGATATTGTTTTGGTTAACAAGAAAATATTTTATACCCATATATATTTTTGACAATTCAATGCACCAATGCCACACCCCACTGTGTTACCACAATTAAGGGCAGTTTTGTAATTAGTCAAAATGTTTTTTTAGCAACACCTAGTTTAATGTGAAATGTGTTTTAATGTAAAAATGTAATCGTTCAGTTGATGATGTTTTCGTGTATCACTAACTGCAGATCTTGAGCATCTGTAGAGTCTGCTGTGTGTAGTGTCCAGAGCCTGTAGCTCCAGCTGCTGTGTGTAGTGCCCAGAGCCTGTAGCTCCAGCTGCTGTGTGTAGTGTCCAGAGCCTGTAGCTCCAGCTGCTGTGTGTAGTGTCCAGAGCCTGTAGCTCCAACTGCTGTGTGTAGTGTCCAGAGCCTGTAGCTCCAGCTGCTGTGTGTAGTGTCCAGAGCCTGTAGCTCCAGCTGCTGTGTGTAGTGCCCAGTGCATGTAGCTCCAGCTGCTGTGTGTAGTGTCCAGAGCCTGTAGCTCCAGCTGCTGTGTGTAGTGTCCAGAGCCTGTAGCTCCAGCTGCTGTGTGTAGTGCCCAGTGCCTGTAGCTCCAGCTGCTGTGTGTAGTGCCTAGTGCCTGTAGCTCCAGCTGCTGTGTGTAGTGTCCAGAGCCTGTAGCTCCAGCTGCTGTGTGTAGTGCCCAGAGCATGTAGCTCCAGCTGCTGTGTGTAGTGTCCAGAGCCTGTAGCTCCAGCTGCTGTGTGTAGTGTCCAGAGCCTGTAGCTCCAGCTGCTGTGTGTAGTGTCCAGAGCCTGTAGCTCCAGCTGCTGTGTGTAGTGTCCAGAGCCTGTAGCTCCAGCTGCTGTGTGTAGTGTCCAGAGCCTGTAGCTCCAGGTGCTGTGTGTAGTGTCCAGAGCCTGTAGCTCCA
>JAODUO010000865.1:0-40000 GCA_025642075.2 Ridgeia piscesae | reverse complement strand
GCTTGTGCCAAGTCGAAGGCTTGTCAAACATCTAATTGTGAGTAGAAAGACATCGACTTCAGTGTAGGGTAAATGTGCTGGTTATCGGACAGCGCTAGTTATCGGACATTTTATTTTAAAGGGATTGAACAGGATAATATATTGTGTAAGAATGATTTACGGCAAATAGTGTCGAGCTTAGCATCACTGTGAGGCCTACTTTAGTGTCGCCACCCGGCGAATACCTTTAGTGACTTGGTGGTGTCCGCACCTCTCAAAACGCGCGTTACAATTATAAATTCGTAATTAGTCCTGCAACAGTTCTTCAACTGCAAAGTGTAATTCGGAGGAAGCTAGGCAAGACACACGCACGCACGCACGCACGCACGCACGCACGCATGCACGCCCGCACGCACAGAGAGAGAGGGGGGGGGAGAGAAACACATCTTTATAATATAGAATACTATTGATCTGAATTGCGTGTCACGACGCGACATTTTACACAAAGGGTTTACAGTTTTTTGCTTGGGGATGGCGCCGGTGACAACGAGAGCAGGCGGTGCGAAGTGAACATATCGACAAACGTTATCACATGCTGTTACAAAGAAACGAAACAATATAACGTGGAAAATAAATTTAATTAACATCACTATGATTTATATACACATCGCTGTAACAATTCCTACCTACAATAGCCATTTCATAATTTTATACTTCACTTTCCATGTGCATATGTACAACGTCCGTGTAGTTTGTGCCATTGTTACAGAGGTATTTTCTCTGTTGGGTTAGGCAAGAGTGGTGGGGTGGTTCACCGCGAGACAGACCCGCGACGCACGTTAATGGATTTCTGGTAGTGAATTGTGACATGTGACATCCATCCTTTTAAACTAAATCACACACACACACACACACACACACCACACACACACACACACACACACACACACACACACACACACACACACACACACACACACACACACACACACACACGTGCGTTCGTGCGAACGATGCGCGCGCAAACGATAAGTTCATTGGCAAGGTACGGTGCTCGTTAACACGTGACATGTCATTTTGTTCTGAAAATTTATAATCAAACGTCTCGCAAAGAGTTGTGTATCCACACAAATTAATTTCCTAAAGCAGCGTGATGAACGCATAATTGACCATTCAGCAGCCCAAATAATTGCTTGCACGTCGGCTACCGAGACGATTGTGCACGTTATTTCGGCAATACTCTCTTCCCGGCCACGAACACCTCCGTTACGTTTCTGTCGTCGCCTGCAGAAGAGTAAAATATCCGGTTACGTTCTTAGTCGCAATAAATACGGCTCACCACCTGACCGTCTATCGCAACAAATCATCACACATAACACTGTATAATAACAATAAGATCAGCGTGAATCAGAAACGCTAGACCCTAGACAAAGCTCCGTTCATTTACACACGCACGCACGCACGCACGACGACGCACGCACGCACGCACGCACGCACGCACGCACGCACGCACACACACACACACACACACACACACACACACACACACACACACACACATATATACACATTTCTAATTAATTGATCAAACATAGAAAGCTTATTTCGTAACGATGTCATCTACCCCACTCACCCAAATAGATGAATTTTTGAAATGTGTCTTCGGTGGTATCTTTATCGAAGATGTCGAACGGTGAATTCGAAACACACGGATTTACCCGTAGAGCGTCAAACTCCTTGCCGATGACGAAGTTACCCACGCGATCTTCTATGCCGAGAACTGAAGACACAATACAAACTTTGATTTGCCGTGATCACGTGCAACTGTGTGTGTGTGTGTGTGTGTGTGTGTGTGTGTTGTGTGTGTGTGTGTGTGCGTGCGTGCGTGCGTGTGTGCGTGCGTGCGTGCGTGCGTGCCTGTGTGTGTATGTCCTTGTGTGCTTACGCACCCCATCACCCTCGTATGCTCGCCCACCCGCACGCGCGCACACACACCGCGCGCGCGCGCACGCACGCGCACACACACATGCACGCACACACGCACGCACGCACGCACATTATCTTGCCACCCTAAGTAACTACTAGCACAATCTCCGGCGGTACGAATCATCGCGTCTTACAACAACAAATGTTCGTCGATGTTTTATAAACAGAAGACTGTTGTGTTGGGTTTGTATCCTTACCTTGACTGCCCCCTAGTGTCGCTAGGCGGAATGCCTCTCTGTAATCGAGCTTTGTGTAGCTGTCGTCTTTGTTTACGCTGAGAATGTTTGACGTCTGCACGGCGTACCGTATCGCGTCCAACATCGACGGGTTGTAGCCCCCGGACACGTCTGAATCAGACGACAGACGATGTACGGTCAGAGGCAAGATACGTGCGCATACACGTACCTAGCAAATACATACAGGTAACACCAGACTAGTAAGCCCAAACACGTATCAGGTACACCAATGAATGCGATGATGTCAACCAAATTATCTCGGAAGTAAGGTACGCAAGTCACGTCTGCCGTCATATCCTGTTATGCTTTATTTAGCCATTTTAATTCATAATCCAGTCCCCAATGACTCGATCGAGTTTTGCATTCTTTCGCGTACAGGACGTAACTGCCACGGCAGAAACCTCCGTTGGCAGTTTGTGTTGTAAATGTTATAGGTTTCCACCCAACAAAACTCATCTAGAACGTGGGAACTATTATGTAGATAAGTTAGTTTTCATTATTATGTTCAAATTGTTTGCGTATTGCAATAATTTTGACTTTTAATACGCTTACGGACAACGGCGTGGGGAGCAGCTGTGTAAAGTCATTCAAACGGACAGGAAACGAGAACTACTTGCGTGCTATATAACAGAACGTTACCATTTTAGTGTGCGAAATGACGATTTTATTATTAATATTACTAATATTTATGTAACGATAGCACTTTCAAACATTCGTAATTTTACCCTGGATCAAACATCAGTAAATTTTGTTTTCGGTCCGAAAGAACACTCGTCGGTGTTAATATTGTAATTAACGACTTTGCCGAAGCGTGATTAGTTATCGATTCTTGTCGACTTACACGCACCTGTGCCGAGGCCGACTTTGATGCCGTTGTCCAGCAGACGTCGTACGTCACACAGTCCACTTTGAACGCTGTAAATAATTTAACGGACTACACAACTATACCATTATTATGCTTGTTACAAACTGCACTGCTCCTGCTGGTCAATGATTACACCTCGTTGCAGCATCCACAAGTGTTGTGTAGATTTGCTTCAGTATAATATTACGTATCAGTGACATTTCTTACTGAGTCGACCTGACGCACAAACCAAATATTTAGGACCACACGTAACTAATTATTTCCATGACTGAGTCTTATGTATACAATGTTCAGTATCCATGCGATACTTGTCGCTCCCTCGCCGTCGCACTCTCTGTGATCAGCTGCTCTTTCCAGACACAGAGCGTACTAGTGAACTCTTTAATCAACCCAGCACGAACTGGTCATTGATAACAACAGAATGTGAACGCGACGTATAAGAAAGAGTAGCAATGAGCCACTAACCGTGTTGGCTCAACATTGCTACCAAACACATATTGTGAGTTCCGTGCAGTCAAATTTCACAGTTAGCTATACCCTCAAGTGTTCTATGCCCTAAAGAGTTAGACCTACACATACACGCTCGCATGCACATACAAACGCACGCACGCACGCTCGCACGCACGCATGCACGCACGCACGCACACACGCACGCACACACACACGCACAAACACAGCCTGCACGACCTTTGTTTGTGCATGACACCAAAGCATTAAACACAAGTGTTCGTATTACAATAAAACGACTTGTCAGCAACTATGTATGTTGAGTGACGACTGTTGTCACATAAAAACATAAGCTTTTTCAAAGTCATTGATGGACACATAGGTCTTCTCCTTAACCAGTCGTCCGATACGTAATGTGCGGAGTAACGTCTTGTCGATTAATAAAATGTTTAATAAGACAACACAATTAAAAATAGCATTTGTGTCCGTCATACTAAATGTAACACATCTCGGTGACTGCAGGTGTTTGAAGTATACACTGATTATCACCGCTATACGCAAATGAGCATGGGTGTAACGCATTTTGCTACAACACACATTTTCGCTTTTTTTTTAATCAAATACTATTTCGTTCAGATTTGAAATGAACGGTTTGCATTATAGCATCTAGTAAAATATATTGACTCTACACTGAACTCATTCGAAAATAGTGATTATAAATAGAACCCATGCAGAAATCAATCACGTCCAGGACGTAACTATGTCCAATAGAAAAGTTTTCTAAGACCTCACAAAATGAGCACAATGCGCTTTGTGGATGTACCCAACAGTTGTGCTATGTCTCACACATGTAAATATCACATAAATAAGGATTACCTGATGTTACTATTCGGACAATGGGCGACACCCGTGTTCGTTGTCTTGATGATAGCCACCTCACCGTCTGACAGATAGTTGCAATGAGCCATCACCGTCTGTAAATCAGCGTAGTAATACAGGTATTATATATTCACTCTGGAAGTCAACGCTGCAGCGTGTGACGTACTTTCCGGGGTACTAATGTCGAATGCACGTATTGAGCGGGATGCGACGGACTGAGAAAAAGTAACGCCGTTGCCCCGTTGAACTTTGTCTGACCCAGCGAACGATGATGGATAACATTTACGGCATATGCCCCCACCCATCAGGCGTCATGTTATATGGAATACGTTTGCACTAAGTGAATCAAAGTCCTGACAGAGGGTTTGGCACAGGCACATGCAGAAATGTGGACAAGAACATTTACAATTGGACATTGTGAGACATTTATATGGTTCGCTGAGCTACACCACACCGTCTCGCAATACTGGTCATGCATACATTGTCAAACCACCACGCATTATAAATTTGATCACATCCTGCAGCAGCTACGCCAATCAATCACCCACTTCTGACACCAAATGTCGTAGGATTTGTTGTCAGAGGGTAATAATATTACTAAGTCCCGTGAGTATATCCAAAAGGAATTGCTCTTAACCGCAAGACCCGTTCCTCCAGAGTACCATGTAGCTAAGCGGGAGGTTATATCAAGGTCTTCTGGCACACTACGTCATATTACACCAATGAGGATCGCATTACCTTTCCAGAGAGAAGCCCTGCGCGCTTGTAAACATCTGTGTAGTGCTCTGCGTCAGGGTACATATCGCCGATCAACTTGCATTCACCCCGCGTCTCACTTAAGTGACTCTGAGACAAATAATGATTATGGCTAAGTAATCTTTCCTTGTTTTTCCCCTAAGAAACTCCTGGCATGAGGTTCTTAATTGTTGATGCAAATGATTAGGTTTTGTTCCTACTTCTAGATGAATAAATAGTGCCGAACTATTGCCTTTTGATTACCTTTTAGAACAGATGGCGTATCTTTGTTAAAACGAGCCAAAAACATTGATTTTGTTTGCAGGTCGAGGAACGATTAAAAGGGAATAACCGTTTTTGTTAGTCAGCCCTAGACATGGACAGAGGCAGGCGACTATTGCCAAGTAGCTGCCGATATAAAAACGGACTAAAAATATGAATTTATGAGATGATGGTATTGATCAACATTAAATAGAAAGCGAGGTTGAAATATGGAGTTAACGAAGGACTTTCAGTTATGTCGTAGTAAAATAAAGCATTTGGCGCTTCTTAGATGATGATTGAAAACTGTAAATGATCAAGATTGTTTAACACAATTACAAAATTAATTACTTGCGCACAATCAATTCAGTGCCTCTTGGGCATTGCAGAGCAGACACTAGAGTTGTTTTCTCGACCCAGTACGAACTAAATGTAAACGCTAGCGGCTATGCATGTTGCAAGCGTGACATTTGCCAGGCAGTGATTTAGAATTATTACTAGGCCCATGCACTTTTCTTCACACCATGAATACATAAGCACAGTCTACGTTGCAGTAAACACATTGCGTGCTGATACAACTATGCCTTTGCCGTGGGGTACGACGTTGTTGACCAGCCTACCTGGACAAGGATGTTGTGTTTATCCGCTACCTCGGCCAGCCGGGTCATCAGGTTGAAGGTCGTGCTCACGGCAAACCGCGGCGTCACTACCGGCTGAACCAACGCGTTCTGCAACAACATACATTGACGTGCCTGGATAATTGTTGACATTTTAATGGTGATTTAAATAAATTAATTTTATTTATTATTTACTTTACTAAATATGTATGTTTGAATAATTTTTTTAATTAAATTACATTTATTTTAGTTTTGTTTTATTTCAGTTTAGTTTTATTTTAGTTTGGTTTACTTAATTTGATTTATTTTAAATGTGTTGTTTTAGTATATTTATTTGATTTATTTACTATTTTAATTATTATTTAATTTTTTTTTCTGAACAGTAACTGGAAAATTGTTTTATAATTTTGAAACCATCGTATAGAAAATATTATCGTGAACGTTGCCTCGTCAGCAGGGATAATACCAGCCGTGACTAGGTCTAGTAAAACCAACAGTTGACCGAAACACATTTGGATAAATAGTACATGAGCATGTCTATAAATAACTATCAAAACCACACACAGCCACTAAACAAATGCACTCCACACAGTAATGGAGGACCCCTAAATTTCTAATACCACAATAGTCATTGTATAACATTGTAATTAATATTGATTAATATATACTAGGCATATCTACTGCACTGCACAGTGCAGTAAGTTCAAAAACAAATCATTAATAATGTATCCAACTGGTTGATCCAGTATTCTGTCATTAGCTGCGTGGGACGTCATAGTCTCTGTCACGTGACATGACCCGTGACTGCAGGTGCTAGCGGCCCAGGGGGTGTTTCCTCTTCTCCTTTGGGCATTACACTTTTTGCCGAACGTGCAGAATTTGTCATCAACCACAGTTTAGTTAGTAGGCTAATCAACAACTTACTATAATACTTGAGGGCATGTTTGTTTTGAAGTTCACCTACCTTTCGGCTAAGCACGTTTTGCACGAACCTGCAACGTAAACAAGGCACTGAAACCGGTACTAATCTTGTATTAGAAGTACACAATCCACAAGCAGTAGCGTAAGATAGTCTTTAAAGTAAATATACTTTGAAGGAATCTTTTATATATGAGGGCATCAATTTAGTTTACTGTTGTAGACAGAAGGCAGCCTATTTATGAAGACATCTATTGTGCTTGATCTACCTTGAGTCTGTCACGTGTTATGCCTATAAACAAACATTGCTATTTACAAATTACGTGCAATGCATGTATAATAGCTTATTGTAGTTTTAGTGAACTCGAGAAAACTGTCTTGTTACACCGGCACTAAGATCACGCTTCGTGCAAACACAATGAAATGAAGTACCCACGTTTCTGTGTCTGCCAACGACTGCGCCGAGCTTTCAATGTAGTAGTCTGGCGCATTCTGGTCCATGCAAACTTTGCCGACAAATGCCCGTTGTCCGACCTCCTCTGGAGAGAAATTGAAATGACATAATTACGTTATTATTCTGCTCTGCGCGTAACTTATAGTTACACCCATAGAGACCATTATTATCAAGAGATACATAAACACTTCTACAACGGAATGTTTTTATTACAAATATTCAGTGGTCTTATTTCATTTTGTGCATTGACGTTTCTTCATTAACGATTCATGGACGAATGTATATTCGCACGCACGCTCGCACGCACGCACGCACGCACGCACGCACGCACGCACGCACGCACGCACGCACGCACGCACGCACGCACGCACGCACACCCACCCACACGCACGCACGCACGCACGCACGCACACCCACACAAACGCATGCACGCACGCACGCACACACACACACACACACACACACACACACACACACACACACACACACACACACACACATGCATGCACGCATGCATGTTTAAACACACAAATATATCATATAACTCCTACACGGTAGAATATTCACATACGTTATTCTGTGATGCCATAAGATACGAATTATATCAAGAAACCACCTGATTGTGACTGATCGTTTCCATCACACGATGTACACAAACACCATCGCTGAAGACTTTTACGGTAAATCTCTAAACTGACATACCTATGACGTCGCAGAGTCGCAATGATCCCTCCGTGTGAATGGTGGCGAAGTAACAGGCGGACGTTGTGCCATTTTTCAACAGTCTCGTCTGTAACGATAAGTTGGTATTTTGACATAAAATTAGTCAACTTAAAGAATGCCATAAATCAATTTAGAGGCGCTGAAGTACTCCAAGGTTTGTCAGTGGTATCTATAAGCATAATCATAACCATAATAATTATTATTAGTATATTTATACAAGCATACACACACACATATTATTTCATGTTCACGCACTAGTATTAGCCTATGCAATAGACCAACAATATATACAAACATGTGCACTTATAGTAATTATTGTTGTACCAACAAACAAAACACAATCATATAACTGTAATTTTACAAACTGGGGTCGGTAGCTCCTATTAAGACAATAGTGTCGTTGTCATAGGAGCCACCATAACCTTTACACAAGGTGTCTATCTCGTGTTTATTTGGAAGTGTTTGTTTGAAGTGAGAACATGTTTGGTGATGTAGACGTGTGCTAAACGTAAAGAACATGAAAATATATTGTATTTATTGATTCAGGTGACATGTATAACAATATAATAAAGTACATATATCCCTGCAGATATTTAGCAAAACAAAATTGTATATAACATACAAAGCCATGCTAGTTGGCAAATGCTTGTCATTTGCCCTCACAATATCGTTATAAATTCAAAAAATGGTGTCTGCATTTGGGTTTTTATTTAGCTAGTAAGGTCTACACGAATCTCGCAATGTTTGATGCACTTTCAAATACAGGGTGTGTATGACTGATAATCTGATGACTATTAAATGCGATCATTACACCCTATCTATAATTAACAAATCAATAAGGTTACAATTTACATAATTCTCATACGCCTAAGTATTATCTTGTAAACAACACACCCGCACAACATTAACGAACGTTAATTAACTAGCCAGCTAGACTTCAGCGCCCTCCAGCGACTTACCACAGCTTTCCGGTAGGCGGCAGTAGCAAAAGTGACGTCAGAGAAGGTGGCCTCCAATGGGAAGGTGTACCGAGGGAGCCACTCTAGGAGAGGCAGGTCGAGTCCGGTACCGGCGTTGGCATACTGTGAGGCGTGCACGTGAGTGTCCACGAACCCGGGTATGAGAAACTCCCTAAAAAGGCGTGTGGTTCTTATAGAAATTAAACGTATTCGTTGATATACCTATACATACAACTAAACACAAGGAAAGCACGTATTACGCAGGCGAGGTTCAATCGTTGTAATTTGCGGTCGATATGTTTGAAAGTTTTGACAACCGATTCTTGTTGACTTGATGGCTGGACATAGATAAAATCCCCGACGATGATGAATGACCATTTGAAAGTGTTTATCCTGTTTGGAAAATAATGGCCCTAAACAGATCAATGGACTACTAAGTGCAGAATCAGTGACCAAATATGTAATACGCCCCAAACCAACCCACATGATAGCTTAGAGGTTCTACATACGGACAATCACACGCATTTCGCAGAATCACTCATGCGTGCCAAAGCTCATCGAGTACGCATAAAGTAACTACAAAACAGAACTATTTGGAATGTTAAACGTTTTGCAACGAGCAACGAGAATTTACACCCCGTAGTTAAGCGAGTCAGGCCCGTGAGTTGAGACATTCTGACCCACTGCGTGGTGCCCGTTTCCCACCAAGCGCCAGAATGATGGTAAACAAAATTGGAGTTAAGATTCGAGTTCATGTACTGTATCAGTCGACCGTTGGTGGGTATCAGCAGTGGCCTAGAGCCAGAATAAAGCGAGCTATTGTCCTGGGAGATGGACATGTGCGATTAAACACGTTATGCGGAGTCGTGAACGGATTCAGAAAAATGTATCGACATCGCGTCACATAAACATTTCTTAGAAACTCCTCCTGGCGTCGCTTGTGGTGGAACGGATCAGATAGTAAGGTCGTCAGTAGAATTAACTGGACATGTACTTAGGCCTACATGCTATTGTATGTTCAGCCAGCCAGCCAGCCTGCGTTGTGACGTTAACATATGCATAATAGATCAAGTAGGGTGTGGGATAGCGTCCAGGGGAACGCATCTAGTTGGGTCTGTTTAATGCATATATATATATATATATATATATATATATATATATATATATATATATGCATGCATACATACATACACACATACATACATACATACATACATACATACATACATACATACATACATACATACATACATACATACATACATACATACATACATACATACATACATACATACATACATACATACATACATACATACATACACACACATACTACATACATACACACACACACACACACTCACACACACACACACACACACACACACACACACACACACACACACACACACACACACACACACACACACACACACACACACACACACACACACACACACACACACACACACACACACACACACACACACACACACACACACACACACACACACACACACACACACACACACACACACACACACACACACACACACACACACACACACACACACACACACACACACACACACACACACACACACACACACACACACACACACATCATGATGTGCAATAAATCTGTTTCATTAAAAAAGATATGTATTGTGCTAATTTTTATTGGGGATGACATTTGTCTGCTTGTTACAACACAGTTATAATTTTAATAAAATAGGTTCAGTCTTTGTAACATATCTACAATGACTTTCACACATAATTATATAATGCAAGAAATTTCCTCCAAAAAATATGAATGCCAATGTTATTAGTGATACTTGTACTATACACTATGTGTAACATGTGTGACTACGTATGTTTCAAATAATAAAAATTACAACTGATTAGTCTTTTCTCATGAACAATTGTATAAAATATAGTAAGATTATTCATTTCATATTCATGAATAAACTAAAATACAGTCTCATATAAGTTTAAGTTTCCATTAATTTTGTTGTCTAAGGAGAGGTTGAACTTTGATCTTTTTCCTGACCTTCAGCATCAGATTTTGACCTTGAACTGAAAACAAATGGATTCTACATATCCATACAAATTCTAAAATTTATTACTACCAGGTATGCGATAAACTTTGGGGGCATTGAGAGGTCTTTTCCTCTCAATGGTTTTTCTGTGCAATTTTAACAGTTGTTTTCTCAGTCAACCTCATGTTTTTAGTCCATATGCCTGGTTGATTTCAAATAGTTTTTGGCCACCCTTTTGCACGTGCACACACACACACACACACACACACACACACACACACACACACACACACACACACACACACAAACACACACACACACACACACACACACACACACACACACACACACACACACACACACACACACACACACACACACACACACACACACACACACACACACACACACACACACACACACACACACACACACACACACACACACACACACACACACACACACACACACACACACACACACACACACACACACACACACACACACACACACACACACACACACACACACACACACACACACACACACACACACACACACACACACACACACACACACACACACACACACACACACACACACACACACACACACACACACACACACACACACACACACACACACACACACACACACACACACACACACACACACACACACACACACACACACACACACACACACACACACACTCATACATACATAATATGTCACTAACTATATTGAGTACACTTTCTGCAAATGCGACATCATTCGAATAACAAGTTTTAATTATGTACACGCATCTAATTTGGGCGAGGAGTAGTTTGACATGGGCTGGTCATGCGCAAAGGATTGGAGATTAAAAACTGGCAAAGTGAGCAGATGCTCAGAAAGTGAAGGGGAAAAGAGGGGAAAGACGAACGAAATTGCAATGTGGATTGCGTAAACGATACATAGAAAGAAGAGGAGAAAATGGAGAAAAAGAGCAACAGATGGTAGGAATTGGAAACAGAGAGAAGAGAGAGAGAGAGAGGAGAGATGAGAGAGAGAGAGAGAGAGAGAGAGAGAGAGAGAGAGAGAGAGAGAGAGAGAGAGAGAGAGAGAGAGAGAGAGAGAGAGAGAGAGAGAGAGAGAGAGAGAGAGAGAGAGAGAGAGAGAGAGAGAGAGAGAGAGAGAGAGAGAGAGAGAGAGAGAGAGAGAAGAGAGAGAGAGAGAGAGAGAGAGAGAGAGAGAGAGAGAGAGAGAGAGAGAGAGAGAGAGAGAGAGAGAGACATGGAAAAAAGAGAGTGAAGCGGAAATCATGGCCAACTCACCCCTGATGATAGAGATGCCATGCCATGCCAAGAAAACAACAACAAAATGCAATGTGACCCTAGTTTAGTAACCGGGCAACTATTATTTTGAATCCTAAATATATTAGCCATCACGCACTTTTAGAATGAAGATATTTTCGTTGCCTTGTAACCTCTTGGACTGCAGCCAGCGACAGCAGTGGAGTATTCCTAACTGCATGAATCCTATTTGAATATGATTTTTTCACGAAAGGGTAGAACTGGGAAGGTAAGTCTTATACCCTCTATACTGTGAGACTATGAATCACGCAGCCAGTTATAGGTCCTCCGTTCCCCACCATCCTATGCTTTTCCCGGATGGGGGGGGGCACAGCCACCTGGCCACGCCATTGGACCATGGGGTGGGCGCTATGCCCTATTTGGAATTGCATGTATTTTACGTAATCAATCGGCTACAGAAGGATGATCTAATAACAAGAAAACAAAACGTTACTTTCTGAAGGCTAGAAACGAAATAAAACACCAACAATGACTTATATTGCACCAGGAAACTGAAAGAAATTCGCTGGTGAGCTCAGTGAATGCATTCATCCGAATGATAAATCTACGCTATACGAGTGTAAATTTAGTAACCAAACGTCAATCCATTTTAGGACACTCTATTGTCACGTGCAGTGCATCTAATCACGGCAGTGTGGTCATGTGATGTGTGTCACGTGCCAATCACGTGCCGTGCGCCGATCATCAAATACACATGGTAACATGAACCGCTGCTGCTGTTATTCAAAATAATCTTCTGTAAGTAAATAAGAATATAATTATTTAAATATACGTAGGTTTGCTCTTTTAAGTTTATGTTACTACAATCTGTCACGAAAGTTTGCTCACCTCTCCCCGAGCCGATGCACCTGATCGTGGCCGATGTCATACTGCTGTTGTAAGGCCGGCAACTCTTTCTCGTCTTCAATGAAAATTATCTGAAATTGGTTGTACAGCACTTAGATATATATTGTTCAGAACAGTGCATGTCTGTGAATAACTGGCTTAAACACAAGTCACAGAGAATCGTCATGCTAACTTATCGTGTAAAACAAAAGGCCAAGTATAGGGGCCGATAAATGTATAGACACTGCATGTGTGATATCGTACCCAACGGTTAACTGCGCATGCGATTTAAACCAAGTTATAAAACGCATGTTGAAGATCATTTACACAAGTTCATTCTTGCATTAGTTAAACAGAATAAAATATTCGGCCTACTCGTTATTGACTAGTAATAGGGCCTATTAGTCAAGAACCAACAAACGTGCGTCCGTAAAGGGATTCTTTGGTAATTGTAAACGCTTTAATCCTGTTAATATAATTATTTCTTGTAATACCATGCCTTTATTTCTTTTTAATTATGTTTTATTAATCAATAACAATCCTGACAAGATATTGAAAATATAACTCCTTTTACGCAGATGTTATACTTTGGGCTCCACATGTACTATCCGTATAAGGATATATATATATATATAATATATATATATATATATATATATATATATATATATATATATATATATATATTTATACGTGTGCGTATGCGTGTATGTCTGGTGTGTGTGTGCGTATGTGCGTGCGTGTGCGTGTGCGTGTGCGTGTGCGTGTGTGGTGTCTGGTGTCTCTGTGTGTGTGTTGATGGGAAGCGTAGGCCTAATGCTAAAAAAGGTCTATTTGACGTGATGCGCAGCCGCCATATTGGTTTCCATATAATGACTGTGCTGCCATATTACTTCAAATACGTTACGTGTAGCATCCGCATGCCAAGATCGCGTTTTCTCATGTATCTATAACAACACGTGCACATACGCGTCCACCCTTTTCAACCGTTAGATCGCCGAAAGTTCATATTCCAGCCACATCAGTGAATAGGTCAGTGAGTACAGGTTAATAGTGGTGCACCTAAATGACGTTTGCGTGGTTCACTGCACGGTCATGAACATCAATTATAATCGGACTATGTGTTAGCATGCTCAAAATGAATCGCGTAAACACAATTATTCATCGTCGTTTTGTGCAGATAACAACCAAATCATGCGTAGATATGCAAGACATAAGTTGCAAAGAAAATACGTACGGGAAATTATCACGTTTTGATACAGTATATCTCTAAAGCTTACAAAAAATCCCTTTAATGCTCGCAGTACAATCGATTATCAGAAGTGTCATTTTAACAACATGCTCTCATAGATAAGATAACCATTTCAGAGAATTCCAATGTGCAGTAAATGAATGGAAAATGGGGGCTGAATATCGAATAAATGAGTATTAGAACAAGGCAATGAAATCCACTTGAAATGAAACGGGTCAGTTCCTGTGTGAGGCGACAGTTGACGATATGTTACGCTGGTCTTCATTGGCTGGAGCTGCAGTCTTCATGAGTCAACAGAGACAATTTACAAACGGTTTGCTTGGCGTGTCACTGATGCTGAATCGAAAAATTGTAATGCAGTACTCGGCCACGACTACAAAAATGAATGTTTCCGAAGCTCAGATGTCACAAGACAGAGTTGAGTGTGGCATAGGGTCCTTATCTGTCAGGTGGTAAAACATAAATCGCCATGAGCAGCACGACATAGAGGCTTCGGCTTTTTATTTATGTTTTACTCAGATGCTTGTCGCGATCTTGAGCAGTGTTCGTGAATACCGGGGTGAGGGGCAGCCTAATGCAATAACTACACTTCGGTAGAATACAAACACATGCACGCCGGAATAGACGATAAAAGCACTCGTGGTCCGTTGTATTCCGAGCGCTCTACTGTAATGGTATTGGAAAAAATATTTGTCTCGTAAACAAATAAACTGTAAACGACGCCCCCACAATGTATTCGAACTCATGCAACCAGAAATAAGTGAACGTCTGAAGATGTGATGAAAAATGTCGTTTTATATTGACTTAAATAAGTAATACATGCACAAAACTGCAGCTTTTGTATTTTCAACACTGACTGTCACCACTTGAAAATATTAATGTAGCGCGTTTAATGTACTTCACTGTACGTGACTAAAATGCCTGAGTACTTTGTACATGTACTTGCGTTTCTTTTCAAAGTACTTGTACTTGTCTATGTCTTAGACGAGTACATGGGTTTGGCAAAATTGATAGCACTGATTTTTTTGGTATTCGTACTCCTCAAGTACATTGTATATGTAGTTGGCCCAGCCCTCGTGTCAGATTACGGACGTCTCGTGTCGTGTGGCTGTGTGACCGTTCGGTGTAGTAGGTCTACGTGTGATCAGCGGTACAGCAACAGTTAAAGATGATGCCTATGTCCGACTCAACATGACAACAAATAAACAACATAGGTTAGGCCTACCTTAATAATAGTTTCACTGTATTTACGTTCTACTACAGAACACTCGTCATGAAGTATATATTTGTTTATTTATGTGTCACAGAGTGTACAGTACACTATTTTCACGTAACCTCGTGACCGTTTAATTTATCGATCTCAAGACGACCATGTCGGCAGCTTACCTTCCCGTTGTTCACTCCCAAGGCCTTCCCGAGCAGTACTTCTAGGGCGTTCGACGCAGTAGCGTGCAGCAGAGTTCCGACGTACACGAACATCGTGCAGCGATAGACCGTATCCGTGGATGCAGCCACAAGCGCTCGTTGGCCCGACCGCTAGCGCCGTACGGTCCCGTGGCGGTGACCCTTTGACGCTTCTACGACCCGGCTGGGTGGGTGGGTTCAAGTACGTACTTGACTTGATCGTTAAAACCGGTCACAACTGAAATGATCACACCATATACAAGACGTCAACATGCATGGTCACTATGAAAAGAATCTGCCACTTGAAACTTCAAAAGCATTCCATGGCACACCTTACGTCATAATAATACACTATTAATAGTAGCAGATTTACAGCGCTGGACAAGGTGACATAATCGGGGCTAGCGTCTGTACTCAGGCTAGAGTTTAGGGTGTATAAATAGAGTGATTGCTCATTATTCTGGGCAGACTACTGGGGCATATTACTTTTGTAAACACCATAAGCAGGAAACGCTGCATTTCTTCTAATAATAACCCAATCGAACATATGCCCCATAGGTGGGGCAAGACGCCTATATGGGTGGGGCAAGACGCCTTTCCCAAACTCTTCGAATAATTACAAATATGCGAGTTAGTGTGGATGGTATGTGGTGGGTGAGATGTGTTTAGGTGGGTGGTATGTGTTTTATGTGGGTGAGATGTGTTTATGTGGGTGAGATATGTTTAGACTTTAGATGGGTGGATGTGTTTAGGTGGGTGTGATGTGTTGAGGTGCGTGAGTGTGTATGTTGCGTGCAATGTATCAGCATATTTATCTCTGACGTAGGCATGCGATTGAATAAATACCAACAATGTTGTGAAATGCACTTCAACAGTGACGCAACAAGTTCTTACAGAAGAACGAACGAACGTCACATTTGTGAAGAAACAGCCAATCTGGCTTTCGATGTTTCAGTAGTGTCATTTTGTTCTGAAATGCAACTGATGCAGTGTCAACTACCAAACTCTCAACTGCCACTAGTCTTAGCCGTTCTCGCAGTAACAATCTGCATTCCCTCAGTGCACTCTCTGTGTGCCCACTCCCTACAGAGCAAACATTAACCCCGACCAAATCGGGCAATGCCATTCATCGTCTTCATCACTGCTTAGATCGCTCCAGAATCTCTATGTAGTTACAATTATTGTCATGTTTCTTCTTAGGCATTGGTCGTTTCTCCTTTAGTTTCCCGCCTCCTTCACCCAGTCGTTTTGATGTTTCACCCTTCTTTGTAAGTCGTTTTTATACGTCGATGGCGATACCCAGGTTGCTGATTCCTGTTTTCTCCACTTGCTGCATGCTGTTGATGTCTTCGGCAAAGGAGAAATGTTCCTCATCAGACCCAACACTGGGCAAAGTGGCAACCGTTTCGTCCGCTGACATGTCAGTAGTTGCGTGATCAAGTGATGAAAGATCAGCACTTGGAGGTTCACCGGGTGAAGGGCCGGCAGTTGGGCAGCCGTCAGGTAAAGGGCCGCCAGTTGCAAGGCTATTATGTGAAGTTCCGGCAGTTGGAACATCATCAGACGAAGGGCCAGCAGTGACTTGGTGGGAAGATGGTTCTTCAAGCAGGTTCAGCTCCTCTGTCAGTGCTGCAGCAATATCGTCGTCAGTGAAGACATCTCAATCGTAAGGCCACAGATCACATGCCATGGATCCTGTGGCGTGCTCGTCAAGTGTGGCTGATTTGTTGAAGGCTATATTGAACACACCAGCCATGTCAAAAAGTCCGTCAAACAAAACCCTAAACGGTACGTTGTATGAACTAATATCCAATTCCCAACTGAATTATAATTATACTGACACTAAAGCACACAGTCCACCTCACATAGCCGAACTATTGTCTGAACATTCACGTTTCACACTATCTACATTAGTAAATATAACCTTGTACGGTTATCCATGTATATCTTTCAATGACTACTTTAAGTACGTCTCGCGATGATGCCAAGGACAATCAATGTAAGTAAGGCACGTGGTTATGATAATATAGTATGTACTTGTTAGGGACTACGCCGCAGTCTTAACAGGTCCACTAACTGTACTTGTTAGGGACTACGCCGCATTATTAATAGGTCCACTAACTGTACTTGTTTTAATGACTACGCCGCAGTCTTAACAGGTACACTAACTGTACTTGTTTTAATGACTACGCCGCAGTCTTAACAGGTACACTAACTGTACTTGTTAGGGAATACGCCGCAGTCTCAACCGGTCCACTAACTGTACTTGTTTTAATGACTACGCCGCAGTTTTAACTGGTACACTAACTGTACTTGTTAGGGACTACGCCGCATTCTTAACAGGTACACTAACTGTACTTGTTAGGGACTACGCCGCAGTCTCAACCGGTCCACTAACTGTACTTGTTAGGGACTACGCCGCAGTCTTAACAGGTCCACTAACTGTACTTGTTAGGGACTACGCCGCAGTATTAACAGGTACACTAACTGTACTTGTTAGGGACTACGCCGCATTCTTAACCGATACACTAACTGTACTTGTTAGGGACTACGCCGCAATATTAACATGTCCACTAACTGTACTTGTTAGGGACTACGCCGCAGTCTTAATAGGTCCACTAACTGTACCTGTTAGGGACTACGCCGCATTCTTAACAGGTACACTAACTGTACTTGTTAGGGACTACGCCGCATTCTTAACAGGTACACTAACTGAACTTGTTAGGGACTACGCCGCAGTATTAACAGGTCCACTAACTGTACTTGTTAGGGACTATGCCGCAGTCTTAACAGGTCCACTAACTGTACTTGTTTTAATGACCACGCCGCAGTCTTACCAGGTACACTAACTGTACTTGTTAGGGACTACGCCGCAGTCTTAACAGGTACACTAACTGTACTTTTTAGGGACTACGCCGCAGTATTAATAGGTCCACTAACTGTACTTGTTAGGGACTACGCCGCAGTCTTAACAGGTCCACTAACTGTACTTGTTTTAATGACCACGCCGCAGTCTTACCAGGTACACTAACTGTACTTGTTAGGGACTATGCCGCAGTCTTAACAGGTCCACTAACTGTACTTGTTTTAATGACCACGCCGCAGTCTTACCAGGTACACTAACTGTACTTGTTAGGGACTATGCCGCAGTCTTAACAGGTCCACTAACTGTACTTGTTTTAATGACCACGCCGCAGTCTTACCAGGTACACTAACTGTACTTGTTAGGGACTACGCCGCAGTCTTAACAAGTACACTAACTGTACTTGTTAGGGACTACGCCGCAGTATTGATAGGTCCACTAACTGTACTTGTTAGGGACTACGCTGCAGTCTTAACAGGTCCACTAACTGTACTTGTTAGGGACTACGCCGCAGTCTTAACAGGTCCACTAACTGTACTTGTTAGGGACTACGCCGCAGTCTTAACAGGTCCACTAACTGTACTTCTTAATGTGTCCTTAAACTCCGGTACTTGTGCAATATATTTTAAGCCAGTAAAATGCAGTTCATGTGTGTAAGAGTGGAGAAAAACGAAAAAAAATTTACTGCAAAATGTTCACAAAATAATGAAACCTATTACCCGAACGACATTTCTCAA
Source organism: Ridgeia piscesae (assembly GCA_025642075.2). Classification (NCBI taxonomy): domain Eukaryota; kingdom Metazoa; phylum Annelida; class Polychaeta; order Sabellida; family Siboglinidae; genus Ridgeia; species Ridgeia piscesae. The sequence goes on along the minus strand of JAODUO010000865.1, from coordinate 20,466 downwards.
GCCATCGACAACTAGGAGCAATGTTTTTTAGACCTGCGATAGCACCTACAAATATTATAATATCGATAAATTATAGCTTTATCTTCAGCAGCTGTCAAACGTCACTCCCGGAGACGGGAGGGAGGGCATTTATGGAGATTTTCCGCTGTGCATATTTTACATTTGTTTACAGCCCGAATATCAAGGTCACCCAGCAGTTGGATACTACCGGATATAACATCGATTTTAAGCGGTAACATTTCAAATGATACGGAAGTAGTTTCTTTCAAGTGGAATCAGTGGATGTGTTCTGCTTCAGCAGTGGTGCGCACGCATCTGCTGTTACCCGTGTCTATGTTCCTGCGCCGCAGCGCATGTGTCAAGTTATGTACTGATAATACAAGACGACACGGTAGAACCATTCGTTTTTTAACTGTCCAGAAGGTGACGCCACTTTTGTAGCCATTTTTACAAAACAGCGGAAATTCTTGCTTCAATCCCCCTCTTGCACGCGTTCGTGGACTCATTGAGAAGTTTACCAGGCATTGGCACAAGTACGGGCGAACCCAACATGTACAGATTCATGTAAAAGCACGATGTTAATATTGTCGAAAATGCCTTCAAGCCAACACTAACCTTCGATTTAATCCTAAATGTTACCCTATGCATAAGCCTAACGCTAAGCAAAATAATAAACGTAACATTTTTGGCACATCATACCAACCACGAAAAAACATTTGTACATGAAGAGTTAACTGTCAGCTCTCTCCCACTGGCACCGGAGTCTGGATATTACCGGACCAGATCGCATCATCGATTTGACCAGACTCTTCAGTAACCATCTTATTGTATAGCCTAGAGGCCTAGACATTTCAGTTAAATTAATGTCCCGATACATACACAGGCATGTTTTTTCAGTTTCTTTAAATCTAACCACACCTACACCCAGGACATGGAAGCACTGATATCGAAGGTAGAATGTGAGTAGTATTCTCTCCTGGCACACGCACCACGCAGATTCGCGCGTGACTGGTCGAGTGATCACGTCTAGGTCACGTCTCGAGCGAGTCTACTTGGTGTGCGACATACTTCTGAGATATAATATTGTAAGGTATCGTCACTTCAAACTGTAACCAAATTATCTGGTTGATTAGATTTAAAAATAAAACGAAGTACCCGGAATAGTGTACAGGGTCAAAGCCCTTTTGAGACATGGAATGTGCTTATATCCGTTGCACAACAGGAGAGATCGAGGTAGTTATACACCATAGCAGCAACCATCGCTGTGTTTGGTCGTAAATCCATAGCACTAAACCTGTTTACTCTCCGGCCACAGTAATGTTGTCATTCGAATTTACACTTGCTGATAAACGTGTACTTCATCACGGTGTTTACACATGAAGCAGATAAGTATTAGACTAAGACGGGTTACAGCTGTTGAGCTTGTAACGGGAATACAGCTGTATTCCCGTTACAAGCTCAACAGCTATATTGAAGGTTATTGGGATATCCGTATGGTGTGGCATTTAGTGCGACTATATCATGACATAAGAGCGAATGAATAAGTAACCTGAGCCAGAGTCTTGATAGAGCGAGGGTGATTGTGTCTCTTCACTCTTCCCTTGTGCAACGGCGCCTAACGAAGCCAGTGGGTTATTTCACTTTGTCGTTAACCACTGGGGACAGATTCACGAAACGGAAGTCGTCTTGGTTTACATCGGCTACCAACACGCACACAGAGTATCGTTTTACGACATTAATAACGGTTTGAAGTCATGCAGTTTCTAGCCGCAGTAAATTCCGTGGTGAAACATCTACTAGCAAATGAGCAAAACACTCGTCTTATTTATACATTTCCCCTAGTTTGGAAATACAAGATATTTAATTCACAATAGAATTGTAAATTATTGTTTGTTTTTCTTTCCATCCACAAATTCATATACAATTCCTTATTTGTGTCCATAAACTGTGTTTCGTGTTATTTTCCACTTGATGGCCAGATTTTGTTTATAAATAAATCTAATCATTGTTTCGTCCATAACCTTTGTTTTATTTTACATTTTTCTATTAATCGTTTCGTGCACGAATTGGATCATTTGTGTTCTAGACCTCAGCACTATTTTTCTCATCATAACATCCACAAACTGGGTATTGTTTTATGCTTCCGTTAACTGCTTCATCTACAAACATGGGGTATTGTTTTTATGTTTCTAGTAATCGCTTCTTCCATAAATTGCGTAATTTGTTTCTGTAAATTATACATCATAACATTTGTGGTTTGGCTTCATCTGTCCATTTATTGCGTCATCCACACATTGGGTTTTGCAATAGTCCTTCGTTAACAGCGTCCTGCACTCATTATTGTTTTGTATTTGTTTCAACTTGTGTTTTTACATCAACACGTCTGTTCAATGTGCATCAAACAAATGTGTTTATTTCTAATTCCTAGTCCCAGCTACATCAACAATTATTTTGTTTATGTGATATTTCTAGGCTTCTCGTTGTTTGATTTATTCCCTGACGTTTATCGCTACAAACAATTTTTTTGTTTTGTTTTGTTTTGTGCATTTCTATATTGTGCCAACCACAAACTGGATCTATTTTGCAAACCTCTATTTCTATTCCCTGTTTCTAATGCCATATCACGTTTCCTAAAATGTCCCTCCCTACTCATTGTTTATATACAACTTTGACTTGCGTCTATTTTTATTCACCACAAATTCACTACCGTTTGTCTATTTTTTTATTCTTATTCAATGTTTATCCAGAACAATTACATTTTCCCTCCCATTGCTGCGTCAAATTAAGGTTTGTTTCTATTTACTACTTCAAACTCAGTGTTTTTCGTTTTTATTGGCAACATTTGACACACAACTCTGGATTCTATTTAATCGCATACCATTGCTGCTGAATAAAATTTGACATGACCATAGGGTGAAACAGTACACTTTGGGAATAGACCAAACAACCACCAATAGAAAATTAAATGAAGAAGAGAAAATGGCGGTCATAAACATACGATCAGAAACCACCACCCGTCAAGCCATCAAATGGAAACCCCAGGGATAGAAGCGAAGAGGAAAATGACAGGTACACCTGGCAAAGAGACACAAAAAAAGGAGCTCGGATCCACAATGAGAGAGATGAAGAAAATGGCCACAAATATACGAACAAACAAAATATGCCGGGAACCAGGTTCCGAGTGACCGTTACCACCTTACGATGGCTCAAGGTATCAGTTATCAAGAAATTATAGTAAACAAATCAGCAGAAACCGTCCTGAGAGCTGGACCTGGCGCCCTCCCCAAAAGCGGCATCCCTTGGTCTATGCCTATGGCCAATGCTCCCAGCGACCAAACAGGCGTAAAGTAAATAAATAGGGTGGTACAACACTTTATTGTGACTAAACATCCTCATTAGTGAGATCATTATACAAATACATCGTGTACCGTCTATGTAACGGTGAGTCTAGCATTGTGCACTGAACTATCATCATGGTTGTAACAAACACTCACACATGCACACCCATGCCTGCACGCACGCCATAACATACGAACGCGTCCCATTTACTTAGAGGATCTACATGCATCAGTTACACAGGCGAGCGCGCCCTGCTCACGTGCAGACAGGCACGGCATCATACCATCGGCATTAGGCAACACGTCTTGCCATTCTTGATCAGACCGTTACAATAACATTATTATAACCTTTAAAAAGGCATTCACTCCCTAACAGTGAACTTTTATAATGAAATCTATCAACACACGGGCGCGTCACTAGGACACCTCCGCCGGTGTGTCACCGAAATATTGTCCTCGGTAATACGGCGACTTTTTGCAATTTTTTAAATCACTACATAAATTTAGCATTAGATTCTGTATTTCTGTTTGATGGTGGATTGTATATTATAAACACAGTAACTTAGTGAAACGGGACCAGTATGCAACATGCCTGGTAGGCAACAGCCTATATAGGCGTAGTGTACGCTATCGCTATTATACAAATATCGCTATTATACAAATAACGCTATTATGCCCCCTCTCTTCATTGCTTACGTAATTTCTAGGTGGCAACATCACACTTGCATCGCAGGTAATGGCTTTTGGCATTAGCACAAATTATTATTCAGTCGGCAATTGCAAATCAATCACGTTTATGGTTATCGAACGTTGCGTGAATACCTTTTAAATACTACAGTGTTGTATGCATATGATCTGTTAGTATCATCGCCTGTAGGCCTACGTGATTAACTGCAAGCGATAGTATACTGCCCATGATCACCCGATGTAAGACTTCCCGTTCTGTTTTGCTGAGTTGAAATCGTGTGAGTGTTGTAAAATATAATATAAGAATGTAAAAACAACAATGTTTGCCTACTATTTGATTTGTGTATTGCCTCTAGTAAATATTATTATTAATTACGATGTTAATAATAATATCGACAATTATAATAATTAGTAGTAGTAGTAGTAGTAGTAGTAGTAGTAGTAGTAGTAGTAGTAGTAGTAGAAGTAGTAGTAGTAGTAGTAGTAGTAGTAGTAGTAGTAGGTAACAGTAGTAGTAGTAGTAGTAGTAGTAGTAGTAGTAGTAATAGTAGTAGTAGTTAGTAGTAGTAGTAGTAGTAGTAGTAGTAGTAGTAGTAGTAGTAGTAGTAGTAGTAGTAGTAGTAATATTTCAGTTTGTTTTGTAGAATATTAGTGCAATTGTCCTCAACATATTTAATCGTTGTAGAGATGTCTACAGGACAACAGCGAAATAGAATGGAATAAACTGATCTAGGCTAGAAACGAAGTCTGTCATCGAGAAATTCTTATAATGAGCTTCTGGGAGGTAGACGTGGTTCACAATATCAAGATATCAGAGAGAAAGAAAACTGTGCGTTGAGAAGATATTTTAGAGGTTGTGATATTCATCTATCTATTACAACGGCTAGGTTTCTTGGGCTGCGCTTTCTTGTTGGTGAAAGGACAAACATTTATATGTTGGTGAACATTATATTATGCATCTTTAACTTAAAGAATAAGAACTCACGACAGTCAACTAAATAATACGCTGAGAAAATGCACCGTTCTATATATTCGGGCGCTATATTTCACACATACCTCTCTTTGTCGTGCAGATTTACTTGCTATTGTAATGACAACGGATGTGCCGGATAAAAACTATGTTTTCTACGTTTTCCAAATGTTAAGTTAATGTGTGTACGGTTAAAAAAGCCCTTGGAGAATGTGCATAAATCCGGGTTTCGACTGAGTTACCCAAATTTGACTTGGGATTTGAATGTACGTCACAACAATGCATAGACCCATGTCCATAAAACAATACATTCCCAGACGCTGGTGCATGTTAGATTACTACAACGCATCTAATATACCTTACGTCAAAGATATGTACACATGGCTACAAAGGTTTGATTGGATAAATAGTAACCGTAATTGGCGTGAATGCGCAGGGAAACACACTCATCATTGGTGCCCGGTCGAAAGCCTGCTTTTTGCGTCAGTCTCGTTTAGGTTCGTTGTTGCCCGTCCATCATACGATGTCATTCGTCGAATGCAAAACTCAATTCGTCGGATCAGTAATTCCTTTGATCACATTTGAGCGGCGCTTCTTCAACGATGTCCGACGAAGTGCTACTCTGTTCTCGGATAACAAGCCAGACAGTCCAGTGAAAGTATGAGATCATTGCCACAAAACGTAATGAACATTGTCCATAGCTACAGTTCTTGTCCGTGTCCGTCATTCAAGGCACCCGCTCTAACCAACAGCTGACGGTCTGTGGACACACTCAAATCTGAAGAACGAAGCATCGACAATTTGACGGTTTTTGATTTCGAGGATAGACGAAATTCAATATCACTGACGACGAAACACGTATCGTTCGTTATACATCATGGAGATGCTGGACACACTTCTCTGGTATTTGTTAGTGTCCGTTGGTTGTTGTATAACCAACACCTCTTTGGTTTGCGATGCGTTAAAAGGCTCTCGGTCGTACTAAGTGGTTAGTTCTCGCATCTCGAAGACGCCGCTCGGGGAGTATTCGACCGGGCCGTCGTCGTAGGGTTTGGGCGGCCGGATGAGACCGCACGACGAGATCTTGCCGAACGCCGCCCGGAACCGATCGTAGAGCAACATGAGCATGTAGAGCTTGAGGGAGTAGTTGGCGAGCAGCACGCAGCGGGCCAGGAGCCGCGCGATCTGCCAGTACGGGCCGGCCGGCGCGAGGTGGACGTTGAATGTGTCTGCGGAGTCGACGGCCTCGATGATGGCTGCCGGGGTAGTGGACGCGGCGAAGACGCCCGCAAGCAGGACGACGCAGTTGAACGGCAAGGACAGCTTGGCGGGTGACGTCATCGCGTTGTCGTTGACGTCGATGACGTCGGGCGGCGCCGCTAGCGAGTCCTTGCGGGCGTATGTGATGGCGCACTTGCCGAGACACAGCACGATGAGGATCAGCGGGGCGGCGACATCAGCCGCCACGCCGAGCACGACGCGTCGGTACAGCGCGTAGAAGACGGCGTACTTGGACGAGCAGACACCGTCCGCGGCCGTCGTGATGACCACCAGCGGGAAGGCAGCGGCGACGCCGACCAGAGTGACGGCCATCGACACGTAGAAGGCCCTTCCGCGCGTACACACGGCGCGGGCTCGTATCGGGCGCTCGTACGTCAGCGCCAGCTCGACCGCCAAGGCGACGACCAGCCAGGACGACACAAGACGCCCCGTCCGTCTCACGAACGTCGCCAGTCGACACCGCCACTCGTTGCCGCCGTGCTCCAGGTCGGCGGCCGTGTAGTCGGGCAGCTGCTCGGCGAGGTCGTCCAGCGACTCGCCGGCCAGGACGACGGTGTCGGCAACGGCCAACCAGAAGAGGAACACGCTGCTCGACACCTGACGCCACGCGCCCTGCAGCAGCACGCGCATCGCCAGCAGGTTACCGACGACGCCGACGACGCACAACGTCAGCGAGACGTACGACGTCACGCGGGCGTAGTCAGCGATCATGTCCTCGGCGTCCGTTACGTCTGACGTCGCCATGCCGATCGCCAGCGCGCGCGCACCGGAACTCGACGCGCCGCGGAGTGAACGAAGTGCTCGCTGCCCGTCGGCGGAGTGCAGTGACGGTCGCGGTGGTGGTGGTCCTCGTATTGATTAGCGAAAAACTGCTGAGACATTCCAGTTCGCATGTACGCACTTCGCTTTGTTACGCGCCCGAAAGGTGGTTTCCGCTGGTTTCGCGCACAATGGCGATATCGGCGAAGTTAATGGCCAGCTGCCCGGATAGCACAATGATGAACGCGATGGGGTCATGCGCACATTTGTCGCGGCTTTCGCAATTCCTGATCCGACCAAACAGTTTTTTTTTCTACGTCGTTTGATGTGTCAACCGAGACGACATCGAAATCAATTCATCTGCAACAAAAACGACAAAGATCAGCACGGTTGTTTTTATCCATACATCAATAATTGACAGTTGCAATGGAATGAAGAGGGTCGTGTGAGCGTATCTGGGATGTCGGAACGGGGAACAAAAATGTTCGACCATATAAAAGCCTGAATAATTGGTCATGTATTAGCACAATATGACATTTAAAATACACTTTCAAAACCAGACGGGCCATGGCTTAATATTCCACCCTTAATTAATATATCCTGCATGCGGGCGAATCAGCGCAAATGGTCGCCTGGTGATGACCCGCATACAGCGTCCCTCAGCGTAAAACTCGTCACATTCAGAAGGAATGGTGGCCATCGGTAACTAAAAGGACCCAGCTTGGCGCTGATAAAGGCTTCTATGAACCACTGACAGCCGGTGATTCGTCGTAACATACCCAGAGTCTCCTGTAGACTACAGATGGAAGGACTCCTAACCGCAAACACACCATCGTAGACAGTGGGTTTGGACATTTCAGCATTCTCTTTAACTAGTCGTGTCGGTCAAGTTTCGGCAATTGATTATATCCAGCAACATCCAATCCAAACAAAACTGGACGAGACACTAGTTCTGCATGAGACCGTGAAGGCCCTGAAACGAAAGCGACTGAAGTCGATGGTATCCCACCAGATATCAGGGAACATGGAGGTCTAGCCCTGCGTGCCAAACTCCATGATCTGTTTTTTCCTGCTGGGAATAGGGCAAAGTTCAGCAACACATCAAAGATGCTGCGATTGTCAAGAAATCTGATTTTTTTCCAACTATCATGTGATAACTCTATGCTCTCAGTCGCTGGGACAATTCTGGCAAAAGTCATACTGAACAGACTGATACACGCAATTGTGGGCTCAGAGCAACCCGGGTTACAACTGACACATGTTTGTCGTGAGACAAAACCAACTAAAGTGCAGGGAGCAGAACATAGGTATAACCATCACCTTTATAGGCTGTTCGACACCGTGGATAGGGAAGGACTGGAAAATCCTTGAAATAATAGGTTGGTCAAACTGTTAACCAAAACTGTTATTCTAAAAGTCTTGATCTTCCAGATCCACGAAAAACAGAAGGAACAAGTTAAACATGAGAATGACCTCTTTCCTAATAACCACGGCGTGAAACATATATGTGTTCTTCCGCCCACACTGTTCGCCATCTTCGTTAGCATGATGGTCCTGCGCAGGTGGCAGTCATTTCGATAACGATCTCCTACATGTTCACACGAAACGAAGACCATGGAATAACTCATGCGCGAGCTGTTATTTGCAAACGATACAACATGCATCGCTCACACGCAATGTGCTAACAAGCAAATAACGCCATGTTTTGTGTAGGCAGCACAACTAAATGAATTGAAATAAAACCTGACAAGACGGGGGTGGGCAACTACACCAACTTTCATCCCGTGAAGAGAATCCCCCCAGACATCACCACCGCACCAACGGAGCAGCAAACGGCTATCTGGGTGTATTATTTCATCTGGTGCTAACATCTATAAATAAATCAACAACAGGCTGTTCATTGGGAATAGCGCATTTAGCAGACTATGCAAGCATGTATAGCACAACCACATCCTCTGAACAAACACGAAAGTGAGCGTGTACAGAGGACCGAACAGTCGTCCTAATTACTTTCCTGTTTAGTGCAGAATCATATCGACACAAGGTGCTCTTCATTGAACTATTCCACATGCGATGTATCTGCGCTGTCATCCATTATGTAGGAGTGACTTTGTCACCAACATCGAAGTGTTGGATTCTGCACGCACCTCCAGCATGGAGGCTACGTTCCTTCAGATACGCCTCCGCTGGGCAGGCCATATTACATAGTTATAATGGAGAAAACTGCTTTTTAAAATAGAGACCTGTTTGGGGAGCTTTCTACGGGAAACGCAGCAAAGGCGCTCCACGCAAATGATACGAGGATTCACTGGAGACATCAATACAGACAAGATCAGCGAACGGGACGGACGGACGGACGGACGGACGGACGGACGGACGGACGGATATGAAAAGAGTATTTGGTTTGCATGCATGGGATGGTATGTGTGTTGCATGAAGCTTTTCTTGTAGTTTGTAAGCTTTAATAGACAACCGGGAAATAGGTGACGTGTTATCCATATAGGCGTCACATATGACCAGAATTGCGTCACTGAAGCAATAACAATAAATTATTCATATTATTACCGCATGCTGATTACCCATGAGTACATTTGCAGCAATGGAGAACACTAATATATTTAGTGACAATATGACAGCACTACCACGCAGACTCAAACACTCCGTATCGTTAACATTTATTTACATGAACGCGTCCTTGATGTGGTAATCTGATGATATAATTAACGTCTCGTGTCGTTTCAGATAATAACCACTATAATGCACAGGCGAGGAGTTGGTTATGGCTACTGACTAGTTTTGTAATATGCATTAGTATCAAGAGTCCTGTAGTATTTTTTATCTTGCAACTACGTTATATATACCTAAATTTCTCTACAATGTCCCTCCTGTTATTTTATTTCATATTAACATAACGGTTTGTTTGTGCGAGGAAGTGTTGACAAATGAAACATGTGAAACATATAAGTAGGTGATCCAAGGAGACGAAAACCGAAACAAGATGGCGACACAATGTGGACAGATCTCGTAAGGGTAGCGAGAACAGACGAGAGTGGAGGACTACTGCAAACATCCGGGGAAGCTGACGAAGTATCGCTGAATGAGAATATGAACCCAAGTGGTGTGGCCATACCCCGCAATGGACCGGGGAAATAGGACGTCTTTGTCAGATTTTGACAACCTAATTGGGACTTGAACGAGTCAGTGATGTAGTGACACGCCTAATCAGATACAGTTGTAGGTCATTTCCGGTCAGCGTCTACAGTATTGCAAAACTGTATGCAAGCATAGATGTGACTCACGCGCTAGAAAATGCCGTTTCCACTCGAATGACACGGTACTAAACATGCATTAACCCATTAATTGTACAGTGATGCTAGATTTCTATTATTATCAGTTCGTGTATTATCATTCGGAAAACACGGCCACTTCGTGACGACACGCGTGCGGCAAAGGTAGACGGTGAAATTATTGTCAATAATTAATGTGACGCCTATTCGTGTAATCTATGTTTGCGCCGGCATATAATACTGATTATAGTGAAGGTGACAAGATCACGAATATGTAACGTACTAATTGATGTTGAATTCAAGACAATATACAAGTGTTACGCGTTTAAGTATGCTGATATTTTACAGATTATATTGCGCTGGGTAGTTTTCCATTCTGTATTATTTACGTATTCCTATGCAAATTCAAACAAACAATACAGTAAATGTAGGTTTATCAATATCTATAACAACACTTTACGTAATATAATTATATATATCTAGAAAGATATCGTTATCAGAAAGAGGGTTGTTAGCTGATTATGAGAAATCACATGAAACGTTGAAGGTGAAAGGCAAGTTTCATCAGGCCAGACAAGGTGAATGAATGTTAGTCATGCTACGACTATTGACACTAAACACGTAGGATCATCGGCAGGATGTATGAGTATCAACAAAACGATATGGTAACAATCAAAACGTTGACTAAATTGTCATCTGGTTCAGTCTAACAGAAATATCGAAATACACGTAACTCAATCATAACTAAATACCAAAATATTAATTCTTACTACTTACTACGTTGTCCCAGCTCACTCAGCCACGTGTAGAAAAGGGCACATAAATTACATTCTATCGCGGTGTAATTGCAGCAGGGCTGATTATTTCTCATAAAAGTCGCGTTCGCTAAATGGGTCTGCAAGACGCAAAGTACTAAAGGATAAATGCTTACAAAAGTCCTATGACAGCGATGTGTGTGTGTGTGTGTGTGTGTGTGTGTGTGTGTGTGTGTGTGTGTGTGTGTGTGTGTGTGTGTGTGTGTGTGTGTGTGTGTGTGTGTGTTTGTGTGTGTGTGTGTGGTGCGTGCGTGCATGCTGGTGGTGTGCGTGTGTGTGTGACTGCATGTGTGGGTATATATGCATGTTATTGTATATACATATAATATATAATACATATATATATATATATATATATATATATATATATATATATAAGCACTTACCTTTGTACGTGATGAATTACTAATATACGTGTTATGAAACACGTCTGCCGCCTAAGCCCACTAGGGCGAACACTAGAGACGAGAGAATGCTCATGACAATGACAGCACAGGCGTCGTGACTGACGAACCGTTGTAAACACTGCACTGATACACCATCGGCAGATGTCAGTGCGTGACTGGCTGGGCATGATATGACGCGGTGCGTCACGGCAGGAAAATGAGATGCCACTGACAGAGGAGACTAATGTGGTAATGTCGTACGCTTACCTGTAGACGTCGACCGACAGGTCAACGGGCGCGACTGCGTCGATGTTTGTCCGTCGTTACCTGTTCTATCTCTCCTCTGTCCTCGGCACCGGACGCTCCACACTCACCTGGTCGCGGATGGCAGCGAACGACAATAACAACCGGTCATCTGTTCCACGAGACGGCACTAAATGCTCCGTTGCCGTCGACAATATCAACAACGACAGCAATCACTCGACGCGCCGAGATAGATGAAGTCACAAAGCGAGATGGCGTGTACGCTGGACCCAGCATCCCCGCACTCACGCGCGCGCTCATTGGCGCTCGGGTCTCTCTTGCGTTAAGCAACCAATACGGTTGACGTATCCAATGGCGGGCGAGCAAGAGGTATGACCAATGGGGACGCGTGCAAGCATCGATTAATGATCGTGTGTTTAGCTGCCAGAAACCAACGTGTGAATTCGCAGAATGTGCGGATGTTTGATGACACACACCTCTTTAAAAATCCGCCAGGTGATTTGTATGGTTGACTTCTTATATAAGTTAACATGCATAGCCACGTTGATGTCTCCACCAAGGTAGATGGTTCTTCAGTAGGGCAACGCACATTGGGGAAGTTAAGATTACACGATCTTGAGGTTCCGCTATTTTAGAATTCCTACAATTCGAAATACAAGATACGACTGAACCCTCCATGGCTACAAAGTGTGTGCGTGACGAATGAGGTGATAACTGAAACGCATCAACTGAATTATTTACCAAATGCTGTGAATTGAAACAATGATTATATTTTTGGTCACACGAGCTCGTCGTCAAAGATACAATAAATAACTCCGTTGTAGGTATAATTATATTCAGTGCCGTGTCTTGGGTCTCATTGATCTCTTCTACAACTCTATATCACTTTAAATTACTTTTCAGACAATCAGCATACGCGTAGGCATTGATTACTCTGTACTCAATTCCGACATATCTATCCATTATATGTTAGCAACTTTAATACGGCTTATCGATTTTGCGTTAGAACAATTTGATCAATCCATTTGTCTTAATGCGACTCTTGGCGTGGTTTGTTTTGTTTACAGCATTACATATGTAGACAATATGCCTCGAGTTTCTTCCATAGTATACCAGAAATCATTTAATAATAATAATAATAATAATGGCTTCTTTTGCGCCAATATCCTCGAAGATCAAGCACAGTGGCGCGACAAAACCAAGGGATTAAGAAAACTCGTAATCGAAAGCAATGCGTGAGTCGTCAATGGATGGATGAAGAAGCTAGGAGGCTAAGGAGGATAGGCAGCATTAAAGAGATAGGTTTTTAGACGTCGGCGGAATGAAACTCTGATTTAACACTGGCAGGAAGCGAATTCTACACCGTTGCTGCGGCAACCGAGAAATCTCGGGTCCCCTGTGTGGAATTTCTTGCTGGAGTTAGCATTGAATTTAGATATGCTGGTTGTGTAGATGAGAATGCTTGATAGGCTATTGTACAAATTTTGAAAATGATGCGATAGTGCATAGGGAGCCAATGCAATGATTTTTAGAAGCGGCACTGAGCGAGAAAAACGAGGAGAGCGCGTGACTACCCTTGCTAAACAATTTAGGACGCGCTGAAGTTTTGCTATATCCTTGTTTGCGGTATTGTAAAGGAGGGAATTGCAGTAATCAAGTATGCTGGTTACTAGAGCTGTTGCGATGATTTTAGCAACGGAAAGTGATATAAACCGGCGAATACGGCGAAGACCATGGATATGGTCAAAACAACAACGGCATGTTTTCGATATATGTTGTTTGAAATTAAAGTTTTCATCAAACGTTACTCCGAGATTTAAAACTGAGGCGGCTGGTGTGATACTCTGACTCAGAATATGTGTCGGGAAAAAGCTATGAGTTTTGCCCGCTGCGTTGAGGTACCAATGATGAGAAATTCGGTCTTATCTCCATTTAGCTTTAATTTACTGTTTTTCATCCAAAGGGAGACATCTTGGAGACAATCCCTGGGCTGGTTTAGGGAGGGGGTGTGGTCAAAGAAACATAGATTTGTGTGTCATCACAAAACAGAACCGCGGGGGGCACCACAAGAGGTGGGCAGCATGTCTGAGAAGCAGTTACCTATTTTAATGGCTTGCCGTCTATCAGGAAGGTATGAAGTAAACCAGCTCAGGGCTGTGCCAGATATCCCGTACCACGTTGATAAGCGTATAATGAGAATGTCGTGGTCAATGGCGTTGAAAGCGGCGGATAGATCAAGCAGGGTCAGTGCAGTAACTTTGCCATATCCATGTTAAGGTTGATGTCATTGTGTACTTTTAAAAGAGCAGTTTACATTTCACTATGGCGGCGGGAAAATTGGCAGATGTAGAGGTTTGAAATTGGTGGTGTATAAAATTTGAAAAACAAGCGGAAATATTGATTGATAAGTATTATTCTTGTGTTAAGGTTATTCATAAAGTGGTACTGGACATATATTGAGTAATAGTTTTGGTTAAAGTTTGTTAGTTAACAGTATTTTTGAACAGATTAGTATAGTGGGTGATAAAAGGGTAATCTAGGCTTCGACAAATTGTAAACAAGATTGAGCAAATCTCTTTATTTGATATAGTATATAAGAGATAAAGCAATAAGAGTAACAACTACATATGTAAGATAAAACTGTGAATAGGTATCATTGTTATTAAAAATAAACAAGCGTTTTAGTAGGAAACCCTTGTTTGTTTGTTTATATAGGTAGTGTCCAACGTTTCCGCTAGGGAACGGTACCAGTACAGACTAAACTTATTGTTCATGGTAGCATAGGTAGTAGTTGTTTTAACATAAAGTTTGCTGCAGTTGCTGTACACAATAAACAAACAGTCTTTCTAAAGACTAAGTTGGTTTAAACTAAGAGTTGATTTTGACAAATCGTAATATGGCACCTGGCAAGCGGCAAGTGAAGGCAAGGAGGCACTTGGTGTGTAACCACTGCCACAGCATGGTGGATTTTGCCGTATCGGGGTGCGGAAAAACTTGGTCAGAGACAACGGAGGAAGGGTTTACGTTCCAATGTTTAGGGTGTTGGAAAGTGGACTGTCTGACAGCAGAGTTAGCTAGGCTAACGGATATTGTAAGGGGATGCAGAGTGGAGGGAGGGTGATTGCAAGGACAACAAATGGAGAAAGAACAACAGGAAACATGACATGCAGGAAGGTGACAGGGGAGAAAGTGACAGTAGAGAAGGAGGGAGGGACAAGGGGACAGGAGATGAGAGAAGTAGATGCGACAGGAGGTAAGACGAATGGAAGAAAGGAAGTGAGAGGTGATGTGACCAAACGGAAGTCAATAACAAGGACGATGACAGGAAGAAAAGAGACCGGAAAGAAAGGAACAACAGAGAAAGCGGCAGGGGGAAAGGTCAGCAACCCGGGAGATGCAAAACGGAGGAGCTACTCTGAAGCAGTGATCGAGGGGACACTGAGAACAGAAAGGGTATTTATGGGAGACTCCATTTTGCGAAAGACAGACAGGGCATTAAGCAAAGGAGAAGACGTTGTTGTTTGTCTTCCGGGGGCTAGGATAGAGCATGTGACTGAACGGGTAGAGAACGTTTTGGGGCATGGCCAAGGGGGGTCTATATTAGTACATGTAGGGACGAACAATGCAGACAGGGATGGAACAACCAGGATAGTAAAGAGATACAGAGAGTTGGTAGAGACACTGAAGAAGACGAGAGTTGAACAGATCATACTCTCAGGAATCTTGCCAGTGATGAGGGGAAGGGGAACAACATTTAGAAATTGCAAGAGGATGGCAATTAACGGACTATTAGAGCAGATGTGTGAAGAAGAAGGAGTTGGATTTGTAGATTTGTGGGGATATTTTGTTGGTAAAGAAGACATGTTTATGAGAGATGGCCTCCATCTAAGCGGAAAGGGCGCAGCAGTGTTCTCCGAGAACCTTCTTCGATCGATGAATAATGGAACAGGTTGCAACTTTTTAAACTAGTTTCGCAGGGGGGATACACAGAGAAGCCAAATACTAGAGGCATAGATAAAGATAGCAAAAAGACATCAGCAAAGAACAGCCTGGAAAGCCCTACGGAATTTGGTTATAAATGTGTTTGTTTAAATGCAAGGAGCATAGTAAACAAAAGAAATGAACTAAACATTATGGTAGAAGATATTGACCCTCACATAATAGGTATAACTGAATCTTGGGCCACACCCGATATATCAGATGCCGAATTAGGAATGACAGGGTATGTAATGTTTAGGAAAGATAGATTAGGAAGAAGGGGAGGCGGAGTTATTTTATATATTAAAGAATCCATCCAAGCTTATGAAATAAAATTAGAAAAAGAAGCAGAATGTGAAGAAGCTGTCTGGTGTAACATAGTTACAGGAAACTCAACATTAACTGTTGGGTTAGTGTATCGGAGTCCAAACATAAGCATGGAAGAGAATGAAAAATACATAACGCTATCAAAGAAGTGAGTAAACGGGACTGTATTATTATGGGGATTTTAACCATGGGCATATACAGTGGACATCTCTACAGAGTACCGGGAGAGAGGATCAAGAGTTTTTAAATTTAGTACAAGATAGTTTCCTTTCTCAACATGTGTTAGAAGCAACCGGGGGCGAGAATGTGTTAGACATAGTATTGAGCTCACAGAAGGAATTTGTTGATAATGTCAAGATATGTGAGCCACTGGGTGTAGTGATCACAACCAGATACATTTTATCATCAAAGAAAAGGGGAGAACGGAATAGAAAAATAAGGTACAGGAAAACATTTCACAAAGGAAGATATAAGGACATGAGGGAATATTTAGCAAAGATAGACTGGAATAACACACTGAAGAATAAGACAGCAACAGAATGCTGGAATATTTTAAAGAGTGAAATTGACTGCGTCGTTGACAAATTTGTCCCCTTGAAAAACAGGGGAAACGGTCAAAGAAGAAACACTTATCGAAGGAAGCCATTAGAAAAATCAAGTACAAGCAAATGATGTGGTAGACATATAGACATACCGGAAGTGAAGAAGACTATAGCATTTATAAAGAAGCACTTAATCAAGCTACAGCTGAAATTAGAAATTCAAAGAGAAGCTACGAACAAAAAATTGCTTTTAATATAAAACATGACAGCAAGAGTTTTTATGCGTATGTTCGAAGTAAACAGAAAGTTCAGGATAAGGTCGGTCCTCTTGAAGGTAGTGATGGAAACATAATAACAGAGGGATTCTTAATGGCAGAAAACCTAAATGAGTACTTTAGTTCGGTGTTTACCAGGGAAGATATTCGTATATTACCAGTACTTGAGACTAAGTTCGAAGGGAGAGAGTTTGACTATTTAGGACAACTAATTGTAACCCCAACAATGGTAGCTATGAAAATAAGAGATATGAAGGATAATAAATCACCTGGAGTGGATGGGATTCCTCCCAAATTACTATTGGAAATTGTAGAACAAATCAGCATACCGCTTGCAACAGTGTTCAATTTGTCATTAGAGGAGGGAATAGTTCCGTTAGAATGGAAAGAAGCAAACATTATACCATTATTTAAAAAAGGTTCGAGAAACAAGTCAGAGAACTATAGACCAGTGAGTTTAACATCGGTAATTTGCAAACTATTAGAAAGACTAATTAAAGATCACCTGGTTGATTTTCTTGTTAAAAATAAATTGATAAACCCATCTCAACATGGATTTTTAAAAGCGAGGTCATGCTTAACAAATATGTTATGTTTTTTGGAAGATGTCACAAAGTGGTTAGATGAGGGATCACCAGTAGATTATAATCTATTTAGATTTTTAAAAAGCCTTTGACAAAGTGCCACACCAAAGACTACTACTTAAACTAAGGGCCCATGGCATAGGAAATGGAATGATCAACTGGATAGAAAAATGGCTTATTGGTAGAAGACAAAGAGTAGTAGTTGATGGGGAGGTTTCAAACTGGAAAGCGGTTTTGAGTGGAGTACCGCAGGGATCAGTACTGGGACCAATTTTATTCTTAATATATATCAATGATTTTGATGATGACATAACAAGCAAGGTGTTGAAGTTTGCGGACGACACAAAAGTGTTCAGGAAAATTAAAAGTGATGCAGATAGACAGCAGTTACAAGATGATCTTAATAAGTTGATAGAATGGTCTGAGAAGTGGCAAATGCTGTTTAATTTTGGAAAGTGTAAGTGCCTTCACACAGGACATGGGAATGAAGATGCACAATATACAATGGGTGATACTGTACTAAACACTACCTTAAAGGAAAAGGACTTAGGGTTAACTATTAGTGCTGACATGAAGGTATCAGAGCAGTGTGGAATTGCAGCAGCGAAGGGAAACCAAATTATTGGATTAATTAGGCGAAATATAGTGTACAAAGAAAAAGAACTAATAATACCGCTGTATAAAACAATAGTTAGGCCTCACTTAGAATATTGTATACAAACATGGAGGCCATATCGCAAGAAGGATATTGATATGCTAGAAAGAGTACAAAGGAGAGCAACCAAAATGATACAAAAACTCAGGAATATTAGTTATGAAATGCGTCTAAAAGAATGTGGCTTAACAACACTAGAAACCAGAAGATTGCGAGGAGATCAGATTGAGGTGTTTAAAATATTGAATGGATATGAAAATATTGACAGAAATATTTTTTTCACAGTCAAGGAAGAGAGAAGGACTAGAGGACATGGAGTTACATTAGCAAAGAAGCAGTGTAGACTAGATATTAGAAAATTTTCATTTTCACAAAGAACAGTAAACGAATGGAACAGATTATCAGCTGATTGTGTAGGTGCTAGTAGTGTTAATATATTTAAAAATAAAATCGACATATACCTAAGAAGGGCGGGGTATACTTAGATAGATAGGTTGGACTCTCGATAAGCCAAATGGCTTCCTAGTCCACCTGCCATCTAGAGTTGAATCTCTAGGTGGCAATCTTGTTAAATCTTGTTAAAAAACTCAACTCATTGCGAGACGTGAATGTCTACATCTAATATCCAAAACAAATAATAGCTACCGTGATTCCAAGCCACGTCCATCGACTTTGAATCACGATCAGTAAATGTCATCTGACGTTGGCAACGGATGACGTCTATTTTTGTTTATGGGTCGCGAGGAGACACGGTCACAACCGAGACTGAAGCAGGTCTCAGCCGCAATAAACAAAGACTGCGACACGCTCTGACTCCGTCTACAGGCGATCGTGAATGTCTTCACTGCAACGGTTTTCATTGTTTCATAATTCTAAGTTTCCACTTATCGAACGTATATTTAATTATGGTTCTTATTTCCTTTATTAGACACTAACATCCATATGTATGTACACACCCACGCACGCATACTCAGACATACGCACATTGACACACACACACACACAAACGCACGCACGCACGCACGCACGCACGCACGCACGCACGCACACACACACACACACACACACACACACAGGACCCTGCATTTAGTTCTACTCCTACATGCAGAAGACAGTTTTGTAGTCAGAGTAATTTTAACTTTCTCCATTTCAACACGAATGAGATGTCTTCTTGCATAGTTGTTTAACGGAACGTACTGTTAAAGATAGTCGGTTCACGGCTAATATTTTCAATAATGTTTCGGTGAAAATTGGCAAGACAATTTCCTTAAACAGATGCACCGAAAATTGCAAGGCTGTTAATAATTAATCTCTCTTCCACCAGTCACTCCGAACCACAGAACAGGGCTTTGCTATTCTGCGTTTTGTGTTTTGTGAGAATACAGAACACTAGCATATCGCTTGACGCTTTGAAAATACAGGCCTGATTTGAATAAAGAACTTCCGTCTGGCTCCTTCTGTCGGCCTGCCTTTACGCAGTCGTGTCTTGGTGTTCTCGACTACACTTCGCTGAAGCTGCCCAAGGGAAGACATGTCAAATCATTCAAGCTTGCTACGTCCTCGGGAACTATTATGACTCATAAATTGGATACATCTGATAACTTCGAGTGTAGGCTCTATAAATCCATGCACCGAAGATGTCAGCCAAAAGCATAATATGGAATGTGAGTTATAGGTTTAATCAACTGAACGGCTGCACGCAAGTCCCTTGGGCGAAATCTACATGTAGAGATATCATGTGGTAGTTTAACCTATGCACAACGCTCTCGCTGCTACACCCACCCACGTTTGACATGTATACTATTATTCAACGCTAACAAATCAGCTTAAGTCCTCAGTTACTCCGCAAGAGCGACTATCGTGACGCTCATTCCAAGAAACGCAGCAACAAACATTGTACGAGGCAGGTAAAAGTGCATCCGCTCGGGTCAGCATAGTGCCGTAGGCTGTCTTGCGGTCAACGGTACTAGACCACGCACATCTCGCCAAACTACACGTCCAGCGACCTTCTTTCGAGCCTGTGGAGACATGCAATGTTCTGTTGCATAACCACGCGAGCCACTCATTCTGAAATAATGCATTGAATGTTATCTTAAAAGCAACGTGAACGTGACATACGCTTTAAAGACAATGTGGTTTGGGCATCATATTTGGTTCACATCTAAACAAAGGTTTTTGACAGTTGTGTCGAACTTCATAGGTCTAGTACATGATTCGTAAGGGCCCGGGGGTGGGGCGTAATTCGGAATTCCCGAATGACTTTTGACGGAAAAACGGCTTTTTAGGCATAATCCATATTTTTTATTTTTAAAACCCTT
>JAODUO010000864.1:192500-303349 GCA_025642075.2 Ridgeia piscesae | reverse complement strand
GCCTACCTTAAAGAGTATCTCGGTGCACATGGTGAAGCCTACCTTAAAGAGTATCTCGGTGCACATGGTGAAGCCTACCTTAAAGAGTATCTCGGTGCACATGGTGAAGCCTACCTTAAAGAGTATCTCGGTGCACATGGTGAAGCCTACCTTAAAGAGTATCTCGGTGCATATGGTGAAGCCTACCTTAAAGAGTATCTCGGTGCACATGGTGAAACCTACCTTAAAGAGTATCTCGGTGCACATGTGAAGCCTACCTTAAAGAGTATCTTGGTGCACATGGTGAAGCCTACCTTAAAGAGTATCTCGGTGCACATGTGAAGTCTACCTTAAAGAGTATCTTGGTGCACATGGTGAAGCCTACCTTAAAGAGTATCTCAGTGCATATGGTGAAGCCTACCTTAAAGAGTATCTCAGTGCACATGGTGAAGCCTACCTTAAAGAGTATCTTGGTGCACATGGTGAAGCCTACCTTAAAGAGTATCTCGGTGCACATGGTGAAGCCTACCTTAAAGAGTATCTCGGTGCACATGGTGAAGCCTACCTTAAAGAGTATCTCGGTGCACATTGTGAAGCCTACCTTAAAGAGTATCTCGGTGCACATGGTGAAGCCGTGCGTGATGATTGGTTCCTCGTCCGCCCCATGTCCATCCCAACAGTCGAGCTCGATGCACCTGCACCCAGTGAGCAACACCTGCCGGTAGATCTCGACCGACGACCGACCCGTCAGTTGATGACCTGACACAGACAACACGACGTGTCACCTCGAATGGTCATGTAATGTGACATCAATGCTGACAATAATTCTAATGGGTCACATAACATGACAGTGGGTAAATGGTCACACATGTATGTCAACGAACCAGCGGTGACAATAGGAAATATTATGACATGTCAACAATGAATGTGTTTGTTTATTGCTGTGATATGTAAATTATATTCCTAGCAAGTGTTTTACACATGTTTAATCATTATATAATTCTTAGAAATTGTTTTACCATACTCTCTTGTATAACATACTTTATTTATTAATCATTTTTATCTCTCAAACATCACTTAAGAGAACTATTTCTCCATGAAGGATAAAAACAGGTATGACATATTAACATATGACATATTAAGTAAAATTTTGAAATGTTGTGTGTATATGAAATACATGATTTGGTTATATACTGGTTATAATATTTAGTAAAATAGATTTAATATGGAGTAACATTGTCACAAGAAATACCTGTAATAGTGTAACTTACCTGAGCATTGTGACTGACACAAAGTATGCGAATCACCTGGGAATACTGTCTCACTGACAGGTGTCTCATCTGAGAAGTGTGGCTCACTTCAGAGGAATTACTCATCTGAGTGGTTCCACTCACCTGAAGATGACTCACCTGAGAGGTGTGACTCACCTGAAGTGTGACTCACCTGAGAAGTGTGAATCACCTGAGGTATGACTCACCTGAGATGTGTGACTCACCTGAGGCATGACTCACCTGAGCAGTGTGAATCACCTGATGTATGACTCACCTAAGAAGTGTGAATCACATGAGGTATGACTCACCTGAGAGGTGTGACTCACCTGAGGTATGACTCACCTGAGAGGTGTGACTCACCTGAGAAGTGTGAATCACCTGAGGTATGACTCACTTGAGAGGTGTAACTCACCTGAGAGGTGTGACTCACCTGAGAAGTGTGAATCACCTGAGGTATGACTCACTTGAGAGGTGTAACTCACCTGAGAGGTGTGACTCACCTGAGGCATGACTCACCTGGGAAGTGTGACTCACCTGAGGCTCGATTCACCTGAGAGGTATGACTCACCTGAGAGGTGTGACTCACCTGAGGCATGACTCACCTGAGAGGTGTGACTCACCTGAGGCATGACTCACATGAGAGGTGTGACTCACCTGAGGTATGACTCACCTGAGAGGTAGGTGTTGTGAGAGGAGTTGATGAAGTAGTGGGCTAGAGGCTGGTCCATGTCCTCACTCAGGTCAAGTTTCTCCGGGGTGATGAGGGCATTGTGTTCCCCAAGCAGGTACTGTAGGAAACCCTCCTGGGACAGGTGGCCTGAATACACAACCACACTACTTTCACTTTCAAAGCGAAACTACTTTCAAAGTGAAAGTGGATGCACATCACACAATGTCAAGAAAATTGTCGCTATTTTACCAAATGCTGTATTAAGACATTACTTTAGACATATGTGAATGGTAAATATTACGTAAGTTAAACATGATGAGCACTAAGATCGATTAGTTGTGTCCATGAAATAATGCAAATTACAATTACCACCAGAACGTGAAAACAAATATTCAGTTAATAATAAGTAAACATTAATAACGTTAATCCTAAGAGGTTAAGCGTGACTCCAGCAGCACCCTGTGTGAAGTGGACCAAGTCTACAACAGTCCAAAACTCCCTCAACCAGAAGAGGTGCCACAATATTACGTGAGGTTTTTAAGCAAGTGGCTAACATAATCACATAGCAACCAAACTACCCAGGAGAGCAGCAAAGGTTGGAAATAGTTGCACAAGGGATTGAGTGAGAGTGAGATAGAGAGCAGCAAGACCACCCTGGGTAGAGAAGGGTTGATAAGAATAACTGCACTCCCACCACCAGCCACGCAAACTGCCACATGTCAGAAATAGCTGCTGTGAGTGTGCGGCAGTGTGTGTGTGTGTGTGCACGTGCATGATTTCTCTGACGTGCAAACCTGTTGGCCTGTCTCATCAGACTGCTGCTCTAATCAGGGCCCCTAACCTCAGTCACTTGGGTGGTCGCATTAGAGAAGTACTTTTGCTCACTCAGTGTCTTCACTACTGTACTCACTGTACTCACTGTACTCACTGTACTCACTGTACTCACTGTACTCACTGTACTCACTGTACTCACTGTACTCACTGTACTCACTGTACTCACTGTACTCACTGTACTCACTGTACTCATTAACTGTACGCATCCACTGTCCTAACCCACTGTCCTAACCCACTGCCCTAATTCAGTCCTGACTCTCTCTCTACTCACTGTCCTATTTGTCTCATGTAACATGGCTGTAGAAACAAATGCCACCAGACTGATATTATCAAAAGACAAACCAAGTACCATCAATTAGTCTATGGTATTCTAGTTTAAACTCACGCACTCACGTGTGCGAGGAAATTCAGATTTAAACACCATCCTACAACTAGGAACATCAAGATACAATTATTCAAAGAGAAACAAAAGGCATATCTTTGGGCCTATGCATCAAAGAGAGATAAACTAACAATTAGCACCCACACTCAAGAATATTACCCCAGCAGATTACTACTACTAGAGTACCCAGGTAATTCAAATTGCAAGGATGTCATGATAGGGAGCCTAACATTTCCAAATTACCATTCCCAGATCACTGGTTGTCAAATGAGAATAATTTACCCACATTGCTGAATTTTGCCACAACAGACACTGTCATGTCATCATGGTGGACTGTATGGTGTCACAACAGACACTGTCGTGTCATCGTGGTGTACTGTATGGTGTCACAACAGACACTGTCATGTCACTGTGGTGTACTGTATGGTGTCACAACAGACACTGTCATGTCACCGTGGTGTACTGTATGGTGTCACAACAGACACTGTCATGTCATCGTGGTGTACTGTATGGTGTCACAACAGACACTGTCATGTCATCGTGGTGTACTGTATGGTGTCACAACAGACACTGTCATGTCACCGTGGTGTACTGTATGGTGTCACAACAGACACTGTCATGTCATCGTGGTGTACTGTATGGTGTCACAACAGACACTGTCATGTCATCATGGTGGACTGTATGGTGTCACAACAGACACTGTCATGTCATCGTGGTGTACTGTATGGTGTCACAACAGACACTGTCATGTCATCATGGTGTACTGTATGGTGTCACAACAGACACTGTCATGTCACAGTGGTGTACTGTATGGTGTCACAACAGACACTGTCATGTCACCATGGTGTACTGTATGGTGTCACAACAGACACTGTCATGTCACCATGGTGTAGTGTATGGTGTCACAACAGACACTGTCGTGTCACCGTGGTGTACTGTATGGTGTCACAAGAGACACTAACAGTCGTGTCATCGTGGTGTACTGTATGGTGTCACAACAGACACTGTTATGTCACAGTGGTGTACTGTATGGTGTCACAACAGACACTGTTGTGTCACCATGGTGTACTGTATGGTGTCACAACAGACACTGTTATGTCATCGTGGTGTACTGTATGGTGTCACAACAGACACTGTTGTGTCACCATGGTGTACTGTATGGTGTCACAACGGACACTGTTATGTCATCGTGTAATGTATGGTGTCGCAACAGTTTACATAAGTGTAACCATCAATCAAAGGGTACAGGATATTAGCCGACATGTCGAGAAAACAGAGACACCTGATGTATCACCACCTGGTCATGGTCAAGGATACTCAAGTCACGGGCAAGTCTCAATATGTCAGCCAACCGAAACGGTAAGATTTCATGATAATCTCCTGTTTGGAAGATACATTCTGAATAGACAGGTGTGATGTTGTTGATTATAGTTGTAAATGGTCAGGCAGTATTAATTATTAATAATATTAGGTGTAAACGGTCAGATAGTATTAATAACATTAGGTCTACAGGCCCACACAAATGCCTTTTGTTTTCCTTAAATCTTAATGCTATAATCAATGATAATAACAACATAAAATATTGATACAATAATCAACTAGTGCTCTGTGTCATTACACACTAATGCAAAAATGGATTATCTAAATGTAATACTGTAACACGTGACAGACAAAGCTATATGCTAGGAAGTTTTGCAGACGAAAATGAAAAATGTAATCAATTTAATAAACTACTGCCTACTAAATGGAAAAAGGAAAAAAACAAAGCTGTAACTTTACTTCTATAAATGAAAGGTAGTCTACTCATTTCGTACAGAGAAAATGAACAAAACAAATGTCTTCCTTAGAAATAAAAGAAGACACTATACGTCCACTATAGGGAAAATAACAGATTGGTTCTTTCGATAAAGACAATTGACAACAAGTTTCCATCAGGC
The DNA here is from genome assembly GCA_025642075.2 of Ridgeia piscesae. Taxonomy (NCBI): domain Eukaryota; kingdom Metazoa; phylum Annelida; class Polychaeta; order Sabellida; family Siboglinidae; genus Ridgeia; species Ridgeia piscesae. The sequence goes on along the minus strand of JAODUO010000864.1, from coordinate 298,276 downwards.
GAAACGAACAGAATGTGTTCTTTCGTGGAAGACAACTAAATGTGAGGTTAAGTAGAAACAGCAGCAGCAGGTGCTGAAAATGAAAGCTATTAAGGAAAAGTTAATACAAGTGGTTTCCGTGAAAACCAGGTAGAACCTAGACAAGCCTACCTTTTGGCACTTCTGGGTCTGTCGTGAGAGAAGCAATGTCATTAGTCGACTCAGGTGATCATGTGACAATGATAGGGGCAAGGTGACCTTTACAGTCAATGGACAGTGACTGACCTACTGACCAATCATCTCAACACAGCTGGTCAGCAGTCTGGCTGATGAGTTTGTGGCAATGTACAGTGATTTATGTAAAGGGATATCAAGGTGTGCGTGGGCGTGTGCGTGTGTGCATGCGTGCGTGTGTGCGTGTGTGTGTTTGTGTGTGTATGTGCATGTGTGTCTGTGTACATGCATGCGTGCATGCATGCATGTGTGCCTGTGTACCTAGTACATACACATAGCAGCCATGAAGTAGATATGTCGCATGCAGTCTACACTGCACACTTATATTAACAACATTATCGGAGATAAACATACACAAGCTTTATGCGAGTATCTACCAGGATGTGATCAGTATCTAGTCTATCTACCCCACCACAAACATGAACCCAGAAACCCTTTATCAAGGGGTGACATTAATTACTTTACTATTGTGACACTATCACGACAGTTGCATGCCTGTCGTTGCATGGTCGCAATAGCATAATGGATGCTAAATGTGATTATCTTCACATTTTATTTGTTGTGAGTTATGCTACATATCACCAGACAAAATTGACGGGAGACACTCACTGTAGGAAATTAATGCTTCACAATGGTGACAACAGTTAACCATGGGTCAGTGGACTGAATAGTTTGACAGCGGCATCAATAAACATGGTGAGTTTCACCAACTATCGTTATTATTAATAGTCATTTATACTTTCACCAAAAACTATCTATTGTTAAATTTACTGTCAATTACCGTGGTTCATCAATAGTTTGGTACACAGTCATTGTATCATTACGCCCAGCCCCCTAACCAGAACCCCCTGGTATCTTGCCTACCTTTGATGGCCATGTGGGGGTTCAGTTCGAAGTGGTCTATGATGGCCTGTGCTTTCTCTGTGTCGTAGTAAGGATAGAGGATCTCGTTGAGTCTTGGGTCTCGCTGCTCGTCATTCAGAAACTTCACAAACTGCTGAGCTGTCAAATATGGCTTCTTGTGTGAACCCCTGGTGGCATATGAATGAATGAATGTTTAATTATAACACTGGCATGAGTATACACCGACAAACAGTTTAACTATGACACTGGCATGAGTATACACCGACAAACAGTTTAACTATGGCAACACAAGCGAGGATGTACAATGTTTGAAGGGGGTAAATACGAACCGACTTATTTTCTTGTAAACTGACCCCTAACTAATATAACATACATACTGTATGTTGAACTTCTAAATATACATGCAATACATTGTTACTGTAGTTTGACAATCTGATGACACACACAACAATTATTTCAAACATAAACACAGATTGTACATATTTGTTATACAAATATTCTGCATTTTTCATTGAAGGTCAATGATGTATTTCACATAAAGCTGGGACTGTATCAAACTTGGAACCAGCAACATAAGTCTGATTGTGTAGACTTTAACATTTCTTTCACACATGTTGAATGTTTGTAATATAAAATGCTGTATATCTTTAGTTAATAGTAAAGACATAGCTACAAGACAAAATATAGTATCCATATCTGCCTGTCACACAAGATATGCTCACAAGATATAGAATATCTTGTCGACCTCCTGTCGGCCACACAAGAGAAGACATACTCACAAGTCATAGAATATCTTGTCAACCTCCTGTCGGCCACACAAGAGAAGACATACTCACAAGTCATAGAATATCTTGTCAACCTCCTGTCGGCCACACAAGAGAAGACATACTCACAAGTCATAGAATATCTTGTCAACCTCCTGTCAGCCACACAAGAGAAGACATACTCACAAGTCATAGAATATCTTGTCGACCTCCTGTTGGCCACACAAGAGAAGACATACTCACAAGTCATAGAATATCTTGTCAACCTCCTGTCGGCCACACAAGAGAAGACATACTCACAAGTCATAGAATATCTTGTCAACCTCCTGTCGGCCACACAAGTGGAGACATAATCACAAGTCATAGAATATCTTGTCAACCTCCTGTCGGCCACACAAGAGAAGACATACTCACAAGTCATAGAATATCTTGTCAACCTCCTGTCGGCCACACAAGAGAAGACATACTCACAAGTCATAGAATATCTTGTCAACCTCCTGTCGGCCACACAAGTGGAGACATAATCACAAGTCATAGAATATCTTGTCAACCTCCTGTCGGCCACACAAGAGAAGACATACTCACAAGTCATAGAATATCTTGTCGACCTCCTGTCGGCCACACAAGTGGAGACATAATCACAAGTCATAGAATATCTTGTCAACCTCCTGTCAGCCACACAAGAGAAGACATACTCACAAGTCATAGAATATCTTGTCGATCTCCTGTCGGCCACACAAGTGTCTGTAGAAAGACATGAACTGGCGAAATGGGAACTTGCGCGGATGCAGACAGTCACTCTACAACAGCACCAGTGGTCAGCCTTCATTACAACACGACACCTTAATGCAGTGTTCCACGTGTAAGCATTAGGTTCAGCACTGATCTAACTGACATCAGACTGCAAATATTCCTCAAGATTCTACATGTCTTGTCTACTACTGAGGCGCCATATAACAACATCACACGTCTATCTAAAACACATCGTATTTGCAGTTTCAGTGATTAGGATTCTACAGTCACAGGGATCGTCAAAATGAGTAGCCCTAAAATATTTAAGAAAGTGCTGGCTTCAAAATGACCTCCCATGATATTGCTACAGTGATGTGTGTGTCTAAGCCAGAGGAAACAGTGGCCAGTGGCCGCACCTTGCCAGTGGGCAGCTGGGCCGCTTCCAACGCCTTCTCAATCTTCTTCTTGTCGTCACGGTGCTGAGCAAACATGCGCACAATGCTGCAACAATACCACACATAACACATGTTGTGAGGCTGCACAGTGTGTAACACTTGCTTGACTGATGGGTACAGCTTGACAGGTGTGTAAGACTTGACAGGTGTGTAGAGTTGATAAGTTTGTAAAAACAATAATTATGACAAGGGTATAACACTTGATCGATATGTAAAACAGCAAGTAAAACTTGACAGTTGATTGACTTAAAAGGTGTATCACACTTGACAGGTGTATGCAACTTGATAGGAGTATATGACTTGACAGGCATGCAAGATGTGACAGGTGTATGACTTGACAGGTGTTTAAGACTTGACAGGTGTGTAAGACTTGACAGGTGTGCAATACTTGACAGGTGTATGACTTGACAGGTATATGCAACTTGACACGAGTATATGATTTGACAGTCATGTAGTGCTTAACAGACATGTAATACTTGACAGATGTGTAAGACCTGACAGGTGTGTAATACTTGACATGTGTGTAAGTCTTGACAGGTGTGTAATACTTGACATGTGTGTAAGTCTTGACAGGTGTGTAATACTTCAATTAAATTAAATTCAATTCAATTTATTTCAAAACACACAACATCAAAAAGCAAGCAAATCAAATACAAATAATAATAAGTCACATGGTACGAATGAAATACAATTAAGAAATATGTTTTGAAAAGGAGTAGACATGAAGTGAAACACTTATATGTGTCTACCCATGTGAACACTTTTCATCAAAAATGATAAGTGGCAATTCTTAGTTTTTAATAATTGTAATGATGCTGTTACACAACAAATAAATACGTGCACACAACAAATGTTAATTTGTCGTTATAAATATGTATATTTACATGATATGTTTGCCTATGAGAATATTAGTGTAATGATGTTTAAATGTATATTGGGACATTATGACATGTGTGTAAGTCTTGACAGGTGTATAATACTTGACAGGTGTGTAAGTCTTGACAGGTGTGTAATACTTGACAGGTGTGTAAGAATTGTAAATAAAAAAGTAATGACTCATTAGAAAATATATCATTAAACAAAATAAAATTTGAAACATATACTTTTTCAAACTGCAAAAAGCTGCTATGATATCAGGGAGCACAACAGACAACAAACGTGAGCTGACAAAAATTGAAATGGTCTCCACGTGTATTTGTGAAACCTGGGGACAAGTGCGTTGCATATTCGGCTGCTGTTCCCGTGTAAGGCTTTGTGAGACTGTGTGATTGAGACTGACACTGTGTGAGACAATGACACTATGTGACTGAGACTGTGTGAGACACTGTGTGACTGAGACTGTGTGAGACTGGGACACTGTGACAGAGACTGTGTGAGACACTGTGTGACTGAGACTGTGTCAGACACTGTTGACGGAGACTGTGTGAGACTGGGACACTGTGACAGAGACTGTGTGAGACACTGTGTGACTGAGACTGTGTGAGACACTGTTGACAGAGACTGTGTGAGACTGGGACACTGTGACAGAGACTGTGTGAGACACTGTGTGACTGAGACTGTGTCAGACACTGTTGACGGAGACTGTGTGAGACTGGGACACTGTGACAGAGACTGTGTGAGACACTGTGGGGCTGAGACTGTGTGAGACTGGGACACTGTGACAGAGACTGTGTGAGACACTGTGTGACTGAGACTGTGCGAGACTGCGACACTTTGACGGAGACTGTGTGAGACACTGTGTGGCTGAGACTGTGTGAGACTGGGACACTTTGACGGAGACTGTGTGAGACACTGTGTGACTGAGACTGTGTGAGACTGGGACACTGTGACAGAGACTGTGTGAGACACTGTGTGACTGAGACTGTGTGAGACTGGGACACTGTGACAGAGACTGTGTGAGACACTGTGTGACTGAGACTGTGTGAGACTGGGACACTGTGACAGAGACTGTGTGAGACACTGTGTGACTGAGACTGTGTGAGACTGGGACACTGTGACAGAGACTGTGTGAGACACTGTGTGACTGAGACTGTGTGAGACTGGGACACTGTGACAGAGACTGTGTGAGACACTGTGTGACTGAGACTGTGTGAGACTGGGACACTGTGACAGAGACTGTGTGAGACACTGTGTGACAGAGACTGTGTGAGACACTGTGTGACGAGACTGTGTGAGACTGGGACACTGTGAAGAACTGAGACACTGTGTCAGACTGAGACTGTGTGAAAACTTGGGACACTGTGACAGAGACTGTGTGAGACACTGTGTGACTGAGACTGTGTGAGACTGGGACACTGTGACAGAGACTGTGTGAGACACTGTGTGACTGAGACTGTGTGAGACACTGTGACTGAGACTGTGTGAGACTGGGACACTGTGACAGAGACTGTGTGAGACACTGTGTGACTGAGACTGTGTGAGACTGGGCCCGGATTAAACTGTGCGAGACATTGTGACTGAGACTGTGTGAGACACTGTGACTGAGACTGTGTGAGACTGGGACACTGTGACAGAGACTGTGTGAGACACTGTGTGACTGAGACTGTGTGAGACTGGGACACTGTGACAGAGACTATGTGAGACACTGTGTGACTGAGACTGTGCGAGACTGCGACACTGTGACAGAGACTATGTGAGACACTGTGTGACTGAGACTGTGCGAGACTGGGACACTGTGACAGAGACTATGTGAGACACTGTGTGACTGAGACTGTGCGAGACTGCGACACTGTGACAGAGACTATGTGAGACACTGTGTGATTGAGACTGTGCAAGACTGTGTGAGACTGTTGGCCAGCATCACACTGCCCGGCTTCAGAAATACACACACATCATGGACATTTACAAACACCAGCATTGCATAACGGGCAGTCAAAGTTAATACTGCACTGTATCCGAATGGGCAACGTACTTTTTGATGGGGATCATGCCCTCCGCACTGGTCACCAGACATAGCTTCGTGTAGCACTTCTCAAGGAAGCTCAGTGGGCACCGGTTGAGCGCTAAGAGGTTCGTGGCGCACCTGAATAATTCATCGGCCCATTCCTGGAAGTTGACAAAGAATCCTGTCAACGTAGTCCCACAATCAGCCATTCTTTGCGGCCTGTCATGCATCGCGCCATGTTTTCACATCCAGCATTAAAGATTCAGAGCGCGCCGGTTAATTTTAGGCCATTTCATCAGCGGCACGGTCACAAATTGAATTTTGCAATCAGAAAAAAACACTGATACAATTCGAATAAATTGAATTTCAATGACGGCTGTGCGAGACGCATGAGAAATGTGACATAAATCTTAGTGGTAGGGGTGTCTGATCTCAACGGGAGATATTCAAGTTACGAGAGAATGTAGACCTTGGTTTTTATGGAGTGCGGAACAGAAAGTAGGCCGGGGTCGACTGTGGTGTAATGTTAAGTTGAAAGCATGGTGGGATTTTCTCGCCTACTATTGCAGAATCGATCGACATCAAAGGTTCGACCACCGTGCTGGGATCTCATCAACTACTCTCGGTTGATATTCATTTGCAAGTCCTTCCTAAGCCCAACCCACACACTAGGCCGACGTGCTGCCACCTGGTGGCAAACTGCACAACTTAACATGGTGGTCACATGATGCAAAACTGCAAGTGGACATGGTGGATAAAGAAATGAACCAGAGAAGTGGACAAAGTGGACAAGAAAGTGGACAAAGAATTGGAAAGAGTGGATGAGGGATTGGTCAAAGAAGTGGACAGTAACAAATACAAAGGAGTGAAAAAGAAGCAGTCATCGTGGAAGTAGACAAGTGGCCAAAGAAGTGGACATGGAAGTGGACACAAAGTAGACAAGTGGCCAAAGAAGTGGACAGTAACAAATACAAAGGAGTGAAAAAGAAGCAGTCATCGTGGAAGTAGACAAGTGGCCAAAGAAGTGGACAAGGAAGTGGACACAAAGTAGACAAGTGGCCAAAGAAGTGGACAAGGAAGTGGACACAAAGTAGACAAGTGGCCAAAGAAGTGGACAAGGAAGTGGACACAAAGTAGACAGTGGCCAAAGAAGTGGACAAGGAAGTGGACACAAAGTAGACAAGTGGCCAAAGAAGTGGACAAGGAAGTGGACACAAAGTAGACAAGTGGCCAAAGAAGTGGACATGGAAGTGGACACAAAGTAGACAAGTGGCCAAAGAAGTGGACAAGGAAGTGGACACAAAGTAGACATGTGGCCAAAGAAGTGGACAAGGAAGTGGACACAAAGTAGACAAGTGGCCAAAGAAGTGGACAAGGAAGTGGACACAAAGTAGACAAGTGGCCAAAGAAGTGGACATGGAAGTGGACACAAAGTAGACAAGTGGCCAAAGAAGTGGACATGGAAGTGGACACAAAGTAGACAAGTGGCCAAAGAAGTGGACAAGGAAGTGGACACAAAGTAGACAAGTGGCCAAAGAAGTGGACAAGGAAGTGGACACAAAGTAGACAAGTGGCCAAAGAAGTGGACAAGGAAGTGGACACAAAGTAGACAAGTGGCCAAAGAAGTGGACATGGAAGTGGACACAAAGTAGACAAGTGGCCAAAGAAGTGGACAAGGAAGTGGACACAAAGTAGACAAGTGGTCAAAGAAGTGGACAAGGAAGTGGACACAAAGTAGACAAGTGGCCAAAGAAGTGGACAAGGAAGTGGACACAAAGTAGACAAGTGGCCAAAGAAGTGGACAAGGAAGTGAATCTGGCACAGTAGACAAGTGGCAAAGAGTCAGAGTGGACCAAAGGCGTGGCAGAATGGCAGGAAGTGACAAAATGCAAGTGCAAAAATTGCAGGAAGTGGACACACAGCATAAAGAGGGCGGAATGGCACAAAGGCAGTCCAAAGAATGACAGAAGACAATACAATGAAATGACAGGGTGGCAAGTAGAAATGGCAAAAAGTGGAGGGTGGACCAAGAAATCAAGTGAGCCATGGAAGGAAGTGACACAAAGTAGCAGGGCAAAATGGAAGAAGTGACACAAATAGAGTGCCAAGGTGCAGATGGACACAAAGTAGACAATGGCCAAAAATGGACAGGAAGTGGCACAAAGTGACAATGGCCAGAGTGGACAGAGTGGAAAAATTAGAAGTGGCAAAGAAGTGCAAACAAAGGGGTGACAGTGGAAGTAGAAAGTGGCCAAAGAATGGAAAGAGTGGACAAAAGTAGACAAGTGGCCAAAATACAGGGTGGAAAAAGTGACAAGGCCAAAAATGGCAGGAAGTGGACCAAAGTAACAAGTGGCCAAGATGGACAGGAAGTGGACAAAAGTAGACAAGTGGCCAAAGAAGTGGACAAGTGGACACAAAGTAGACAAGGGCCAAAGAAGTGGACAGGAAGTGGACACAAAGTAGACAAGGGCCAAAGAAGTGGACAGGAAGTGGACACAAAGTAGACAAGGGCCAAAGAAGTGGACAGGAAGTGGACACAAAGTAGACAAGGGCCAAAGAAGTGGACAAGGAAGTGGACAAAAGTAGACAAGTGGCCAAATGGAAGTGGACAAAGTAGACAAGGGCCAAAGAAGTGGACAAGGAAGTGGACCAAGTAGACAAGGCAAAGAAGTGGACAGGAAGTGGACACAAAGTAGACAAGGGCCAAAGTGGACAGGAAGTGGACAAAAAAAAGTGGCCAAGAAGTGGACAGTGGACAAAAGTAGACAGGGCCAAAAAGTGGACGGAAGTAAAAATGACAGTGGCCAAAGAATGGACAGGAGTGGAACAAAGACAGTGGCAAAGAAGTGGACAGGAAGTGGACCAAAGTAAGGCCAAAGAAGTGGACAGGAGTGGACACAAAGTAGACAAGTGCAAAAAGTGGACAGGAAGTGGACACAAATAGACAGTGGCCAAAGAAGTGGACAAATGCACAAAGTAGCCAAAAAGTGGAAAGTGACACAAGAGAAAGTGGCCAAAAGTGACAGAAGTGGACACAATGAGTGGCCAAAGAAGTGGACAGAAGTGGACACAAAGTAACAAGTGGCCAAGAAGTGGACAGATGGACACAAGAGAAAGGGCAAAGAGTGGACAAAGAAAGTGAAGGAAGTGGACACAAGTAGACAGTGGCCAAAAGTGAGGAAGTGGACACAAATGAAAGTGCAAAGCAAATGAATGCAAAGAAAAAAAATGAACAATGAATGCAAGAGTGACAGGATGGACAAAAGTAGACAAGGGCAAAGAAGTGACTGGAAGTGACAAAAGTAGCAGGCGAGTGGAAGAAGTGGACCAATAGAAGTGCCAAAGAAGTGACTAGAATGAACAAAGAGACAGGGCCAGTGCATGATGACACAAAGTGCAATGGCAAAGAAGTGGACAGTGGAAAGAATGCCAGAAGTGGACAAGTGGACAAAAGTGACAGTGGAAAGAGTGGAAAGGAATGGCAAAAGTGACAGTAAAAAAAGGAGTGGACACAAAGTAGACAAGTGGCCAAAGAAGTGGACAGGAAGTGGACACAAAGTAGACAAGTGGCCAAAAAGTGACAGGAAGTGGACCAAAGTAGACAAGTGGCCAAAGAATGGACAGGAAGTGGACACAAAGTAGACAAGTGGCCAAAGAAGTGACATGGAAGTGGACAAAAGTAGACAAGTGGCCAAAGAAGTGACAGGAAGTGGACACAAAGTAGACAAGTGGCCAAAGAAGTGGACATGGAAGTGGACACAAAGTAAAAGACACAAAGTAGACAAGTGGCCAAAGAAGTGGACAAGGAAGTGGACACAAAGTAGAGAAGTGGCCAAAGAAGTGGACAAGGAAGTGGACACAAAGTAGACAAGTGGCCAAAGAAGTGGACAAGGAAGTGGACACAAAGTAGAGAAGTGGCCAAAGAAGTGGACAAAAGGTAGACAAGTGGCCAAAGAAGTGGACATGGAAGTGGACATAAAGTAGACATGTGGCCAAAGAAGTGGACAAAGAAGTGGACACAAAGTAGACAAGGGACCAAAGAAGTGGACAAGGAAGTGGACACAAAGTAGACATGTGAAAGAAGTGGACAAGGAAGTGGACACAAAGTAGACAAGGGACCAAAGAAGTGGACAAGGAAGTGGACACAAAGTAGACATGTGGCTAAGAAGTGGACACAAGGTAGAAAAGTGGCCAAAGTGGACAAAGAAGTGGACACAATGTAGAAAAGTGGCCAAAGTGGACAAAGAAGTGGACACAAGGTAGAGAAGTGGCCAAAGAAGTGGACAAAGAAGTGGACACAAAGTAGACAAGTGGCCAAAGAACTGTACAAAGTGGAAAAAATGAAATGGGGATGGACAAGAAGGATGCTGCAGAAGTGGAGGTGGACAAAGAACTGGGCAAAGAAAAATAAGTGGACAAATAGACAGGGAAGAGGACAAAGAAATGGACAACTGTAAAAAGACATATACATGGAGGTGACTGTTGGCTGTGATACTTACTCAAGCGACCTCACGAGAGATTGGCTGTGACATTTACTCAAACGATCTCACGAGAGTTGGCTGTGACATTTACTCAAGCGATCTCACGAGAGTTGGCTGTGACATTTACTCAAGCGATCTCACGAGAGTTGGCTGTGACATTTACTCAAACGATCTCATGAGACTTGGCTGTGACATTTACTCAAACGATCTCACGAGAGTTGGCTGTGACATTTACTCAAGCGATCTCACGAGAGTTGGCTGTGACATTTACTCAAACGATCTCATGAGAGTTGGCTGTGACATTTACTCAAACAATCTCACGAGAGTTGGCTGTGACATTTACTCAAATGGTCTCACGAGAGTTGGCTGTGACATTTACTCAAACGATCTCACAAGAGTTGGCTGTGACATTTACTCAAGCGATCTCACGAGAGTTGGCTGTGATAGTTACTCGAGCGACCTCACGAGACTTGGCTGTGACAGTTACACGAGCGACCTCACGAGAGTTGGCTGTGATACTTACTCGAGCGACCTCACGAGAGTTGGCTGTGATAGTTACTCGAGCGACCTCACGAGATTGGCTGTGACAGTTACTCGAGCGACCTCACGAGAGTTGGCTGTGATGCTTACTCGAGCGACCTCACGAGAGTTGGCTGTGATACTTACTCGAGCGATCTCACGAGAGTTGGCTGTGATACTTACTCGAGCGACCTCACGAGAGTTGGCTGTGATACTTACTCGAGCGACCTCACGAGAGTTGGCTGTGATACTTACTCGAGCGACCACACAAGAGTTGGCTGTGATACTTACTCGAGCGACCTCACGAGAGTTGGCTGTGATACTTACTCGAGCGACCTCACAAGAATTGGCTGTGATACTTACTCGAGCAACCTCACGAGAGTTGGCAGCAAAGTTGGTGTAGGAGACATTGACGGTGTCTGTGCTGTGAACAATGGTGAGCATCTTGTCCTCAAGGGACGTGTCCTGACATCCCATTGACACCTGGTCCCTCAGTCGCTGGTCCTGCACAGACACTCCAGTCTACACTCAGGACACTCAGGTCTACATTCTTGAGTCATGACACTCAAGTATACACTCACAACACTCCAGTCTACACGCGTGACACTTAGGTTTACACTCATGACACACAGGTTTACACTCGTGACACTCAGGTTTACACCTGCGACACTCCAGTCTATACTCGTGACACTCATGTTTACACTCGTGACACTCCAGTCTACACTTGTGACACTCTAGTCTACAGTCATGACATTCCAGTCTACACTCATGACACTCCAGTCTTCATCTATGACACTCCAGTCTACACTCATGAATTCCAGTCTTCACTTATGACACTCCTGTCTTCACTCATGACACTCCAATCTACATTTGTGTCACTCCAGTCTACACTCATGACACTCCAGTCTACACTCATTCACTCCAGTCTACACTCAAGACCCTCCAGTCTACACTCATGCACGCCAGTCTACACTCATGACACTCCAGTCTACACTCATGCAATCCAGTCTTCCCTGATGACACTCCCGTCTACACTCATGACACTCCCATCTACACTCATGACACCCCAGTCTACACTTGTGACACTCCAGTCTACATTCATTACACTCTACGTATCCATTCACATGTGAGACCTGCGTGACAATGTGGCAGGGACAGCCAGACACCCACCCACCGGTCTCTGAGACTGACAGACAACTGGCCACAACAAGTACAAATATAACTGAAAAGACTTGAATTTAGAGAGTGTCAAATGGTCCTAGGATAGCCAATAGATCAAAGTCTAGGGCCCGTATCACAATTAGCCCTGGCACAACTGGCAACAACAAGAATTAAAAGGATCAGTATTTGTCTTGACCACAACAAACTTTGTTCAGACAAAACTGGTCAGTTATGAAGATCTGTTGTGACACGAAAAAGACAATGCATTGTCCAGAATGGATTGGTCAGTTACATAGACCTGCTGTGATGTGGTCAAGACACATGGTCAAGACAAACCTTGTCCACTCTAGACTGGTCAGTTATAAAGATTTAATCTTGAGAATAGATAATTTACTCAAAATTAATTCCTCCTCCATCTTCTGAAAACAATTAGTTGGACAGCCAGTGGTCACTGGACGGCCAGTGGTCACTGGACGGCCAGTGGTCACTGGACGGCCAGTGGTCACTGGACGGCCAGTGGTCACTGGACGGCCAGTGGTCACTGGACGGCCAGTGGTCACTGGACGGCCAGTGGTCACTGGACGGCCAGTGGTCACTGGACGGCCAGTGGTCACTGGACGGCCAGTGGTCACTGGACGGCCAGTGGTCACTGGACGGCCAATGGTCACTGGACGGCCAGTGGTCACTCAGCCAATCAGAAAAAACTAAAAAGAGGCACTACACTGTAGTACGAATATATCTGTGAGATGTCAATAAACATGACCAAAAAATTAGTCGATCTGGTTAATTTATTAAATTGCACCGTCGCAATGTGAATTTCCTACAAACAGTGCTAGGAGTGAACTAGGAATCATTCCCAGTAGCAGCAGGGACAGGAACAATGTCCTTGAGTGGATTCATCATCTGGTTTCTTGGTCAGGAAATAATACAATTAGACGCAATTATCTTAATTTATTAGATATTTCTTGATAGGTAATTATGTCTGTTTAAACTGTGTGTGTGTGTGTGTGCGTGCGTGCGTGCGTGCGTGTGTATGTATATGTGTGTGTATGTGTGTACTGTGTATGCATGTGTGTGCATTTATGTGCACGCATGCATGTATATACATGCATACATACATACATACATATATATATATATATATATATATATATATATATATATATATATATATATATATATATATATATATATATATATATATATATATATTATATTTATAATAACCACATATAAATTTATATATAGTATATATGGTCGTCTACCATAAATGCTAAAGCACAATGCATTATGCTTCCCCATCCTTCAACGGGAAGTCCTCACGCAACAGTCACACAAAAGATGCTTAAACTGACCTTGGGGAGTCAGGTGGCCAGTTGGCGGTCTGGAGGGAAAATGAAAATGCCCCAAACACGGGACAGCCAGGGATGCCAACCCATCCTTCTAACAGGATCCAGTCTGTCTTAAGGAGACTGTTGAGACTGGGGAAATGTTGAGACTGATTTAACGAGAAGATGGGCCACTGCGTTCCCTCTAGATGAGGCAGATGTCAAGACAGTCCGTCTCCTACAACACAGGACAAGACCATGATGGAGACCGCAGCCAGCGCACACATCCAGACTGTGAGACTTAATGGAGACTGTGTGAGACTAAGGGAAACTGTTCCAGATGTGAGACTATGAGACCATGTGATTATGTGACTGAGAGCATGTGAGACTACTTACTGTTAGACTGTGAGATTGCATGAGACTGTGTGGGAATGCATATGACATTGAGACTACATGAGATGGTATGAGACTGCGCGAGACTCTTAGAGACTGCATAAGACTGTGTAAGACTGTCAGAGGGACTATCGCCCAGTATCGGAATGCATCGCACTGTGCAGCTTCTGGAATACTGTACAGACATGTGTAATAGCCATGACCAGTTAGTGTTGCATAATGTCACCACCAGGGATTCAAATGTGATCGGTGGTGCGTGACAAGTGGTGTGCGACGTGTGGTGTGTCATCACTGCTTCGTAATTGTTGAAATGTATGAGAAGTTACTGAAAGAAAAAAGACTAGGAGACGCCCAACAAAAAAGCAAACACCTGGCTAAGTTGTTTTAAAGATGTGAAGAATGTTATTACATGTTGGTTGAAACCAAGTAACAAGCTTCATAACAGCCACGAGAACACACCAGCTGCAGTTATCAGCATTTATATTTTATTTCCATTTAATTTCTAATGCAGCATATTATGTCATTAAATGCAGTGCCAATGGCAGAGAACCATTTCTTGCCAAACAAAGCTACCCTAGTGAATCAACTGACCAGTCAATGACCAGTCAATGTGTCCAGTGATAAAAGTAAATAACTAAAAAGTGATGGTCAAAGCCCAATTTTGTTTCTTTCTATGTTTAAATGAATGTAAACAGAAGCATGCGGACCTCTACATGCACAAGAAGACGCACTTTGAGTGTCTCTAAATTACAGAATCTATACATAGATAATAGCTTTTAATTTGAGAACAATTTGTGTTCATTTTCATAAAAATTCTTTGATAAATATATGAAATCATTTCTCTTTTTATCATGCTTGCACAAAGAACACTGTATTGCTACATTACGTCTCTGTGCCAGAACAATGGCTACCGTGTGAATATACTCCTTATGTCATTTACCATTTTTACTCCTTTCTTTTTGACAATGACCACATTCATCAAAAACAATTAATTAATATGTCTAATCATTTGTTAATAGTAAATAATTTTTTACAAACAATCTAGGAGGTTGTAGCTGATGCTAGGGAGAGTTAGAACAAATGAGCTGGGTGGGTTTTGTGTAATGTCTCTGAAATGAGACACATGCCAACGTGGACCAGAGTAGGAGCTGCTAAGCTCCGCAAGCCACTTGATTGTCAGGTCTAATTTTCAGTGAGATTACGGGCTGAAATGTGAGGATTGGTGCGCAAGGGTACACAAAGGACGTAGCACAAAGAGAGGCTGTGCAAGAAGCACAAAGAGCCATTAATCAGGTGATATCTGGGTCTGCAGACCTCAACTCAGATCTGTGCCAACGCCACTGGCAATAATGTGTCCGACTAAATTTCTTATAAATATAAGTACGTTTTTGTTGTTGTAAACGTATATACCATTATATGTCAATTTATGTAATGTCATCAAAATGTATGTATATATATATATATATATATATATATATATATATATATATATATATATATATATATATATATTATATATATATATATATATATATATATCAGATATATATATATATGCAGATATATATATATAATATATATATATATATACAGATATATATATATATATATATATATATATATATATATATATATATATATATATATATATATATGAGTATATATATATATATATATATATTATATTATTATATATATATAAATTTGTATGAAATAAAAACTAATATACATGTGTGTACTTATCAGTCAAAATGTAAAACAAAACTTAAATTAAAAATTAAAAATATAATCCTATATAGGCAAATTTAAAAATTAAAAACACAATGTCATGAAAAATAATGACTTTTGGCTCTGCCAAATTTGATGTTAATTAACTACATTGATTGCCAAGATATTGCATGACAAAACTTTGCAAGAAAAAGATTAAAACGAGATAGATGACCGAAACGATGAGGCCAGATTGTAAGGTCAAGTTCAACATTCTAACTGTAATGCTATTTTTTAAACAAGCTAATTGTGTAATGCGGCAGTGCATCTATCAAGTATTTCTGCCATTACCTAAGAAATCCCATGAATAATTCAAAAAGTCCCACGACGACCAAATATAACAGCGTAAAACATAAATAATGATTAGTTATTGATGATGGAGACGTTGATGTCGACGGTGACGGTTCACTTGATAGGTGCCAATGCCTACATAATCGGCCGAAACAACCGTCATTAATCACATTTCTAGTTACTAGATGTCTCTGCGATAGCGTGACAAATGAACGGAGATATTAATATCTCTGCTCCGGTGGGCCATGACATGGAGTCTGCTCCGGAGGGCTGGAGGAGAGAGAGAGAGAGCCTCACACTGACTGGGTGGATGGTGATTACTGAGAGTGATGTAGTCCTAGGCCCTGTGTATGGCCCTGTGTGCCAGGCCCTCTCGTCACCAGGGTCTCTCTGCCAGGCCCTCTGTCCATGAGCCCCTCTGTGCCAGGCCCTCTGTCCAAGAGCCCCTCTGTGCCAGGACCTCTCTGTGCCAGGACCTCTCTGTGCCAGGACCTCTCTGTGCCAGGGCCTCTCTGTGCCAGGGCCTCTCTGTGCCAGAGCCCCTCTGTGCTAGGGCCTCTCTGTGCCAGGGCCTCTCTGCACCAGAGCCCTCTCTAGTTTACAAACTGTGCTGTGGTGATATGGTCTGTAGATACCACTTACCACACCTGTACCACATCCACACCACATCTGTACCAAATTGGCGATGTCATTTTACCAGAATATCATTACTACTGATGAAGGGCATTTTGAAATTATTGTAACACTATTTACAGGTAAATCGTTTATCTGGACATCCAATTCTAGAGACAAAACTGAACTGTGGTGACGAGTGTCCAGTCACTGCCAGTGGACTGGCTGCCTATAGGGCTCTAGGGCTGTGAGACTGTAGGGGTTTAGGGCTGTGAGACAATAGGGTTGTAGGACAGTGAGGATTAGGGCTGTAGGGCTGTAGGGCTGTGAGACTGTAGAGCTGCAGCCATGGTGCCCACAGGTTGTCCTGCAACTGCACCACCACTGCCTGGCACTACAACCACTGGCCTGGCTCTATGACCACTGGCCTGGCACTATGACCACTGGCCTGGCACTATGACCACTGGCCTGGCACTATGAGCACTGGCCTGGCACTATGACCACTGGTCTGGCACTATGACCACTGGCCTGGCACTATGACCACTGGTCTGGCACTATGAGCACTGGTCTGGCTCTATGAGCACTGGTCTGGTTCTATGATCACTGGCCTGGCACTATTAGCACTGGCCTGGCACTATGACCACTGGCCTGGCACTATGACCACTGGTCTGGCTCTATGAGCACTGGTCTGGTTCTATGATCACTGGCCTGGCACTATTAGCACTGGCCTGGCACTATGACCACTGGCCTGGCTCTATGACCACTGGTCTGGCTCTATGACCACTGGCCTGGCTCTATGACCACTGGCCTGGCACTAAGACCACTGGTCTGGCACTTTGACCACTGGTCTGGTTCTATGACTACTGGTCTGGCACTATGACCACTGGCCTGGCTCTATGATCACTGGCCTGGCTCTATGATCACTGGCCTGGCACTATGACCACTGGTCTGGTTCTATGACTACTGGCCTGGCACTATGACTACTGGCCTGGCACTATGTACACTGGCCTGGCACTATGACCACTGGCCTGGCTCTATGACCACTGGCCTGGCTCTATGATCACTGGCCTGGCACTATGACCACTGGTCTGGTTCTATGACTCACTGGTCTGGCACTATGACCACTGGCCTGGCTCTATGACACTGGCCTGGCACTATGACCACTGGTCTGGCTCTATGACTACTGGCCTGGCCTATGACACTGGCCTGGCACTATGTACACTGGCCTGGCACTATGACCACTGGCCTGGCTCTATGACCACTGGCCTGGCTCTATGATCACTGGCCTGGCAATATGACCACTGGTCTGGCACTATGTACACTGGTCTGGCACTATGACCACTGGCCTGGCTCTATGACCACTGGCCTGGCACTATGACCACTGGTCTGGCACTATGTACACTGGTCTGGCTCTATGACCACTGGTCTGGCTCTATGACTACTGGCCTGGCACTATGACACTGGCCTGGCTCTATGACCACTGGCCTGGCTCTATGACCACTGGCCTGGCTCTATGACCACTGGCCTGGCACTATGACCACTGGCCTGGCTCTATGACCACTGGCCTGGCTCTATGACCACTGGCCTGGCACTATGACCACTGGTCTGGCATCTATGACCACTGGCCTGGCACTATGACCACTGGCCTGGCTCTATGATCACTGGCCTGGCACTATGACCACTGGTCTGGCACTATGACCACTGGTCTGGCTCTATGATCACTGGCCTGGCTCTATGATCACTGGCCTGGCACTATGACCACTGGTCTGGTTCTATGACCACTGGCCTGGCCTATGACCACTGGCCTGGCTCTATGATCACTGGCCTGGCACTATGACCACTGGCCTGGCTCTATGACCACTGGCCTGGCTCTATGATCACTGGCCTGGCACTATGACCACTGGTCTGGCACTATGACCACTGGTCTGGCTCTATGACCACTGGCCTGGCTCTATGATCACTGGCCTGGCACTATGACCACTGGTCTGGTTCTATGACCACTGGCCTGGCTCTATGACCACTGGCCTGGCTCTATGACCACTGGCCTGGCACTATGACCACTGGCCTGGCTCTATGACCACTGGCCTGGCTCTATGATCACTGGCCTGGCATTATGACCACTGGTCTGGCACTATGTACACTAGCCTGGCTCTATGACCACTGGCCTGGCTCTATGACCACTGGTCTGGCTCTATGACCACTGGCCTGGCACTATGACCACTGGCCTGGCTCTATGACCACTAGTTTGGCTCTATGACCACTGGTTTGGCTCTATGACCACTGGTTTGGCTCTATGACCACTGGACTGGCTCTATGACCACTGGCCTGGCACTATGACCACTGGCCTGGCTCTATGACCACTGGCCTGGCTCTATGACCACTGCTTTGGCTCTATGACCACTGGCCTGGCACTATGACCACTGGTTTGGCTTTATGACCACTAGCCTGGCTCTATGACCACTGGCCTGGCATTATGACCACTGGCATGGCTCTATGACCACTGGCCTGGCTCTATGACCACTGGTTTGGCTCTATGACCACTGGCCTGGCTCTATGACCACTGGTCTGGCACTATGACCACTGGCCTGCCACTATGACCACTGGCCTGGCTCTATGACCACTGGCCTGGCACTATGACCACTGGCCTGGCTCTATGACCACTGGTCTGGCACTATGACTACTGGCTTAGCATTACAACTACATGCTTGTCACTATTGCTTGGTACTGTGGTTACATATGTGGCCCTGTGGCACTGTGGCCTCCCGGCTGGCCCTGTAGTCTGGCCCCGTGGCACTGTGGCCCTAGAGAGGATGATGAGCTGCACTGACAGCCAGAGAGAGAGATCAATGATCCCAGAAACCAGTCTCCACAGGATCATTTTTATTAATCTGCAGATGATTAGCTATGCCAGGGACGAGAGGGCAGGAACCTATTAAGTGATGATTGGCCGTAGACGGAAGCACGGGAAACATCACATGTCACAGACCTCACCTGTCGCAGACATCAGAGACAATATCAGAGACAATCCCTGTGAGACATTATCTATGACTATAAGTGACTTCAACATCACGTGTCAGAGAAGATGGTTCTAGCTACACCCCCTACAGAGGGTGGAAGAGGGAGATACACCCCCTACAGAGGTTGGAAGAGGGAGATACACCCCCTATAGAGGGTGGGAGAGGGAGATATGCCCCCTATAGAGGGTGGAAGAGGGAGATACACCCCCTACAGAGGGTGGAAGATGGAGATACACCCCCTATAGAGGGTGGAAGAGGGAGATACGCCCCCTATAGAGGGTGGAAGAGGGAGATACGCCCCCTATAGAGGGTGGAATAGGGAGATACGCCCCCTATAGAGGGTGGAAGAGGGAGATACGCCCCCTATAGAGGGTGGAATAGGGAGATACACCCCCTATAGAGGGTGGAAGAGGGAGATACGCCCCCTATAGAGGGTGGAAGAGGGAGATTCACCCCCTACAGAGGGTGGAAGATGGAGATACACCCCCTATAGAGGGTGGAAGAGGGAGATACACCCCCTATAGAAGGTGGAAGAAGGAGATACACCCCCTATAGACGGTGGAAGAGGGAGATTCACCCCCTATAGAGGGTGGAAGAGGGAGACACACCCCGTATAGAGGGTGGAAGAGGGAGACACACCCCTTATAGAAGGTGGAAGAGGAGACACACCCCCTATAGAGGGTGGAAGACGGAGACACACCCCCTATAGAGGGTGGAAGAGGGAGACACACCCCCTATAGAGGGTGGAAGAGGGAGATACACACCCTATTGAGGGTGGAAGAGGGAGACACACTCACTATAGAGGGTGGAAGAGGGAGATACACCCCCTTTAGAAGGTGGAAGAGGGAGACACACCCCCTATGGAGGGTGGAAGAGGGAGACACACCACCTATAGAAGGTGGAAGAGGGAGACACACTCCCTATAGAAGGTGGAAGAGGGAGACACACCCCCTATAGAGAGTGGAAGATGGAGACACACCACCTATAGGTGGCAGAGGGAGACACACCCCCTATAGAGGGTGGAAGAGGGAGACACACCCCCTATAGAGGGTGGAAGAGGGAGACACACCCCCTATAGAAGATGGAAGAGGGAGACACACCCCCTATAGAGGGTGGAAGAGGGAGACACACCCCCTATAGAGGGTGTAAGAGGGAGAAACACCCCCTATAGAGGGTGGAAGAGGGAGACACACCCCTTATAGAGGGTGGAAGAGGGAGACACACCCCCTATGGAGGGTGGAAGAGGGAGATACACCCCCTATAGAAGGTGGAAGAGGGAGACACCCCCCTATAGAGGGTGGAAGAGGGAGACACACCCCCTATAGAAGGTGGAAGAGGGAGACACACCCCCTATAGAAGGTGGAAGAGGGAGACACACCCCCTATAGAAGGTGGAAGAGGGAGACACACCCCCTATAGAGGGTGGAAGAGGGAGACACACCCCTATAGGGGTGGAAGAGGGAGACACACCCCCTATAGAGGGTGGAAGAGGGAGACACACCCCTTATAGAAGGGGGAAGAGGGAGAAGGACCACCCCTATAGAGGGTGGAAGAGGGAGATACACCCCCTATAGAGGGTGGAAGAGGGAGACACACCCCTATAGAGGGTGGAAGAGGGAGACACACCCCCTATAGAGGGTGGAAGAGGGAGATACACCCCGTATAGAGGGTGGAAGAGGGAGACACACCCCCTATAGAGGGTGGAAGAGGGAGATACACCCCCTATAGAGGGTGGAAGAGGGAGACACACCCCTATAGAGGGTGGAAGAGAGACACACCCCCTATAGAGGGTGGAAGAGGGAGATACACCCCCTATAGAAGGTGGAAGAGGGAGACACACCCCTATAGAGGGTGAAAGAGGGAGATACACAACCTATAGAGGGTGGAAGAGGGAGACACACCCCCTATAGAGGGTGGAAGAGGGAGATACACCCCCTATAGAGGGTGGAAGAGGGAGACACACCCCTATAGAGGGTGGAAGAGGGAGATACACACCCTATAGAGGGTGGAAGAGGGAGACACACCCCTTATAGAGGGTGGAAGAGAGACACACCCCCTATAGAGGGTGGAAGAGAGACACACCCCCTACAGAGGGTGGAAGAGGGAGATACACCCCCTATAGGTGGGAGAGGGACACCACAAATGTCATCAGGCTATCTTTACATTATATATTTATTAATAATAATAATAATAATAATAATAATAATAATAATAATAATAATAATAGTAATAATAATAATAATAATAATAATAATAATAATAATAATAATAATAATAATAATAATAATAATAATAATAATAATAATAATAATAAAAGTGGTCAAAGTCTGACTCGGTTCAAAAGTATTTAGTCTTGCATAAATACTAAACTTCATGGGTATAAATACTAAACAAATGTTATTAACTGCTACAATCTTAGTGAGTCAACAGTGACAGTAAGATGACATGGTCAGTAGAAAGACTTCCTAAACATTGGAAAACAGTGACAGGTAATGACTGTGTGTGACAGGTAAATGACTGAACACGTGCATCTTTGCTAACCAAAGAAAGTGTCTTTCATGTGTTCAGTACAATATCGAGACAATTACTACCTCAATTATATCTATAATACAGCCCAACATAACCAAAAGCATACAAGCTGATATCTACCAAGGAAAGAAAAGAGGAAATATAAAATGTTGCAAAATCTAGCAACACTATAATGTAAGTAACACAAGCAATGTTTTGTTCCAAATATACTCTACAGATAGTAAACTTAAATTATACTAAATAAATTACCAAGTGTAGAAAATGTAACAAATAATAGATAAAAGTGTGTGTAAATTCTACGTGTTATCAAATTTTAACCTTATTATTTCGTCATATGCATGCATATGCATGAGAATGAATTAAGAAGTGGCAACACCTCACCACTCCTACCATGACGCCACAAGTAACTACACCACTGACTGTCTGACACACTTAGCCAGCACCTGGCCCGCAGTGATAACACACCTTAACTTAGACATTGCCAGAGTTGCGATTAGAAGAACAACTTGTGCTGTTGCCAATTAGCATGCACAATTGACGACTAGATCTGTGCTAAGTTTCTAACTACTCGCACAAACACAACTACCACTAGTCACTAGCAACTACTCCTGAGAGACAGGCATCAGAAACAAATTAATAAGAATCGTAGAAAAAATAACATGAGTAATCTAGATGCAAGTGAAACAAGTAAAACGCTTGCTATCTATGTTATCTTACCTTTCCTGTCTGCCAGCGATGGAGGCAAATGGACAAGTGTAGACAGACATTTAGAACAGTGAACTCAGCTCACACCGCGTGTCAGATGCACAACATATTCACACACGGGGAGAGTGTGTTAAGTACACTTAACACGCTTACACATGGAAGGATGGGTAGACTGAGGACAGTTAACACAGCCACAACACATTTGCACAGCAATTAACACAGCACGAGTGTCCTTGGAACACAACTGACAACATCTATAACACACTCACATGACACGAGAGTAACATATACGAGTTAGCACAGCTAAGACGTGCAACATGGCTAAGTGCTGACATACCCCAGACATGGAGAACCTTGACACACAGTAAACATATTCTAATGACGTGTTCACTGAATTCATTACTCAGCCAAATAACCAAACCAGGCTGAAACACAGCTTCAAAGTATTGTGTGTGTGTGTGTGTGTGTGTGTGTGTGTGTGTGAGTGTGTGAGTGAGTGAGTGAGTGAGTGAGTGAGTGAGTGAGTGAGTGAGTGAGTGAGTGAGTGAGTGAGTGAGTGAGTGAGTGAGTGCGTGCGTGCGTGCGTACGTGCGTGCATGCGTGCGTGAGTGTGTGTGTATGTGTGTGTGTATGTGAGTGTGTGTGTTGTGTGTGTGTGTGTGTGTGTGTGTGTGTGTGTGTGTGTGTGTGTGTGTGTGTGTGTGTGTGTGTGTGTATGTGTATGTGTATGTGTATGTGTATGTGTATGTGTATGTGTATGTGTGTGTATGTGTGTGTGGCAATTAGGTTGCAGTTTGCTGTGAAATAAGCACGCATACAAAAGAGTATAGATGCCTGTAAAAAGATCTAAGATGTTGGACAGTAGCATTTGAATCAGTCAGTAAGAATTGCAAAGCTTTCAGCAAGAAATGACACTAGTTTTATCTGTCCCATATTGCCCTATCCACAGATGTCACATATACAACCTGTCCCATATTGCCCTATCCACAGATGTCACTGATACAACCTGTCCCATATTGCCCTATCCACAGATGTCACAGATACAACCTGTCCCATATTGCCCATCCACAGACATCACTGATATAACCCACACTACCCTATCAATAGGTGCTACAACCTGCCCACACTACCCTATCCACAGACATCACTGCTACAACATGCCCCACACTACCCTATATCCAGACATCATCGGAACAACCTGCCCCGACTGCCCTATCGAGAGGTTCTGTGGATGTTGGTAAATGCCAAAGCCTGTTAATTAGGGCCGAGTGCGGCGCCAATCAACACATCTTGTCGTTATGCACTATATTATACGTAGTTGATCATTAGACCTGGGAGGACATCACTGTCACTTAGCACCACCCTTGACATGGTGACAGTGACACTGGGCGATGACGCTGCTGAAGACACGCAACACAGTGTAGCAATTAGTCTTCATCGGTGCCCATTAGTGGCTGACACAGCTCTAACTAGCACTCCTTCTCTCTCAATGGCACATGGGGACAGGCCGCTATTAACACAGCTGTCATATGTGGGGACAGGTCACTGTTAACATCTCTCTGTCACACATGGGGACAGGTCGCTATTAACATATTGTCATACATGGGGACAGGTCACTGTTAACATCTCTCAGTAGCACGTGGGGAGAGGCCGCTATTAACACAGCTGTCATACATGGGGACAGGTCACTGTTAACATCTCTCAGTAGCAAATGGGGACAGACCACTATTAACACAGCTGTCATACATGGGGACAGGCTACTATTAACATTTGTCATACATGGGGACAGCTCACTGTTAACATCTCTCAGTTTCAGTTGCCCATGGGGATAGGCCATTATTAACATCTGTCATACACAGGGACAGGCCGCGATTAACATCTGTCATCCATGGGAACATCTCTCAGTCGCACATGGGGATGGGTCGCTATTAACACCTCTCAGTCACACATGGTGACAGGCTACTATTAACATCTCTCAGTCGTACATGGGGGAAAAAAAGGGGCCCGGTTAAAATTTAAAACTTTTATGTTTCCTTTTAACATTGGGGACGGGCCCCCCGGCATTTAAACTTTTATCTGTCATACAGGGGATCAGGCCACTGTGAACATCTCAGGCACACATGGGGACAAGCTGCTATTAACATCTCTCAGTCGCACATGGGGACAGGCCACTATTAACATCTCTGTCATACATGGGGACAGGCCGCTATTAACATTTCTCAATCGATATGGGGACAGGCTGCTATATAGACTACTATTTATATCTCAGTCACACATTGGGACGGGCTACTATTTATATCTCAGTCACTCGGGAGAATATTACAATCGCTTTACTGTGTGACAGTCACAACATGTGACATGCATACACAAACATGTAATGTCAAAGGTTGACACCATTTTTTAATCGAGCCATTAAGAACCACACAATGGATAAAAAAACCACCGAAACGAGCGACTGCAAATGGCCAATAAATTGCCCTATTTTTTGTGCATAAACCACCGGCAGTAAACAGATGTCTAATGACACATGATGACTCTATTGATAATTTGCATCTATTCAAGAGTAAGCGCATTAACAAAGTAGGTACAAGGTGCCCTGAGGGTAGGGTACAGACATGCTAAGTGCCACCAGTTGATGTAGTAACATGTCACTTAAACTATTACGTTTACTCAGCGACGCATTAGTGTTTACCTGGGACATGGCCTGTTACACTTACATGCAGGTAAAGAGTCTTTTGTCACATTGGTCATTAGACTAGGTCTCGCTTATTTTGGCCACGATTATTTAGTCCGAGTTTGTACAGGTATTGACTGAGCAGGTCTCTTGATCAGGCCTCGATAGGGTAGGCCCTAATTTCATAGACCCTAGCTGATCAGGTGGTCAGGTCTTAACAGTGCCGACCCTACTCTACAAACCCTATTCAACATGCCTTGATAGGGCATGCCCTAACTTCATAGGCCCTAGGTGATCAGGTGGTCAGGCCTTGACAGTGCAGACCCTATTCCACAAGCCCTATTCAAAAGGCCTTGATAGGGCATGCGCTAACTTCATAGGCCCTAGGTGATCAGGTGGTCAGGCCTTGACAGTGCAGACCCTACTCCACAAGCCCTATTCAACATGCCTTGATAGGGCAGGCCCTAACTTCATAGGCCCTAGGTGATCAGGTGGTGAGGCCTTGACAGTGCAGACCCTACTCCACAAGCCCTATTCAACATGCCTTGATAGGGCAGGCCCTAACTTCGCAGGTGCAGGCACTGACTCCACACTCATCAGATGATCAGGCCTTCACAGTGCAGGCCCTGACTCCACAGGCCCTAGAAAATCAGGGCCCAACCTACCTGGTCCTAGTATGCCAAGGCCTTAATTGTATTGGTGCCAAGTTTTAAAATCCGTAGGGGGGCCCTTTTTAAATAGGTGATGATAAAGGTTCGGGTCCAATGACATGAGACCCTCTCGACAGTAGCCAAATTCAAATGCCTTGATAGGGCGGCCCCAACTTCTCGCCACGGTATTTTGAAACCTGTGCTCTTGCATTAACGGGCGAGAATATTTGCCCGCTGAATCGCTGTTCAACCACTTGCACGCAGCACTGACTTAATAGCTCCACGGCTGCGATCACTTTTTTCAAAGTTGTTGGTACGTACGACTGAACTCTCACCAATGTCATAAGACGGGAGCAGGGACAAGGAAACTGAATGACTCGCTTCATGTAGATGATCACTGTGTATTCACCCTTCACTAGGAACTAGTTAACCAGGTTTTCCGTTAACTATGGTTCAGTTATATCTACAATTGTAATAATTAGTAATTTGTTGCTATATTTCTTAGACCTATGTTTGGTACCTTGTAAACATGCCTGAATGCATTTTTACACACATGAACTGATAGTTGTTTTCTAAATAAATTATTATAGCTTTTAATGAAGATATATGTAATTATAGAGTCAGTATGTGTAAATTATTATGAAAGACTTATTCTGTAAAGGAATGGTGTAGATTAGATATAAGAAAGTATCATAATCAAACAGGCAAATTATTAGTTGGTTGTATAAAATGACTGTATGAATTAAAAACAAAACTGCAAAATATCTTAGAAAAATGGGCTACACATTTATACAGCAAATTTGCCATCTCGATGACATTCCGAATGATACAAGACAAGTCCGTCAGTGCGACTGGCCGACAGCGCCAATGGCCACGACATGACAGGTGTCAATTAAAACATCACCATTAAAGAGCCATCTAAAAAAGTCAGGGTTCAGAGCAAATGCTCCCGTGACGTTGTTACTGGCAATCAGGTGCACTTGGTGGAGTTTGCAGGAAATGAAATGCTTTGAACAGAGTAAGCGGGGCAGGCTGTAGAAACAGGAAGAAACACGGCAGCTTGTCTTGACTTGTCGCGATAGTCACGTGACGTATGAGACAGTACAAATAGGACGCCTGAGTGACACGGACCTAATATGTGACATGGGAGTAATAAGACCAACAGGTCTGACACGACGAGCTTAAAACAATCACTCCTTGAGCCTATTTTCATCACATTCGCACACTTGAAGTACCACTTCAAATGTGGTGCACATGTCTTGTTACTTCTGTTCTGTTTGCAATGTAAACCTCAGTAAACCTGTGTTAAACTAGATGTAATGAATGGTATTTCCATCCATGTAATAAATCTGGTCTAGATCTAATCTAGTTGTTTGCAAATTAAAAATAATCGCAAGGATAAATGTTGTGATGCTTTATAATTTTCATATTTTTAATTGCCATCCAAAAAAGGCAAAATCAACATCAGTATTTTAAGATTGTTATTATTAAATATTCATCAACACACACATCCCTTTGAGGCCAAACTGTAAAACTTAACAATTTTAAATAATTCTGATCAAACTTGCATAATAAATTAATGAGTCACGTAATGTCATGCACACATAATTATTTTATTTATAATTACAACTCCAGCAGCTGTGGAAAAGAGCAGTTGAACTGATGTCCCCTGCAAACTTTCAAGTGAGCCAGTCTGCACAACCCGTCTAGCTGCATGGATTGGAGTTATTAGGGCAGGTATTAATTACTCTCTTTAAACCATTCAAACTCATATACAGAGACACTACACTAACACCACAATATATGCCAGGAGTGTTACCATCACCAGCATCTGGAGTTTAATCATAAAAAGACAATATTTCTATCATGCCACACCAGACTCTTAGTTTTAATTGTAAATTGATGATGCATGCCATGAACTGATCAATTATCCCCGCATAATCAATAACGATAAACTTTGCTATAAAAACCACATCATTTGATTCACAACAGGCACATGGAGTACCACACTTTGTACGACACTGGGGTTGAACCAGTAAAACTACAGACTAATTTTGGGGACATTAAGACCTAAAACCCGTCAACTATGACCACTATCTCATGACCTATCGTCTCAGGTCAACGTCCTGCAGCTATTCCATGTCCCCAGGCTACATAGATTATTATCAAAACCATAACCTAAAGATTATGATCCAAACCACAAGTTATACAACTACACGTTTGGCGATGTCGAGCTTGTTGGACCCAGACAGCTACTTCCAGGAATATTCGATAAAAACTACGTGCACAAACATGCATACCACGTTAAATCAGAACCACTGACCTGCTTCGAAATAACCAACTGAAACTACTGCATA
Source organism: Ridgeia piscesae (assembly GCA_025642075.2). Taxonomy (NCBI): domain Eukaryota; kingdom Metazoa; phylum Annelida; class Polychaeta; order Sabellida; family Siboglinidae; genus Ridgeia; species Ridgeia piscesae. The sequence goes on along the minus strand of JAODUO010000864.1, from coordinate 269,878 downwards.
TGTGTGCATTGGGAATTTTTTATTTAACATGTTAATTAACGCAGACAGAAGAATTAAACAAAACTGTTTACTTATACAGTGATAGGCCTGCTGATGTATTTCCTGTGCTATCGTGCATGTTTCCTGAGTTATATTTAACTCACTTTGACCATCGACAACACAGCTGTTCCTGGCATACAGCTGAATGGATTTTGCACTCCGCTGATCAATGCAATTTTACCCACAATGCCTTGTGCAGTAGCTCACATGAACCATTCTCGGAACAGATCGATATTGGTCTGTGATTTTTTTCTACGGATGAAAAAAGATATTTAAACCCTTGAACAAAACGTGTAGTCCTAATGTGTTAACGTGGCTTGGGTTTATATCAGATGTACACAAGATGAATATTTTATAAATGGAGTCAACAATTTCCCAAACTATCCAGGTACTCACATTTACACTTTTTGTGTCATTAGCACTGACTAGGAATGATTCCGCATGTACTGTCGGCTGCTTCCATGGAATGTCCTTGTAGTTCTGAGTCGCCACCACAAAGGTCCTCTCATATGCCACGTCTATGAGCCAAGTCTATGAGCCAGGTCTATGAGCCGGGTCTATGAGCCGGGTCTATGAGCCGGGTCTATGAGCCAAGTCTATGAGCCGGGTCTATGAGCCGGGTCTATGAGCCGGGTCTATGAGCCAAGTCTATGAGCCGGGTCTATGAGCCGGGTCTATGAGCCAAGTCTATGAGCCGGGTCTATGAGCCGGTCTATGAGCCGGGTCTATGAGCCGGGTCGATGAGCCGGGTCGATGAGCCGGGTCGATGAGCCGGGTCGATGAGCCGGGTCGATGAGCCGGGTCGATGAGCCGGGTCATGAGCCGGTCATGAGCCGGGTCGATGAGCCGGGTCGATGAGCCGGGTCGATGAGCCGGGTCGATGAGCCGGGTCTATGAGCCGGGTCTATGAGCCGGGTCTATGAGCCAGGTCTATGAGCCGGGTCTATGAGCCAGGGTCTATGAGCCGGGTCTATGAGCCGGGTCTATGAGCCGGGTCTATGAGCCGGGTCTATGAGCCGGGTCGATGAGCCGGGTCGATGAGCCGGGTCGATGAGCCGGGTCGATGAGCCGGGTCGATGAGCCGGGTCGATGAGCCGGGTCGATGAGCCGGGTCGATGAGCCGGGTCGATGAGCCGGGTCGATGAGCCGGGTCGATGAGCCGGGTCGATGAGCCGGGTCGATGAGCCAGGTCGATGAGCCAGGTCGATGAGCCACGTCGATGAGCCAGGTCGATGAGCCACGTCGATGAGCCATGTCGATGAGCCAGGTCGATGAGCCAGGTCTATGAGCCAGGTCTATGAGCCAGGTCGATGAGCCAGGTCGATGAGCCATGTCGATGAGCCAGGTCTATGAGCCAGGTCGATGAGCCAGGTCTATGAGCCAGGTCAATGAGCCACGTCGATGAGCCAGGTCTATGAGCCAGGTCGATGAGCCAGGTCGATGAGCCAGGTCGACAACGACAACATTGGGGTCGACAACGCCATCTCAATTGCTGTGTCCAATATGTCGCAGTTTGTTTATGTCACAATCACAATTATGCCTGAGACCTCGGTCAAGCTTTGTCTTTGCTAGCAATGTTAATAACAGTTCATTCATATAACTATATGAGTTACATCATTACTGTGACATGATGTCTCTTAGTGCAGGCATTACTGCATATAATTGACACTTTTCACGTAGGTTTTTGTCACAAAGATAATATACTGACAACAGAACTTTAACAAAATATACAACAAAACTGTTGTGTTCAGGCATTCATTTCTTTTATTGCTTCACACTTTGGTAAGCCACCTGGATACAGCAACTGACTCAGTCACGTGTATCGGATGGATGATGGAAGACTCCCAAGAGACAACTTGGAGTACTGGTCCTGTGAAAGAGGACATCCCAATCTGTGCTTCACGGACAGAATGAAGTGACTCTTGTAGGCACAAGACGTGGACGTTGACAGCTGGGAGGAACTTGTTGGAGACAGAGTGACACGGAGACGGGAACTAAGCAGAATAATCAAAAGATGAGCCAGGAACCTGTGTAGGTTAGTTGGCGAAACACACAGCTGCAAATAACACAACCAGTCCGAAGGCAGAGCAGTGACGACCTTGAAGTGCAATGGACGTCACAGGGCAAGGTTGTCTCTCATGAACTGACCTCTACAGCCCCAATGTACACCGCATTACCAATTGGACTTCAACGTCAGAGCACAGATTCATGGTCTCAAGAGACCACTGGTTGCCTACCCTATCCTATCTTATCCTGCTTACGTGTGAGTTTTCAAAGGTTTCTGACAGCTTTTGTACCAGCATTCATGTTTCTCAATAACCAGGTTAAACTGCAACCGAAATATGCAAGCTATGTGCCTGGATTGGCGAGCGTGGGGCATGTTAGACACAGACAATAGACACCCCACTGGGGTACCTGCTCAAGTCTACTGCTACACTCACAATCACTGCCCCACTCCCTGTCCCAGTCCCCACGCAATAATACATTGGATTATGATGATTAACTGTTAATAGGCAGCCTAAGCCGGCTTACACTGATTAGCGAAGGAATTACCGACATTCGCAATCATTGATACATTATTCATGAAGAGAAAATATAGAATATATTGGCGGGATTGTAGGGGACCTAATGATGCAAAGACAAAGGCCCGATGAAGCTGTGAAGCCACAATTATGTTGGTTATAATCAGTTATAATCAGCGCCAGGTCTCATGAATCACTGCCACCATCCACGAATAATTGAACTGTTGGTGAAGCAGGAATCAATAAATTCAAGATGGCCGCCACTCTCCAGCCCAGGTCAATGTGAACGTTTGTGTTTTATGTCTCACCTTGACCGGTCGCTGCCCAATGCAGTTAGTTGATGGACTTCAGTAACATGGAGCAAGTATGGGCTGCTCAATCATGTGCAAGCATTTGGTACAAGCTGTTTCGTGTAGTTTGTGATACTTTCATGCACGCTCACAAAAGCACACACACACACACACACACACACACACACTTAGGCACATACATACATACACATGCGTGCACAAATGCAGGCACACACACATGCATGCACGTGCACACACATGGGTACACATACATGCGCACACACACACACAACTCCAGGCTCAACAAAATCATTGTGTTGTGTTAATCTAACTGATTTACCTGATTTAAAACTCGAATCGCACCAACAAATATTGCACACAACGTCCCTACGCAATACTGAGGCACACTTTCATCGTGGCAACTGTCCTATCAGTGCTTAGATTCATGATCATATCGATATATTATCACAGCATGCAATCTTTTAACAAATGTTGCACAGAGTACGCAGATAAGTCAGCACATCCCAACCTCTGACCACCCGCCCCGTCAAACCCATTACAATATATTGTCAGCCAATGTGCCCACAAAAAGCTCTTGCCAAAACAATGTTTTGTTCCACAGTGAAATCCATTTGTGTCATCATCAATCATAGCACCCTGGCTAACTTCTGTTGTTTTCATCATTAATTTACCGCCTCCAAAATAGCTGCTTTGTGGCACAAAGCTGCACAATCTGTCACTGGTTCTGTGGCTGGCAACTCACAGGCTGCTGCACTCACACACACACACTCAGGAAGGGTCTTGACTCTCACACACTCTGGTTGTTCCTTTCTCCATCCTCTCCCCGTCTCCGTCTCCGTCTCCGTCTCCGTCTCTCCTCTCCTTCCTCCCTCCCTCCCTCCCTCCCTCCCTCCCTCCCTCCCTCCCTCCCTCCCTCCCTCCCTCCCTCCCTCCCTCCCTCCCTCCCTCCCTCCCTCCCTCCCTCCTCCTCTCTCTCTCTCTCTCTCTCTCCTCTCTCCTCTCTCCTCTCTCCTCTCTCCTCTCTCTTCTCTCTCTTATCTCTCTGGTGTGAACTTAGAGACAACGTAGACTAAAATGAAGACATTCTGACATGACATGAGTGGACCTGTGAGGACTTTGAACAAGACCATTACAATCTCCTTGAATTGTAACAGCAATACCATCTCCTTGACCAATGTGAACACTACAGTCCTCTCTCTCTCTCTCTCTCTCTCTCTCTCTCTCTCTCTCTCTCTCTCTCTCTCTCTCTCTCTTCTCTCTCTCTCTCTCTCTCTCTCTCTCTCTCTCTCTCTCTCTCTCTCTCTCTCTCTCTCTCTCTCTCTCTCTCTCTCTCTCTCTCTCTCTCTCTCTCTCTCTCTCTCTCTCTCTCTCTCTCTCTCTCTCTCTCTCTCTCTCTCCGGAGGTCTCTACCACTGTGCTCCAGCACCTAGCAAGGTCCCTGTGTGCTCATGAACATGCCGACAGGTGCAGCCAGGTAATGATATTGATGAAGCCTCGAAGCGAGTTGTCACCAACGCTGCTAGTTGACCGGTCAGTAACTGATCAACTGTCACCTACACCCGCCTTGTTAGCCTCTCTAACTCTCGCTCATTAATTTCCTGTTCTCGTCAACCTGTCATTTAGCAGGAGATGTCAATGACAGGAACGAAGCAATTATTCTGACCCAGCTTCCGGCTGTTGACACATGAAGAGAGCCGCGCATAACGAGAAGTCACTTCTTAAACGACACACAAACCAATCTCAAATGTTTCTCGCCAGTTGACGGTTATTACCATGTGACTCAAGGGGTGTTGTCCGCCGTGTTAACACAGTTCTGTGTCTGAATGTGTTACGCGGTAGTCATTGCACAAGTTGAAACACAGAACTAAAGCTACACAGCTATTTCAGACCCCAATAAAAACATACCTGGATGTCTACACTTGAGGACATCATTCGTAGATGTACAGTATATCATCACTGGACGTCCCACACAACATGACACCATCCCCTGATGTCCCACACAACAGGACACCATCCCCTGATGTCCCACACACAGGACACCATCCCCTGATGTCCCTACACAACAGGACACCATCCCCTGATGTCCCACACAACAGGACACCATCCCCTGATGTACCACACAACAGGACACCATCCCCTGATGTCCTACACAACAGGACACCATCCCCTGATGTCCTACACAACAGGACACCATCCCCTGATGTCCCACACAACAGGACACCATCCCCTGATGTACCACACAACAGGACACCATCCCCTGATGTCCTACACAACAGGACACCATCCCCTGATGTCCTACACAACAGGACACCATCCCCTGATGTCCTACACAACAGGACACCATCCCCTGATGTCCACACAACAGGACACCATCCCCTGATGTCCTACACAAGATACACCACCCCTCTGATGTCCTACACTTAAGGGATATCACCCCCGGGATGTCCACACAACCAAGATGTCCTACAAAAAATCCACTGATGTCCTACACAACAGGACACAATCCCTTGATGTCCTACACAACAGGACACCATCCCCTGATATCCCACACAACAGGACACCATCCCCTGATGTCCTATCACCCACAGATGTCATACTCTCCAAGATATTATCCTCTGATGTCCTACACTTCAAGATATCATCCCTGGATGTCCTACACTCCAAGATATCCTACACATCAAGATATCCAAACCGAACTGTTGTGGTGTCAGTTAGCTGCCTTAGCGCACCTGCCCAAACCAATGTGTTGCCAACCTGACTAGTTGGACAGCTAAGTAAGAACAGCAAACTGAGATTAACAACCAAATTAGAACAGATGAATGACAGCAATGGCCAGGCCTGGTGCGGCCCGGCCCTGGCTCAGCCACACCTGGCCATGGGGAGGAGAGAAAGACACTATTTATTGCACAGCATCTCGACTGATCCTGGAAATTAATCTTGCAAACTTGTGCAAGTGGCAGTGGATCAATACACTGATGGAGACATACAGAGGCTGGGACAACACCTGGCACCAGTGTACATCACACACACATGACACACACGCACACGACACGACACATGACACACACATGACACACACGACACATCACACACACATGACACACACGCACACGACACATGACACACACATGACACACATGCACATGACACACACATGACACACATGCACATGACACATGCACATGACACACATGCACATGACACATGCACACATGACACACACATCACATATGTACACTCACACACTCACTCACTCACTCACTCACTCACTCACTCACACACACACACACACACCACACACACTCACTCACTCACTCACTCACCCACACACACACACTCGTACACGCACACGCACACGCACACGCACCCACGACACACGACACACGACACACGACACACGACACACGACACATACCACACACACGACACAAGACACATATAACACACACACAACACATACACACATGACATACATATACAGTCAGATACACACAGTGACATGCACATGCATGACACACCCACTCAGTGGCACTGGTAGACGTGTGTCCTTATAAGAAAGCATGCATACAGACTCGCATGTATGTTCTGTAAACAACTGCAGAGAATGAAACTGAAAGAAGAGGACACCATTAGGAAAGACACTGAAGATGACGTCTTACGTCACTGCTGTGTCGCTATGACATGTCACTTGACGAGATGTCAAAGACATTCATTATATTGAAGGCTATGCCCCCGTGACATTCCATCAATATGACACTGCATATATTCAGACATCAGTGACAGAACAACAATGGCCGCCACATCCTCATAAACTGGACCCAGCTGAATGTCTATTTTCTAAAGTTGCAAAACTTATGGAATGTTTTATAGAATAGTCGGACATACATTGTTTACTTATGATCTTTAGTCAGTACTGTCTCATGATAATTACACATTGTTTTACTCGAATGCAACAGCAATGCATCCTGGGATGGCTGCTGGCAGCAATGCATCCTGGGATGGCTGCTGGCAGCAATGCATCCTGGGATGGCTGCTGGCAGCAATGCATCCTGGGATGGGTGCTGGCAGTAATCAGCCACTTCAGAAATCTGAATGCTTCATCAATGGAACTTGAAGCGAAAATTCATTATTGGAAATATAATACATAACTAAAATACACTACAGCTTTATTACAATGAAATTACTAATTCTGTAGAATACACAAGTTACAAGTTTAGTATATAAGTTATGATTCACGAAAGTAACTATTCATAAAGGCTAGCAAATTTTGGAAGTAGCATTCCTGTAAATTTTTTTGAATTTGAGGGATCTGAAATATCAAGTCGTGTGTGTAATGTAACACACTTACTTTTACACAGCTCCAAGTGTAACACACTGTAACTCACTAGGAAACATAATGACACAATAATTGTCACAAAATGTCATCAATCACATTGAGTTGTCTTCTGAGAATGGTTCCCTGTTACCAACAAGATCAGACCATTCTGGAAGCTAATTTTATTCATCAAAGCAGAAAAGTAGCCAGACATAGTTTATCTCAAGCCCAGTTCATCTTAGTGGACATCTTAATGTTTCATGACAGCTGTGTCAAATTGTGAGTGACAAATTATTTCTACATCATTGTTGTTTTGTTTTAAATCAATTGTTTTAACTTTGACTATATATTTTCATTATAAATCAGATTATCTATATCTACATATTTACTTTATTTTGTAGATTAATTTATCTTGTTTTAACCAGTTGGTGGCAATATGTGTTTAGTTAACAAATGTATTAATTTTAACATTTTAAAAATTTGCTTTAATCTACTCATGTTCATATAAACATTTACAATCATACATTGTTGTCATGAAATAATCACTACTCTTATTATGTTTATTTTGTTGAAATAAAGATTCATTCATTCATGCATTCATTCGTATAGCTGTATTTGTTGTGAAGATCAAACCTCTGGTATTACATTTGTTGCTACCTTTTCAATCAAAGTGCAATGTATTTTGACTACTTTATGCTCCATTCTACTACGTTTACGATGGATTATATACTGAATAAATCGAACGTAAAATAAAAAAATTGTTTTACTGTGGGTTTATTTTAAAAACCTTTAAATTTAATTAACTTCGTCCATCCTTTACAAGTCAACAATGTAATTGCTTTAATAATGTTAATTTAGACATATTTATCTCAAGACATCAAATGGAGATGGTGGTGTGGCAGGGTGTTACATGTACACTGTACTAGTCAAAGTCACACAAATGCTGCAATGCCAAGGTTAACCATTTGTTGACTTTTCCAAGGTAGGGTTACTTGTGACAAATAGGTGCGATATTAATTCAGTCCCATGTTACAAATTACACATGTGTAAACAATTAAAGCATTCGTCGAAGTGAGCCAGAGTTTGGAACCCTGTCATTCAATTGGAACACTGTCACACACACCTGAGATGACTAGATTTTTAAGCATGTCTTCTGCAGTGCACTGACTAAAACAACATTCGGATAAATTGGCAGAATCTATCATAAAAAACTTTTACAAATCCACTTTAAGTAGCAAAGCGACAGATAGCGCGCATTCATGTTTCATGTATGAAAAGCAGCCACCTATGGTGTCTTCTTTTTCTTCCATTAATGACCACTGGTCAACTTGCTGACCATTATTGTCATTGGTTTTCAGAGTTGTCCTTCTCTAGAATTATTGAGTCCACTACAGGTTACACATTTACCCCGTGTGGGATCTTTTACATCCACTGGCTTTTAGTGTCTCTTCCAAAAGACGCAGGCAAATGTGGGGTGAACGAAACTGCCTAAGTTTCAAAACAGCGGTAGGTGGGATTGAACCACCGTCCCCTCGATTGACATGATTGATCGATTGCGTGACCACCGATCTCACATGTGTGGCGTGTCATGAAGTGTTTGTGGAGCGGACACACGGACTCACGGGGGTGATTGTGGGCTGCATTCTGATGACGGCGTCCGACAAACAGCAACAATACGATCAAATCACACCACTTCGTGTCTCGCATCCAATTTGTGCCAGTCGCCCGCCTCCACCGCCACAATGCAATCAATATGGCCAGTAGTGACAACAGGGGGAGGTGTATGCAAATGACGTTTGCAGGCGGCCAACAGCTCTGTCTAAAAGCCATTAGTATTGTAAATAATGTGTCAACAGCAATTTGCCAGTTTGGTTAGATGGTTAGGGTGATGGGATCAAGTGGTTAGACAACTGTGTGGGGAGGAGGGGAGGGACGGAGACGGAGACGGGAAGGGGTGGGAGGTAAGGGGATGGGAGGCGAGGGGATGGGAGGCGAGGAGATGGGAGGCGAGGGGACGGGAGGGAACGGGAGGGTTAGACATTTTCATTATGAATGGCGTTAAAATACGGTGTTTCACATCATGACAACTGTTGTGCTTCGTAAGGTTGTCAACAGAAATTGTTATTGAATAAATTTATTTTATCATCACATGAAATTTAAAAATGTATCTATTGCATATTTCACACATACATACACATACACGAACACGTGCACACACACACACACACACACACACACACACACACACACACACACACACTCACTCACTCACTCACTCACTCACTCACACTCATTCACACACTCACACACATATTCACTCATGCACTCATGCACGCACGCACGCACGCACGCACTAATCAAACTGTGGAGTCTGGGTGATTACGTTATGAAAGTTATGCCATTGGAACATCCTGTTAAAATGTTGTTCTATAGTTTGATGTGATGATTGCCATGAATACATGTCTTCTGTGTAGGAACATCATCATTGGCTTGTTGCACTCCACCCTCACACCCTCACACCCTCACTCCCTCACTCCCTCACACCCTCACTCCCTCACACCCTCACTCCCTCACATCCTCACTCTCTCACACCCTCACACCCTCACTCCCTCACTCCCTCACACCCTCACTCTCTCACACCCTCACTCTCTCACACCCTCACACCCTCACACCCTCACTCCCTCACACCCTCATTCCCTCACACCCTCACACCCTCACTCCCTCACACCCTAACACCCTCACACCCTCACACCCTCACTCCCTCACACCCTCACACCCTCACACCTATCCCTGCCTGTCAATAACCTCCTGCAGCCCTACAACATCTATCAAGGCACCTAACCAATAAAGCACTCAACACTATCCACGCCAGTAAGAACTGCTGTAAATTTTCATATTTCCCTCAAACAATAAGAGATTGGAATTCCCTACCAGATGCAATTGTTAACATTCCTGAACCACAACATTTTAGACAAACTGTGATAATAACCGAATACGAATAATAACCCAACAAGCATGCGCACCTATCCCTGACCGTTTGACTCCACCAGGAGTAACTTGACCAGTGTACTAACCAGACAAGATAAGATTCTGACTGGATAAGAAACTACTGACTCATTCATCACAGAAGAGAAACGTAAAAATTACTCAAATCTGACAGACATGTGACAGACAATGATATATTCTAGGCATTGAATCTGTTACATACGAGTAAAATTTCACAACAGCAAGAAACGGTTGCTCCTGCTTAAGTTGTGCCACTCCAGCGCGGACACTCTGCAGACCCAGGCAAGTGTGATAACTCAGTGATTGCATTGGCTGCAGACGTGAATGATTCAATCACACCTTTCTCCAGCTACACCGGTGGCCACAGCCGGAGTTATACAAGATACTCTGTGTCCGTCAAGAGCTCTGGAGAACCCTGTCTGACAGCAGTAACAAGGTAGAGCACCAACTGCTGGCTCTCTCTGCCTGGCTGCACAGGTGAAAGGGTTGTGTCTGGCAGCTTAATGAACAAACACAACACCACCACCCGAGGGGGGACAGGGGCAGCAGTAGTGTAGTGGTTAGCACACTCAGCACTGTACAGTGCACGGTGCACGGTGCACGGTGCACGGTGCACGGTGCACGGTGCACGGTGCACGGTGCACGGTGCACAGTGCACAGTGCACGGCGAACTGAGTGATGCCATAACTACATTGGATTTACAGCCCAAAACAACTAAAAACACAGAATGTCATAGCGTAATATGATGCAAAGGTATTGGAGACAGTCAAGTTTTGTCTTTCCACTTTCTGCAAATACAGCTACATGTGACAGCTAGGTGTGACAGCTACGTGTGACAGCTATGTTTGACAGCTACATGTGACAGCTAGGTGTGACAGCTACGTGTGACAGCTATGTTTGACAGCTACATGTGACAGCTAGGTGTGACAGCTACGTGTGACAGCAGCCACACTGGGCTTCAGGAAGATGGGACATCAGGCAGAATAAGCAACGTTCGACAAGCAATCTGTCTGGCCACCTGGTGTCACACAATGCAACTAATGACACAGCAAAACGGGACACACACTGTCAAAGCACCATTACGACACTAACACGCTGACGCTGTACAAAAGAGTATATTTACGTATAATAAATGGCCATGGCAACTGCTACTTCTACGACCTTGTTCGTGATGTCGTAGTCTGCACTGGTTATTGTGCAACTTCCACAAATCACGAGTTCTGTTCACTGCACATCTGCAGTCGGCCAAACATACATCCATCACTTTGTGGCTGCAGAGTAGAACAACGTTCACATCTCTCTCAGTTGGTGGAGTCAGCCAATTAACAACAAATCCTGACCAATTAACTAGAAAAAACCATGTTTCTTGCATGCGTAACTGTGTTTGTTAGCAGGTAAATTATAAATTATCAAAATTAATTTGCAGCAATTTAGCTGGGTTGAATCCTATCGTGAGGGACAACACTATTTGGTTTGGCTAAGTCCTAACTTTACGATTACCGCTTGGGCTGGTGGGTGGAATCTTTACAGAAATACCAGTAGAACTGTTTAGACTCATTGCTTGTGTTAACTCTAAATTAAATAACATATTTCACATTAAACACAGTTCCACTAATAATATGTTTTAACTGTTTTGTAAACTTTGCTTTCCTCTACGACGTCTAATATTTATTAAAAAAATTCTATCATCTGCAGACACAATGACTTCAGCAATTTGCTTACGATGTCACATTCAAGGTCATTAATTTCAATGACATTACGATTAACAATACACATCCCAATACTGATCCTTGTGATATCCAACACATAACAGATTTCCTGTGTTGAGTCTCCCCATCCACTACTGTCGTTTGTCTTTTCTCAGTCAGTCATTCTTTTATCTATCTGATTAAGCCATCACTGATGCCATGAGCTTTAAGCCTAAGCTGTAATCACTGATGTCTAGTAGTCCTGTGATGGATAAAGTGACACAAAGACACAAAGCCCAGAGCCTGAGACAGGAGTCAGTGAACACTAAATAACACCCAGCCATAACACCACAGCACAAGATACGCAAACATCTGATTGAGTGATTGATAATTAATTCAACAGCTGCAGCAAAAATATACCAAAGGATAACGTTTATCGCGGGTTAATTGCGAGAAACCAGCAGATGACGTCAGCGTTATTTTGGCGCCCACAGAAAGACACTAACGAGTGTTTGGTGTAAGACGCACGTACAGTAATGGTCGACATAACCACAAGCAACTTACAGCTATTAGAGTGTGTTTGCCATAAATGTGTGTTGTAGTGGACGCGCTGTGCTGGTTGCTACAGACAGCATTGATCACTGCCAATCAATAGCAAGGTATAAACAGCCAAGTGCAGCGGTCCACCAAGTGGCCATAATACAACGCCTGGCCACACGACCCTGGACACGCGTTATGTCACCTAGCACACAGGTGAGCACGGGTGAGGACATGACGACAGGTGAGGACAGGTGAGAATAAGTTAGTGCTGATGAGAAAGCATGACTATGAGAAAAGACAGGTTAAGGTAAGTTAGCACAGGTGAGGATAGGTGAGGATATATGAGCATAGGTGAGCACAGGTGAGAAGAGGTAAGCACAGGTGATGGCTAAGTGAATAAATACAGGTATGCATAGTTGAGGACAACTGAGCACAGAGGACGAGCAAAGGTGAGCATAGTAGTGCACAGTTGAGCTTAGCTATGCACAGATGAGCACAGGTGAGCACAGATGAGCACAGGTGAGCACAGATGAGCACAGGTGAGCCTGCAATATCCATTATCACTAAGTCACAGCCTGATCACATTAGACACGTTGATTAAATAATGACCAGTGTTGACAGCCCAGCATGCCTGTAACACAAACGGACCAAACGACAGGACGCTGACACCATATTAAAACAGATGATCAGGACAGATATTTAGGACAGATAATTAGGATGCACAATGTTTTCCAACTTCTCATTTCACCTACACAGCCGCCATGTCACAGCCGCCATGTCACAGCGCCATTACACCTAAGTCACGACAGGACACCTTGTTATACAGCTGCAAGTCGACGGACACGGACAGGCGACGGACGGACGGACGGACGGACGGACGGACGGACGAGGACGGACGGACGGACGGACGACGGACGGACGGACGGACGGACGGACGGACGGACGGACGGACGGACGGACGGACGGACGGACGGACGGACGGACGGACGGACGGACGGACGGACGGACGGACGGACGGACGGACGGACGGACGGACGGACGGACGGACGGACGGACGGACGGACGGACGCGACGGACGGACGGACGGACGGACGGACGGCGGACGGACGGACGGACGGACGGACGGACGGACGGACGGACGGACGGACGGACGGACGGACGGACGGACGGACGGACGGACGGACGGATGCATAGTAGACCAATCCACTTGTTACACAAGGCCTCCCTCTCAGTTTCACTCAATATTGATCAACTTTTCCAATTAATGTAATCCATGTAAAACAAAGTGCTCCACCAGTCATTACCGCGGTAACACAATATCACAGCCCCGTGACTGCTCTGTATGCGTGCGTGCCTCGAGGTGCATGCATGCACGCTGTCACGCGGCCACGCGTAATGACTGTAATTCAGCTGATTATTTCAGGAGACTGACAGATGCGTGCACTTTGTAGTTCTCTTAATACACCTCAAATCTAGTTTTCCCCGTAAGGAATAAAACTATAATTTCACAGAATCTGATTTATTCTCGAACTCTCCCCATCCGCTGCACCTGCGCAGGTCTCCCTCATTAGTTCTAGATAATGAATTCTCCCCAGTAATACCAATGAGTGTGCCAATATATCAATACCATGCCCATCTGAAACACCGTTTTCACACAAAAAATGTCTGTCCTTTGTTATTCATGGAAATTCACTGCAGCATTTTAGACGCCAAAAGTTTGCACAACGGAGCACAGAAACACGTGGGAGAGACAGGGAAAACAAGGAGCAGGGATGACGGGAGCAAGAAGAGGGAGTAAGGGATTTCTCCTACCTTGTGCTGGTCACGCCAGTACAGGATGTACCCCTTGGGGTCCACCTTGAGGGTGACTGGGATCCCCATTGAATTCTCCTGCAACAGACACAACAGATACAGTCATCAATGTCACTCTACCCCACACGTGGACTGCATATTTTTAATGAGTTTTAATTATTTATTTATTATGTCATTAACTCTTATTTATTGTTTTTGGGTCACAATAATGTTTTATGTAGTGTTAACTATTTGTTGATATACTTACTTTTTATTTATTTATTTATTGTCTTTCCCCATCAAAAAGATTACCAACTGCAGGATAGCAAAGTATAATTTTTTAGATAAACATACTTGACAACTTGAAGATATGACACACTTGTTTAGCATGCCATAACATTTCTGAAAGATGCAATCAACTATATAAAGTCACACCTCACTTTACGGTCACCTCATGAATACAACCACCTTCTAATTAAGGCCACCCGAGGACTGTCACAAATTATACCTGTAACAAAAAAGTATAGGAAACTAGCTCCACTAACATGGTCACTTCACTAATCAGGTCACTTCTGTCCAGTTGTAATGGTGATCTTAATAGCAAGGAGTCATGATAACAATACATGGTTGTAAATGTAAAGATAACAGTATAAATGTTGAGGCAAATGTAGTAAAGATAAGTGTAAATGTTGGGTCTGGCCAAAGATGGACGGGCAAACGTTGGGCAACTGAGAGATGGGAAACACTTATGCCATGGTTGGCTCATAACATGAGCCAGCGAGCGAATGCAAACCAACCCTCTCAAAATAGACCCAAAAATAAAACCGAGCCCCATGTGACATGCCCGGGGCCCGGCATCCTAATCTCCCTCATCCGTGGCGTATCATGTGACTCAGAATCTCGGGCGATGTCTGCCTTTGATTCGGGTTATATTTAGAAGAAGTATGATTTGGTTTGACATGTTTCAAAGAGGCGCCTTTCTAACTTCAGCATATTATCGTTTCTTGCAAAACATGGGTGGTCATTGACCGTACCACTTCTGGCTTTCAGCCCACACTAGGTTTGTAAGTTCACGAGTTCATTTCTTGGCCTCCTTTCATGTTTCTAGGAATCAACTGCACTTCAAATAGCACTTCATGGAAATATCTAGCACCACCTGCCCAACCAATGTCAAAACATAACAACATGTGCGGTTAATCCAAAAATGTTGGCACCTAAAGGGTAGCCTGCCGATTGGATATTATAAAATATGCCCGGGAATAAATCCACGTTTTGACATTGATATGTAGTTGGCAACAACCCGAAACTTGTCAGGATGTGCTTTTAGGCAGAAATCCCATTAAAACTTTAAACGTTTTTGCATTTTCATCTAAAACATTACCCAGTGAGAATAACAATAATAGCACACTTTAAAGTGCATTAAAAATAATTAGACGAACAACGCTGGGATAAAATTACTGTATTTAAAAACTGTATCGTAAAAACAGCCCATTCATCTGACGGCAGAAGGTATTCCAAGACTGGAGTCATCTTGGGAATATGCATGTCTCTGTTTCTGTGTCGATATGGTCAATTTTCTTGCTCTCTAAAGAGTGATTAACAAATTGAATGGATTAAATATCAAGGGGGCAGTTGGTTTTCGCCTGTCACTAAGTCATTTAGCAGCCAAAGTAACTTTAAGCAGTTTTTTATTATTAAAATTTAAAGTACAATAATTTATGCAGACCGCTGAAATAAATGTAAATGCAATGTTAGTGTTAGTGTTAATTTATAGTGTTAGTGTTAGTGTTAGTGTTAGTGTTAGTGTTAGTGTTAGTGTTAGTGTTAGTGTTAGTGTTAAATTAACAGCAGGTATTGCCTTAACTGTTCATATTTCACAAATGAAGACATAAAATACACGGATTCATCTGATCACACCTGCTGATTGCATCACTGCGCTCTCTGTGAGCCGGGATACCTGAGTGTGCACACAATCAGTGTCACAAGTGATCCGCAGGACACAAACGTGTGGTCTTTGGCGTGTAAGACATGTAAACAGATATATACACTTGATTACACAATAAATGTGGCGAGTGTACTAAGTGTACTACGTGTACTAAGTGTACTATTCATTAGTCATAATACTGCACTAAATCAACCACTGCAGTACTTTACTACTGCACTATCTCGTAACCGCACCGCTACGTTGCACCGCTACGTTATCATTCGCACGTCCGACAGCGGCTATTTCGGGCAAACCATTTCTTGCAACGTGTACATAAAGACGGTCGTTCTTTTGAAATTAGCTGAACACAAAACCACGTCGTGACAACTACGCAGACAGGTTTTTATATTGAACATGTTTTACCTATCAAATTTTTTTTTATTTTCTCCATATCTATAATTAATAATATTAATAATGAGATAAATATACTCAATTACTATTACCCAAGAAACAGAAATATCCTTACAACATTCAAGGATCATTTTAAAAGTTTCAGTTTTACTTATTTCCCTTTCTGAAATATGCTACTTTTTACTAACGATGAGTGAAAGTCTTCTGTTACTTCAACAAGTAGAAAGAAAGATGTATATTCAACCACGATTGATCTCACACACATATGAAAAAGGAGTCGACATTGCACAAATCATCTACTCACTAATTCAGTGATCACAAACTTTTGGAAGGCTTTGAGAGTCGTCTTGATTTTGTGCTCAACGGAGCTCAGAATCCTATCAAGATCCATTCATTCACATCTGTGGGAACTTTTTATTATCGTATTAATTACT
Organism: Ridgeia piscesae; assembly: GCA_025642075.2. Taxonomy (NCBI): domain Eukaryota; kingdom Metazoa; phylum Annelida; class Polychaeta; order Sabellida; family Siboglinidae; genus Ridgeia; species Ridgeia piscesae. The sequence continues at coordinate 252,897 of JAODUO010000864.1, read as the reverse complement.
GATAATGCTGAGACATGCACACCTGGGTAGATATTATTAGAATGATGCCTGGATATTCCGAGAATGATGCCTGGATATTCTGAGAATAACGCCTGGATATTCCGAGAAAGATGCATACATATTCCAAGAAAGCAGGAAACTGTAACAAAAATGTATCACAAGAAAGAGGTCTTGGTATTAAGAGTAAAATGCCAACCAGGACATAGTGTGAGAAAGACCCCTAAATATTGTTAGAAAAGTGCCTAGATACTGTAAGATGCCTAGATATTATGAGAAAGGTGCCTAGATACTGTAAGATGCCTAGATATTATGAGAAAGGTGCCTAGATACTGTAAAATGCCTAGATATTATGAGAAAGGTGCCTAGATACTGTAAGATGCCTAGATATTATGAGAAAGGTGCCTAGATACAGTAAAGATGCCTAGATATGTTTCTTCTAGTTTGCGACGTATTTGTCCTGGGATTTTCGCAACAACCGGATAATTTTAAACATGTTCCTAGTATTTCAGATCTCTGAATCTATGTAGTTACTGTCTTGCACTATGCTACCCATGCTTCAGTGCTACGATGTGTTTTTGTATATGGTGCGCCATGTTCAGTTTGTATGTACAGCGTGCGTACAGATTGCACACCATTTCACGCCGATCTGTGAACCAACTTTGTCAATGTTTCTAATGAGTTTCCTAGTTGAGTGATGAGAGAAATGAGACTGCAATATCTTTCATGGTGTCTCCACGGGGGACAGATGGCTCATCCAGTCACAATCTATGCTCGTTGTTTTTGCGTCTGATTCTCCGATTCTCACACGGCTGTCGTAATCTGGGTAGAATTCCACGAGTGATGCATCTGTCCAGCATCCAGCAAGGATCACGTCTTCCTGCAGTCATGTGCGATCCTCCTCTGTCTGTGCGGAGTATAAGACGTTTTCTTTTTCTCAGGAAATCTTGCCATAGAAGTTGTTGACCACATATACAGGACTATTAGTTGGCAGGTTCTGGAGGTGATGTCAGATCTGTAGCAGGTGCAAGTTTGGTTGGAAATAAAACTATATATATATATATATATATATATATATATATATATATATATATATATATATATATATATATATATATATATATATATATATATATATATATATATATATATATATATATATTATATATATATATATATATATATATATATATATATATATATATATTATATATATCCTATATATATATATATATATATATATATCATAATATATATACAATTTTATGAATTTGTATTATTGTAAAATGATAATTTGATATATATATATATATATATATATATATATATATACTTTCTATATATATATATACTTTCATATAATATATATATATACATTCATATAATATAATATAAATTTACAGTAAATATGATTTATGAATGTGTATGTGTCAGTCACCAAAATGAAAGTTGTTGCTGAAGGAAGTTATACCAGCTCACGTACGTTGGGAAATACTCTTGCATGACGGATTACGACTGAACAGTAAACAGTAGTCGCCTTGTGAATAGGTAAATGTCATGTACATGTACTGGCAATATGAAAGGACTCTTTCTACTAATGTGGGTCACGCTTGAGTGGCCTCCTTTCACCAGCCCACACAAATGGCTAAAAGCACTGCTTCATCTACACAAGGAGAATCTCAGATCAAATCTTAGCATGCAAGCAACGCACAGGAATTTGGCTGAAAGTAATTTTTAATGTTGTTTCGTCAATGCGGAGACTTCCTGCTGCATGCACTGACTGAGAGAACAGTTTCCCTCAGTCAATGATTCGGCAGCTCAGAGAAATAGCAATCAATGTTAAGTGATGACGTTCGCAAGTGATTTATTCACCGATTACCATTCATGTATGCGGGCGCAAGCATCGCTCGCACTGACCTGTTCGTTTTTTATTCTTATTAATATGTCTTTTAGCACTTTATGCAGATTGGCCTTTTAAGTACTCGCTGTGCCAATGCACAATGCATTACATCATAATAATATTACAACCGCCAAAAAGCAGTCGACATGGAGAGCCTGTTACGTAAAATAATCTCTCTTTAAAACGAAAAGATAACATAAACGCAAAAGGCTTCCACCTATGACAAATACATTCTGTGCATTATTTCAGACCAACCTGTGAAAACTGTGCAGTGAAACTAACAACTTTTCACTATGTCTTGTTACAAAAGTCCCCAATGTAGTATCTTCATCTATTCTGTCTAAGTACCAAACTGATGACGCAGACAGAGACCACAAATAGCCGTACTTAAGCTAATGTTAGCACATGCAATATGCGTATAACATCATCACCGCCAAAAATACACTTTTCAATTAATGACAAGGAATGCATGCGTGAGTCGAAGTTTACCTATGCAGGTCTGAGTGACCTTAAACTTTGCAGACCGCATAGGAATTTTTCGCATTTCAGAGTAGGCTGTGGGCGCCCACAGCTGTGTAATTTATTTATAATACCTCAAAGAAGCTGGACTGGCTGTGGAATATTTAACCTAAAATAGCACGAGAAGTCTCTAGCGGGTGGTTTGCTGCAGCCAGCTGCCCGCGGTAATCTGCAGAGCTGCCCCTCGCCGCACCACTGAGCACGATTGAACAGGACCGAACAAGAAACGGACACGACCCAATGAACTCAACCATCACATCGAGATAATCGTACACAGTCGCGTTGCGTGCGCGTGCAAAGTGCGATTGATCATTATTCCCCAGTTCCACGCTGTCGGCATCAGTGATGCCGGCCCGATGTGTCGGATCGACGCGCCTGATGCCAACTGGCACAGACTAAACCACACTTGAACTGTCGCGCCATGTGGGATGATTGACGTAAATAGCTCCCTCACACCGACACAAATAACTGAGTAAGACTGGGAGGGGAGACTGTAAGGATGAACTTAGAAGTGAGAGTGGATGAGAGACTGAGCGAGAGTGGGAGGGGAGACTGTCAGAATGAACTTAGAAGTAAGAGTGAATGAGAGACTGGGAGGGAAGACTGTCAGAGTGAACTTAGAAGTGAGAGTGAATGAGAGACTGGGAGGGAAGACTGTCTGAATGAACTTAGAAGTGAGAGTGAATGAGAGACTGGGAGGGGAGACTGTCAGAGTGAACTTAGAAGTGAGAGTGAATGAGAGACTGGGAGGAGAGACTGTCAGGATGAACTTAGAAGTGAGAGTGAATGAGAGACTGGGAGGGGAGACTGTCAGGATGAACTTAGAAGTGAGAGTGAATGAGAGACTGGGAGGGGAGACTATCAGAATGAACTTAGAAGTGAGAGTGAATGAGAGACTGGGAGGGGAGACTGTCAGGATGAACTTAGAAGTGAGAGTGAATGAGAGACTGGGAGGGAAGACTGTCTGAATGAACTTAGAAGTGAGAGTGAATGAGAGACTGGGAGGGGAGACTGTCAGAGTGAACTTAGAAGTGAGAGTGAATGAGAGACTGGGAGGAGAGACTGTCAGGATGAACTTAGAAGTGAGAGTGAATGAGAGACTGGGAGGAGAGACTGTCAGGATGAACTTAGAAGTGAGAGTGAATGAGAGACTGGGAGGGGAGACTGTCAGGATGAACTTAGAAGTGAGAGTGAATGAGAGACTGGGAGGGGAGACTATCAGAATGAACTTAGAAGTGAGAGTGAATGAGAGACTGGGAGGGGAGACTGTCAGAGTGAACTTAGAAGTGAGAGTGAATGAGAGACTGGGAGGAGAGACTGTCAGGATGAACTTAGAAGTGAGAGTGAATGAGAGACTGGGAGGAGAGACTGTCAGGATGAACTTAGAAGTGAGAGTGAATGAGAGACTGGGAGGGGAGACTGTCAGGATGAACTTAGAAGTGAGAGTGAATGAGAGACTGGGAGGGGAGACTATCAGAATGAACTTAGAAGTGAGAGTGAATGAGAGACTGGGAGGGAGACTGTCAGGATGAACTTAGAAGTGAGAGTGAATGAGAGACTGGGAGGGGAGACTGTCAGGATGAACTTAGAAGTGAGAGTGAATGAGAGACTGGGAGGGAAGACTGTCTGAATGAACTTAGAAGTGAGAGTGAATGAGAGACTGGGAGGGGAGACTGTCAGAGTGAACTTAGAAGTGAGAGTGAATGAGAGACTGGGAGGGGAGACTGTCAGGATGAACTTAGAAGTGAGAGTGAATGAGAGACTGGGAGGGGAGACTATCAAAATGAACTTAGAAGTGAGAGTGAATGAGAGACTGGGAGGGAGACTGTCAGGATGAACTTAGAAGTGAGAGTGAATGAGAGACTGGGAGGGGAGACTATCAGAATGAACTTAGAAGTGAGAGTGAATGAGAGACTGGGAGGGGAGACTGTCAGGATGAACTTAGAAGTGAGAGTGAATGAGAGACTGGGAGGGAAGACTGTCTGAATGAACTTAGAAGTGAGAGTGAATGAGAGACTGGGAGGGGAGACTGTCAGAGTGAACTTAGAAGTGAGAGTGAATGAGAGACTGGGAGGGGAGACTGTCAGGATGAACTTAGAAGTGAGAGTGAATGAGAGACTGGGAGGGGAGACTATCAGAATGAACTTAGAAGTGAGAGTGAATGAGAGACTGGGAGGGGAAACTGTCAGGATGAACTTAGAAGTGAGAGTGAATGAGAGACTGGGAGGGAAGACTGTCTGAATGAACTTAGAAGTGAGAGTGAATGAGAGACTGGGAGGGGAGACTGTCAGAGTGAACTTAGAAGTGAGAGTGAATGAGAGACTGGGAGGAGAGACTGTCAGGATGAACTTAGAAGTGAGAGTGAATGAGAGACTGGGAGGAGAGACTGTCAGGATGAACTTAGAAGTGAGGTGAATGAGAGACTGGGAGGGGAGACTGTCAGGATGAACTTAGAAGTGAGAGTGAATGAGAGACTGGGAGGGGAGACTATCAGAATGAACTTAGAAGTGAGAGTGAATGAGAGACTGGGAGGGGAGACTGTCAGGATGAACTTAGAAGTGAGAGTGAATGAGAGACTGGGAGGGGAGACTGTCAGGATGAACTTAGAAGTGAGAGTGAATGAGAGACTGGGAGGGGAGACTATCAGAATGAACTTAGAAGTGAGAGTGAATGAGAGACTGGGAGGGAAGACTGTCAGATTGAACTTAGAAGTGAGAGTGAATGAGAGACTGGGAGGGAAGACTGTCTGAATGAACTTAGAAGTGAGAGTGAATGAGAGACTGGGAGCGGAGACTGTCAGGGTGAACTTAGAAGTGAGAGTGAATGAGAGACCGAGACGGGAGACAGTCAAAATGAACTTAGAAGGGAGAGTGAATGAGAAACTGGGAGCGAAGACTGTCAGGGTGAACTTAGAAGTGAGAGTGAATGAGAGACCGAGACGGGAGACAGTCAAAATGAACTTAGAAGGGAGAGTGAATGAGAAACTGGGAGCGAAGACTGTCAGGGTGAACTTAGAAGTGAGAGTGAATGAGAGACTGGGAGCGAAGACTGTCAGGGTGAACTTAGAAGTCAGAGTGAATGAGAGGATGGGAGGGGAGACTGTCAGGGTGAACTTAGAAGTGAGAGTGAACGAGAGACTGGGAGGGAAGACTGTCAGGGTGAACTTAGAAGTGAGAGTGAATGAGAGACTGGGAGGGGAGACTGTCAGGATGAACTTAGAAGTGAGAGTGAATGAGAGACTGGGAGGGGAGACAGTCATGATGAACTTAGAAGTGAGAGTGAATGAGAGACTGGGAGGGAGACTGTCAGGATGAACTTAGAAGTGAGAGTGAATGAGAGACTGGGAGGGGAGACAGTCATGATGAACTTAGAAGTGAGAGTGAATGAGAGACTGGGAGGGGAGACTGTCAGGATGAACTTAGAAGTGAGCGTGAATGAGAGACTGGGAGGGGAGACAGTCATGATGAACTTAGAAGTGAGAGTGAATGAGAGACTGGGAGGGGAGACAGTCAGGATGAACTTAGAAGTGAGCGTGAATGAGAGACTGGGAGGGGAGACTGTCAGGATGAACTTAGAAGTGAGAATGAATGAGAGACTGGGAGGGGAGACTGTCAGGATGAACTTAGAAGTGAGAATGAATGAGAGACTGGGAGGGGAGACAGTCATGATGAACTTAGAAGTGAGAGTGAATGAGAGACTGGGAGGGGAGACAGTCATGATGAACTTAGAAGTGAGAGTGAATGAGAGACTGGGAGGGGAGACTGTCAGGATGAACTTAGAAGTGAGCGTGAATGAGAGACTGGGAGGGGAGACTGTCATGATGAACTTAGAAGTGAGAGTGAATGAGAGACTGGGAGGGGAGACTGTCAGGATGAACTTAGAAGTGAGCGTGAATAAGAGACTGGGAGGGGAGACTGTCAGGATGAACTTAGAAGTGAGAATGAATGAGAGACCGAGAACGGAGACTGTCAGAATGAAATTACAAGTGAGAGTAAATGAGAGACTCAGGAGTGGAAACTGTCAGAATGAACTTAGAAGTGAGAATGAATGACAGACTGGGAGAGAAGACTGTCAGGATGAATATAGAAGAGTGAATGAGACTGGGAGGTGAGACTGTCAAAGAATGTATGAGAGAGCAAGAGGAGAGACAGAGAGTTGCCCAAATCTGACATATATGTAACACTTTGTAGAAATTCTGCACTCATGTAAGAATTATTACTTCAGGTCAAGAATTCTATCATCAGCTTTGAATTCAAACTTATAAATAATGAATGTCTATTTCACCTAGATTCCTTTACAAAACTTACAATTGACTGTTCCTTTAACCAGACGTAACCAGCAATGAAGTTTGTAAGAGGAAGTATGTGGAGAAATAGGACATGCTTCAATTTCAGGGACTGGCCACTGGCCCACTTCAGCAACATTGTCAGTAAAACTTGTTTTCAAACTGGGTGTATTGTTTACCAGTATCATGTACTATTTACCATTATCATGTATTGTTTACAATTACCATGTATTATTTACCATTGTCATGTACTGTTTACCATTATCATGTATTAGTTAATATTGTAATGTACTATTTACCATTATCATGTATTATTTACCATTATCATGTACTATTTACCATTATCATGTACTATTTACCATCACCATGTATGCATGAAAATGTGAGTTTGCTCTAATTGTTATTAATAGTGTTCTTAAATATATTTGCTAAAAATAATAATACATTGATATTGAAAGTATGATAGTTTGTTCCTGATATATACATACATATATATATATATATATATATATATATATATATATATATATATATATATATATATATATATGGCAATCTAATCAACTACGTTCACAAATCATTGTCTGGTGAGCCTTGATCACTGAGTGATGTGTTAACTGAACTGGCAGTCCAGTCAATTAACAATTAATTTAACGCGTCAATACAGTGAATGTTCCGCCAGTTTCTCATCACAGCTTCTATTGACTGAGTGTCCCAGTGTTAACTGACACTGTGTGAGGTTACTGTTTCTGGGGCTACACCCAGAACAAGGACCCAATAACTCAAACTAACCAGACTTTGAGGTCTCTTTTCAGAACTCTGCTGCTCAAGTACTTATTTTAGCCACCCAATCAATATGCCGGTTTTGCTTTGCGAGTAACCATGACAACGCATACAGCTAACTGGATAACGAAACTCAACAAGTTATAAATAACAAATTTAAGAACGCCGATGACAACCGAAGCCCAGCCACGAAGAAACGCGTTGTTTATTGCACGCCGTACCAGTTCATTTCGGAAATTAATTTTGCAATACTTGCAAGTGCTGACAGGCCAATCAATACTGCGAATCAGTCATAACTGTGGCAGGGACAGGGGACACCTGGCACCAGGACACACTTGGCTCCAGGACTGACATGGCACCAGGACACTCTTGGCATCAGAACAAATATGGCACTAGGACATATCTGGCACCAGCACAGACCTAGCACCAGGGCAGACCTGGGCAGACCTGGAATTAGGACACTGGTCTGTTACCTGCAAAACCTGGCAAGTAGACATTAAGATCAGCAGTAGAAATTAGTATAGGACCAATAAGTTGACACTAATTCAGGACCAGGAAATAGACACTAGTCTACTGAAGGACCAGGAAGTATACACTAGCAATGCATGACCAGGAAATAGACACTCGTGTAGGACCAGGAAATGCACTCAAGTAGAATCAGGAAGTAGGCACTAATATAGGACCAGGAAATACACTCATGAAGAATCAGGAAGTAGGCACTAATGTAGGACCAGGAAATACACTCATAAAGAATCAGGAAGTAGGCACTAATGTAGGACCAGGAAATACACTCATGTAGAATCAGGAAGTAGGCACTAATATAGGACCAGGAAATACACTCATGTAGAATCAGGAAGTAGGCACTAATATAGGACCAGGAAATAGACACTAATGTAGAACCAGGAAAAAAATAAATAATAATATTAATAATATTTATTATTTATAAAGCGCAATATCCAAATATGCTCAAACTGTACAATAAAATAAAAAGGTATTTAGTATGTGTTAAAACTAATATTAATAATAATAAATACAACTGTAAAATAAATTTTCAGATAAAACAAATGTAGAAACATTAAATTATTCATATTAAAACTGTTAATTAAATATTATATACAATTAATGACGATGAGTAAAATAAATAAATAAATAAAACTAATTAATTCTCTATTTACATGCAAAATCACATACTAAGCGATGGCATATATAAAGGTCAGTACATATGTGTGAAAATAAGATAAGATGAAATATTTGAAACAAATTTTCTAAAATGTCATTGAATACTTAAAATAGACACTAGTGTAGGACCAGGAAATAGACACTCGTGTAGGACCAGGAAATAGACACTAGTATAGGACCAGGAAATAGACACTACTATAGGACCAGGAAATAGACACTAGTGTAGGACCAGGAAATAGACACTCTGTAGGACCAGGAAATAGACACTCGTGTAGGACCAGGAAATAGACACTAGTGTAGGACCAGGAAATAGACACTAGTGTAGGACCAGGAAATAGACACTCGTGTAGGACCAGGAAATAGACACTAGTGTAGGACCAGGAAATAGACACTAGTGTAGGACCAGGAAATAAACACTAGTTTAGGACCAGAAAATAGGCACTCATGTAGAACCAGGAAATAGACACTAATATAGGGCCAAGAAGTGGACACTAATGTAGAACCAGGAAATAGACACTAATGCAGGATCAGGAAATAGACACTACTGTAGTACTAATATGTAGACACTACTAGACACTAATGTAGAGAACCAGGAAATAGACACTATTATAGGACAAGGAAATAGACAATAGCAAGCAAACCAGGGACCCTGGAAGTAGACACAATTCACGACTAGGACACAGACACTAGCGTCGGACATGGAACGCTGTCACTAGGTCTACAGACACTGTGAGACCATCACATGTGGAGACACTAGTGTCGGCCAACAAGGTGGTGCTGGTCCCTGGAGGTCTGTCTCCATTTAGTCGCAGGTGTCTCTCCTCAAGTCTCTGTCTCGTCCTAGTACATCAAACAGACCGGTCGGTCGCCTGCTCGTCGCTTCTCACAGCAGCATGCAGCACAAAGCCCATTATTCTAAACTCTTCTTTCCAAATGTATTCAATTGATTTCTCATGGTTGAGCAGCGGTTTGGAAGTCAACAACATGTATCGTCAATTCCAGTAAAGACCAGTGTGAGCCTGTTTCGGAAGGGAAGGGGAGGGGATGGGCAGTGGGAGCAATGCCCACGGATACAGCCTCATTTCTATATGCAAAGGTTAAAGTTGAAATTATCAATAATTAACAAAACATTATGTAAGAGCCGATCCATAATTATAACAGATTATCTTCAAAAACAAGTCTTGATTAATTACATTTAAAAAAGCATGCTTTTCGGAAAGTAACAACTAATTATCCTTAATTACATTTTTTATGAAAACTTCAGGACTGTCTGACATTTTTCTTTTTTCCCCGTGTACATGTAGCTCCTCAGGTACTCAGTTATACAAGGTCATTATTTGTTGATTGACGTAACGGGTGCTGCTTGTTAGAGAACATAAAGGTTCTTAAACCAAATGTTTTTTTTAAACAAGCCTTCATATTCGATAAATGTCCTTTTTTAATTGAGCAGTTGAGAAACTGTTTTAGGAACATAAATCTGTGCTGCTGGACAGGTGAAAAACATTAACTAGAGGGGCCTCTGACAGTAGGGGGCACTGAGAGAAGGGGCACTAAGAGTAGGGGGCACTTGGTGTAGGGGGTACCAAGAGAAGGGACATTGAGTGCAGGGGCACTGAGAGCAACAGGTACTGAGAATAGGAGGCACTGAGTGTAGAGAGTAAGAGGCACCGAGAATAGGGGGCAGTGAGAGTAGGGGGAACACTGTGGGGAAAGAGTAGGGGGCACACTGTGGGGAATGAAAACTGGATGTAAGGTTACTGGTGGTAGGAGGCACTGACAACAGTATGTGAGAACTGAGGTTAGGGAGAACTTAGGATTACTAAGGGTGTGCTGATCATGGTGGGGGACTAGGGGGTAGTCCCCGGGGTACTGGTGGCAGTAAACGCCCCATCAAGATCGTGAATAAATATCTCATGAAGGGCATCAGCACAAACCTCCACTACGGGAAAACAACCCCTTCATAGGCATGAAAGAATAACCCAATCAATAGCATATATAAACACCATCTTCAAGGGCATTAAGTAAACACCCCTTCAAGAAGGTGAGTAAACACCCCCTTAAAAATGTGAGTAAACCACCCACAAAGGGAATGACTAAATACTCTCGCAAGTTCATGCATAAACATTATCATTAAGGGCATGATAAAAACTCCACTTAATGGCTGGAATAACCACCTCACTCCCGGGCATGAATAAACCCCACCCCAGCCACCACAGAAATCACAGCATGCATGTTTCGGGTGACGATAAAACATGTTTCAAAACGTCTTGCGTGACTTGTCTTGCAATGTATGTCACATGACATACTTGACATGCAGGTGTCCGTAAATCAGACACAAACACTCACTCTGGGGAGGATTTGTCTCACAGTCTGGCCCAGCAAAGGATGTCAAGAACCAAAATAAACTATGTGAAATGTTACATCAGTTACAAATCACACATTTTCATAATTATTATCAAACTTACAAAACTGTTCTTAGGGGTTCCGAAACCAAAAAAGATCATAATGTCACAGTACTGAATCTACATCATTGAGAAGCAGAATATGGTGTAGTGATAACCATGTAGATGCCTAAGGTACAACTTGCTTACTCATGCAAGAGCCCACACACCTTTGATTTACTTCCTACTCTAAGTACCGTGTAATTATATATAAAATATCACCAACAGGTGATATAAAACTTGTGTCCAGTAAGTGTGTTACTCTCATGTACAACAGGTGCTGTCATTACAGGTGGCCTCTCTCATGGGAAGCTAGGTCAACTACTGTCATCTACCTGTACCCTGGACTGTAAATTGTGCATACCTGGTCGCAAATGAAACACTAATGTTACTGTACAGGACTAAATTAATTGCTCTGGTCACAACAGGTACGAGTTGAACTTTGTCCTTTATCCTGTAGGACGGAGTCTGATCAGCTGAGTCCTCGTGTTGATATATTAATGGGTATGGGTCATAACATAAATTGCTAATGATGACATTATCATTGCATGAACCCTTGCCACTCACAACCACCCAGTCCTTTGTCACCCTACTACGTGGCTATTTATTGATAATACCATGTTCATGTCTTCATCATATGTACAGAGATATAATACCGGAAACGAAATGTGTGCGGTGTGTGTGTGTGTGTGTGTGTGTGTGTGTGCGTGCGTGCATGCGTGCGTGTGTCTGTGTGTCTGTGTGTCTGTGTGTCTGTGTGTCTGTGTGTCTGTGTGTCTGTGTGTCTGTGTGTCTGTGTGTCTGTGTGTCTGTGTGTCTGTATGTCTGTATGTCTGTGTGTCTGTGTGTTTGTGTTTCATTAAACATCCCAAGCAGTGTCATAAAATATGACGAGTCACTCTATAAACACTCAAGACACTGCAAGCCGACAGTTCCATGGGCACAATCATAATATGGTGTCATAAACAGCGTGACGTCAGCACTTTGTAGGCCACTAAATGTGGAATTTCATTAAAGTGAGCCAGGACAGTACACAAATGGTGGCAGAGCTCGCAATGACACTGTTGTTGAATGTCACTGACATGACAAGTCTTCAACATGACATGTCACAGACACATCACTGGCATGTGTCATCGACACCGACACAACACGTCATTAACACATGTCACAGACACATCACTAGACATGATATATCACTACCTGACATGATGACACATCACAAATATACATGTATTGATCATTGACATGATATGTCACAGACACATCATTGTGGGTCACATGGCACATCACAGAATCATTTTATGATACAACCCATGAAATCAATTTTTTCACAAACTAACCACACTATATTCACCATAAAATATATCAAACTAATACTAAATTTATACTGTACCTTAACACACTTGTAAGTTTGCTACATCACCAAAGTTTGACATTCTAGGTCACTGTCACTGTCAGCCATGTCCAGGGTCCAACAGTCCTCAGAGTCAATGTCAACGTTTGACAAGTAATTTAAACCTCTGACACTAAAGACCAATAAATTCCATAAACTATGCTACTCCACTCTAGGCAAACACTGCCCTTTAATACACAGACAGACTGATATATCGTCACATAGACCGACGGAGACATTCATCACATTGTGAAATTCAACGTTAAAATGTTCCTTTCAGTGTGTAAGCTGGTTGTGTGGGATACGTTCAAAATATTGCAAGCTGCAGGTGACATGTCAGTGTCACTGTCTCATGTCACACCGGATGACGTGGATGACAGACAGCAGTGACTTTCTGTGGCCCAGAGATGGGTGGGTAAGGACAGTCAACGAAACTGTGAACTCTACGAATTAGCGGACTTGTGATTTATACATCAATGAGACTGTGTAGTGATGTTATCAGTGCTCTGAGATAACAATAGTGATGTCATCAGTGCTCTGAGATAACAATATTGATGTCATCAGTGCTCTGAGATAACAATAGTGATGTTATCAGTGCTCTGAGATAACAATAGTGATGTTATCAATGCTCTGATATAACAATAGTGATGTTATCAGTGCTCTGAGATAACAATAGTGATGTTATCAGTGCTCTGAGATAACAATAATGATGTTATCAGTGCTCTGAAATAACAATAGTGATGTTATCAGTGCTCTGAGATAACAATAGTGATGTTATCAGTGCTCTGAGATAACAATAGTGATGTTATCAGTGCTCTGAGATAACAATAGTGATGTTATCAGTGCTCTGAGATAACAATAGTGATGTCATCAATGCTCTGAGATAACAATAGTGATGTTATCAGTGCTCTGAGATAACAATACTGATGTCATCAGTGCTCTGAGATAACAATAGTGATGTTATCAGTGCTCTGAGATAACAATAGTGATGTCAGCAGTGCTCTGAGATAACAATAGTGATGTTATCAGTGCTCTGAGATAACAATAGTGATGTCATCAGTGCTCTGAGATAACAATAGTGATGTCATCAATGCTCTGAGATACGAATGTAACATATGTATATTTTATGAAGTGTGTACATGTTATATGTGTAACTGTAACCAAGCATATCTACATTTCGCATTTGAAGCAGCATGTTACCATTCTTGTAAACATTGGTAAATCCCTGATCTTGTGTCAACTTGGAACATGTGTGACAGTTCTTAGTGAGACATTTATGTCAATTCTTAATGATGCATTTATGTCAGTTCTTAGTGACACATGTGTGTCAGTTCGTAGTGACATGTTTGTCAGTTCTTAATCACATATATATGTCAGTTCTTAGTGACACAATGATATATATGTCAGTTCTTAGTGACACAATGACATGTATGTCTGTTCTTAATGAAACATGTATGTCAATTCTTAGTAGCACATGTGTGTCAGTTCCTAGTGACATGTGTATATCAGGTTTTAGTGACATGTGTGTCAGTTCTTATTGTCACATGTATGGCAGTTCCTAGTGACACATGTATGTCAGTTCTTAGTGTCACATGTATGTTAGTTCCTAGTGACACATGTATGTCAATTCCTAGTGACACATGTATGTCAGTTCCTAATGTCACATGTATGTCAGTTTCTAGTGACATATGCATGTCCGTTCTTATTGACACACGTATGTCAGTTCTTAGTGACACTAAGACAGTTCCTAGTGACATGTGTCAGTTCCTAGTGACATATGTTTATGGGTCCATGACTCCATGTTGACAGGTGAGATGGTGTGTTCAGGTGAGATGGTGTGTCCAGGTTAGATGATGTGTCCATGTGAGATGGTGAGTACGGGTGAGATGGTGTGTTCAGGTGAGATGGTGTGTTCGGGTGAGATGGTGAGTCCAGGTGAGATGGTATGTTCAGGTGAGATGATGTGTTCGGGTGAGATGGTGAGTCAAGGTGAGATGGTGAGTCCATGTGTGATGGTGTGTTCAGGTGAGATGGTGTGTTAAGGTAAGATAGTATATCCAGGTGAGATGGTGTGTTCAGGTGAGTCCAGGTGAGAAAGTATGCCCAAGTAAGATAGTATGTCCAAATGAAACAGTACAGGTAAGTTGGCATATTCATGTGAGAATGTATGTCCAGGTTAATTAGTATGTCCAGATGAAAGAGTTCAGGTAAGTTGGCATGTTCACGTGAGATGGCGTATTCAGGTAAGATAGTGTGTCCAGATGAAACAGTTCAGGTAAGCTGATGCACTGCATGCACCTGGATGCACCTGTCGTCTCCAGGCTGTTAGAGTCATTAGCAGCAGGTGACATGGAGACATTAACACCTCTCCACCTCTCAGCCTTAGTCAGTATTCAACAGCTGCACGGCCTTCTGGGTAATTTGAGCGACACAAGCAAACACAGCAACTGACAAATAACCAGCTCAAGTGAGCGATTAAATACATATACCGTGCTTTCAAGTGGGATGGTTGCTCACCTTGTCAACACGGCTATGTAACACACCTGGAGTAGACGCGTTAATGCACTCAGACTGTTTACCTGTCACTGTCTACCTGATAGCACGGTAGCCAAAGCTTGTATTAGTCTGGTATTTGATCATTTCAAAGGCCAAGAGGAAAGTCTCACTAGTCATTTCATGTTTCTTATCATAGTCAACGGAACAATTGATATTTTCCCAGTCTTTCACGTATCATATAATATTATATTCACAACTTCATAAAATAGTTGTTTTGTCCATAAGTCTGTACATATTTAAAGGTGGTAAATATTTGTAATAGATTCATCATACGCCAAGTCGCCAACTGGATATTATCTTCACTTCACAGTCCGTGACATTAAACATTTCCTTTTTATGTTTTGCGTCATTCCTGTTCATTATGTTACATAGACTATCGTAATGGTACATGGCGTCCACCTGGATTTGTGAACAGAACACAGCTGTGACAGAATTAAGAGTAATATGGGACGTGGTAGTTTTGTCACTGAGGGAGAGGACCACAGACTTGATTTGGGAAGACACTAAGTGATGTCATCTTTGTATCCCACTGACACAATGTCTCAACAGATAACAGGTTAGAGACGAAGAACATACGAGTATATGGAGTATATTGCAACTCCTGATTTCCGCCTCTTCCTAAAAATGATCTGTTGCATTTTTGGGCAAACATAGGAGCACTTCTACTGACTGTTTTTTCTTCTAATAATAATACATTTGCATACGCCAAACCCAATCGAGAATCCACTAAAACATGTTATATTATAACTTGTTTGGTCTTCCAACTCATGTAGTATGCAGTGTACAGTAAAGGTAATAAAATTAAAGTAATTCCTGGGTTGAATTTGCTATATACTTTGCCAGGTGTCACTAAAAATCTGTGTAGCTTTATCTAGAGACTTGTCCACCCATTTTTGGACAGCTTGACTTTGTTTTGGACAGGATGAGATTTGAAGCTGACAGGTTATAAGTTTACACACCGTATACAAGGACAACAAGGTTCGATTTATAACTGGCAAGACAACAGATGAAGCAACATTTATGCTGGACACACTAGTATTTTAACAGGTATATGGTTTATCCTTTGACGCCAACAGCAGGCAACTATTACCATGTCAACTGTCTTGTATACATGAGCCATACTAGCCTATTATGTACATCAGAAAAATTGCAAATAGTGTTAGACTTCTATTTCCCAGGGTATACTAATTATGATCTAAGCACCCTATACTACAAACTGACAGCGTTCACTGCTAACAACTGTTCTTCAATTGAGAGTTAAAGAAAATATTTTTTACAATTAAACTGAAACCTTGTTGCAATTATAACATCACTATATTGACTCCCTGTAGTTGTCTGATTCTATTAATGTTCACTCTTCAAATTAATTAGATTAATCTTACCCTCTTATTTCAAATTTTGAAATATTGCAAACCGATTTAGTGTCCAAAACTGTACATGCCAATACGCTGGCTATTTGTGCAATTATTAATACTGGGTACCAGTTTTGGCGCAAACGCCTAACACAATATTCATTTATTTATGTAATTCATTAAATTATGATTAAAATATGAACCCCACTGTGGGCAATGCACTGTATGATTTTTAGTGTTTATGTCTAGTTGACGTTATCAAGAACCATGTTTCTTGAGAAAACATTCCTTGACAATTGTTTGAAGGTTATTTTTTTGCCTCACAATTATCACTTCACAAAATTGCTAGATCTATGCATTTTTATTGAACCAACTGTTGATAATTTTAAATAATCTAGTTTTCTCTCCATGCTCCAGCATAATTGTGATGTGTGAAGATGTTTGAGAAAACAGAGCTCTGTACATACCCTAAACTACAAGTTAACACACCGGGAATAGGGAGTGATTTCATCAGTTGCTGTCAATATCTGATTCCAGTTACAAATAGTTGTCAGCCTCAGTAGATTCAGTTAGTTATGATTGTTATTGAATAAATTTCCATTACTTGAATAAGTGGCCGATTCAGCCAAGCTGCACACTTTCACATAGATCTATTAAACTGTGCTGCTCAATGCAATGTCTAGGGACAAACAAGGATATAATCAGCAATGATTCCATCATAGGCAATGCATTTGATACTAAACAGCTTATCGTTTAGCGTTTAGCGTTTAGCACACCCGTCTACACTCGCATGTGGATTGAATAGTAACTTGGTCAGATTCAAGACAAAATGTGAATTAAAATATTAATAATATGGATTATCCCAATTAAGCATGTTACAATAACCATGTTATACAAATATTAGTTTTAATTTAAATAAGGTAAATCTCCTACTCACAGATGCAATCTCCCTACCACAATCCCACCCATGTCTGACCCCGCCTCCGGGTTGACTAGACCCCCAGCCCCTCCCCCCTCAGGTGAGACCCCACCCCCAGAACTTATCCCTGGGCTTGACCCTGGCCTTGATCAGATCCGCCCCAGAACAGGCCCCGCCCCAGAACAGGCCCTGCCCCAGAACAGGCCCCGCCCCAGAACAGGCCCCGCCCTAAACTTAAGTTTTTACTTAACCCTGCCCCACAAATGACCCTGCCTAAGCCCTGACACTGAACAACTCCCCAGATCCCAGTCTGCAGCAGTCAGGCAACAACATACAAGAAGCCAGCACAGCAGGTGATGAAACTAAATTACTAAATTAGTCTTCCAATTAATGAAATTATATTAATAGCCCTCTGTTAATAAAATTGTATTAATTAGTTTAAATGTTATTGAAATGAAATTAGCCTTCGGCAAAGAGAATTACATGGCCAGTGGGCAAGTGGCCATCAGCTGGCTGCATCGGTTGACTGAGTCAAGGAACACTTGATTTTACTACTTGATTATCATTTTATTTCAGTTTAATAATATTTGCTCTGAGGCTGCCAATAAAAGGAACATCTTGAAACCTTTGTTGCTATGTTTTTTATTATTATTAAAAATAGTAGTTTCATGTTATGTTATTTTATTATTAGCTGTACATTAATATAATATTTCTGAAATTTCAGAAGCAATACTTACTAATTAAATTATTCAAAGTTGTCCATTCAGAAATGTAAGCATCTGTGCTTACAAATACAAGTATAAATCTTTAAATCTGCTTCATACGGCAATGTTCACATCACTGCCAAATATCCAACATAAATGTAAAATACTCAAATCCAACTCAAATGTTCCCACTTTGCAGGCCTCTTACAAATACTTTAAGACATAGATATTGACTGTCATTAGCTGACTTCCATGTTTTCTGTTAATTATAAACTGAGGCATTACCATTATATGCACTTGTAAACAGAAGAGTGGTCTGAGCCAACTAGTGTCTGAGAATGTGGCAAATTGTGGTCTGATCCCAGCTAATGATTGAAAAACTTGTCAAAATATGGTCTGAGCCTTAATAGGACAAATAGTGTGAACATTCTGAGAGCATTAAACTGTGGACGGACCTAGTAAGACAGCTAATGTCTTCAGAAGGTGTCAACCTGGACTTTAAGTTACCATAAAACATTATGATGCAGACAGACAATTAACATACTATTAGTGATTTCAAAAGATACCACGAACAAAATCTGGCCTACCAGTGATACTGGCAGCAAAGGTATTATTATTTCTAAGTCATTATTAATATTCTACATTTCCTACTTTTTCTGCAGGCAGGATGGCAAGATGAAGGAAAAGACTATTGAGAAAACACTGAAAGATTCCAACTCTTCATTTTGGCCTCCAAATGCCAAAATTAACTATTGGAGTTTGAACCATATACTTTACGACAATGCAAGCAGACAAAAAATGATTATTTTATGGATGTTTCTCTGCTGTCACTCTGTATAGATTACGCAGGCTCTGTTGTTTTTTTACAAAAATGTCACTGACAATGACAATGGTACAGTTGTCTACGCTTCAGTCTGGTTCTGGCAGCTTGACATTTCCTCGCGTGGCATTACGCATTACTGTTGCGTCTGTCGCGAACCTGAGGTCACCTATGATAGATCTACGACGTCCGTGTCCTGGTCGCCACATGTGACCGTGGGCAGTAAGTGACTATGGACATGTAGATCGCGAGCGACGGTCGCTCGCATCAAAGGCAAAGCCAGGTACGCGCGACTGTCGCGAGTAGTGGTAGGGTCATAAACGACGGGTTATTTTCGGTGTCAGAACGTACGGCGCAAAGGTACAAAGAAAAGGAGAATTTGGCAACAGCTGTAGACTGTCAATATAGCTAGGACTGTCGGAACATCATTGTCATCTACACCGTACGACTACGATGTCTACCGGTGGGTATATGACAGATCTAGCCTCGCACTAGGGTCCAAACAAAAACAATTGAAACACTGACACACAGTCGGGTAGGTCGTTATAGTCGTAGGACAGCGATAAATCAGTGTAAAACTTACATCGTCCCACTTGATGAATTTGTTGCCACGAATGAGCGACTCCGGCACCTGTATTTCCCTCAACTGTACGACGTGAACACCGGTCTTTGCGCCAGCCATGGCGAGAGTCGGAGGTGGCTAGGTGAACGGCACAGACGCCGTCTCCCGGGAGAGAATGCCCGTCACGTCGCAGTCAACGCCGGCCGATCAAACTAACAGGCACCGCATCGGTTGGCGACGTTGTCGTCTGCTCTTATTGCTTTATTCGCTAATGCTCGCCGTACTTTAAATTCAAAGCAATCGATATATCCCACGAGGAGCACGATTCGTCACAAGCGCGACGGAGCTTCATTCAGCGACGACTGCCCGGCCCGGCCACGTGATGCGGCTAAAATGGCGTGCGTCAACAACAACAACAGCGCGGCACGCGGCCGTGGGGGCGGCCGGCTTTGCGGCACGCGTTAGTGATAAGTGGCTGTTAACTAAGTACGCCTCTGTCGTTGATCGTAATTAAGCGGGCGCGCCTCGTAATAGCAAAGCTCTTGGGCTGCATTTGTTTCTTAGCATTATCGTTGATAAGTAAGTATCGTGTTCTCATTGGCGTCGAAACGTGGGAGGACTGAGGCTTAACAAAAACCTCAAATTGCACCCCGTGTGTGGTTCTCCAGGCACCCCTGGTGCTTTCTAAAGCCTCATCGAGGCCCTACCATGCTCTACCAAACCCTCCATATGCAGTTTAATTTGCGCCCTCTTGAGGCTCACAAAACCTCCAATCTGGGCCCACCAAACACCTTAATTTGGAAACACACACACCACACCACGCATGTGCGCGCGCACGCACGCACACACACGTACATCCCTTTTTCACATAGTGACTCCTTGGTACTAGTATATTCCCCGTGGTATATTAAGCTAGTAGAGCGATTGCTTTAGGATCTATAGTTGAATTGGGAGGCGCAGAAGACGGGGACAAGTTTAGCAACACATCAGAAATGTCCGTTTTGCTTTTTTTTGCTTTGTTTATTTAGATTTCCAACCCAACCACATGATGCGAGTAATCGATGCTGCCTAGCAGTTCGAGGGTAAAATAAATGTAGAAACAGTCAATTGATATAATGTGAGTGTCCAGGGGCGTCAGCCGTCATTTAGGGTTTAGCGGTTTACTACAGCAGGCTCTCTCGTTTGCGCTCTTTGTTTCATTTACCAGTATCAAAAATGGATCCACATCCTGAAATAATAGTAGGGACCTTCCAGGTTTTACGATTAACCTCAGTTCTTTCGACCATCTCTTCAACAATCGACTCCCCTAATAAGCATCTAGGCCTAGCTACGGTTTTTTAAACGTGACATAGTTTATCATCAGTATAGATTTGTGTTATGGGTCATCTCAGTACGCCGATATACGATATCAGACGAAGTGGGGAGCGGTGGTCACGCGGTAGAGCGCCGGTCTGTCAATCGAGGGGACGGTGGTTCAATCCCACCTGCCGCCGTTTCGAAACTTAGAAGCAATTTCGTTCACCTCACATCGTAAGAGACACTAAAAGCCGGTGGTCCCTTCTATCTGGTGTCTATGCCAGGGGAAGTAAAAGATCCCACACAGGGGGTAAATCTGTAACCTGTAGTGGACTCTAATTCTAGTGAAGGACGACTCTGAAAACCAAGCACGACAATATTCTAGTCACAAACATGTGGCTGACACAAAGTGAAGAAGAAGTTTCTTTCTAACCATAGGAAGAAGAAGTTTCTTTCATCTAACCTCAGCCCCCGTCCTCCATCAGATGGAAGACGGACATTAATGAAAGTTTATTTAGCAACAACAGCACAGTAATATACAATATATCATGGGAAAGATAATGCAATACATAATGGTAAAGATAATACAATATAATACAATTCCATGATTGGTGAGTCGCTGGTGCTGTTAAAGGGGCATAGCAGAAGTCGCTATGCCCTTTTCAAACTAAAATACATAGTAGTTATAAAGCTAGAATACAAAGTAACAATAATGGTAATTTGCTAACATTGTTATAACTGTTCATAAATGCGAAGAAGGTAACGTCGACTTTAATCTTTTCTTAAATTGTTGCAAACTTGGTAACTGTGTTATTCCACTTGCTAGACCGTTCCATAATATTATTTGTATACCTCAGACAGTAATTGACAGTAGTCTGTGGGTGGTCATTTTTTAACATAAAATAGTTTACATTGTCTGGATATATCGACGTTCTGAGAGGACTCGTAACTATCCGTAAACGTGCGTGCGTGCGTGCGTGCGTACGAGTGCGTGTGCGTATTCTTTCTTCCCCCGTTCCCGCGCCTATGTCTATAGCCAGTAACCGGTGTGATGGTCCCAGATTCGACCGGGCCAAGATTCGGTTAAGCGCATGCGCGCGCATACATCGCATGCGCGTGCAAGCGCAATCCCAGTTTTATCTGCTCTGACATAGCATTGGTGACATACATCACGCCCGCGCCTACTTTCAAAACCGCGTGCATTTTTATTTAAAAAAAAGCGGGTGCATTAAAAAAAATTGCTAATAATAATTGTATTGGAATTCTTGATGTATGGCCAACGGAAACTATGTTAGTAAAAACGGAGAATCCGGGTCGACTACCTTCGCGGTCGGCATGAATCTGCCGAATCTGGGCCCGGTCGAATCTGGGCCCGGCCGAATCTGGATTCACGATACCGGTTTACAGTTACAGTGACGCCACCTAGGGAATATCTTATCACTAAATGTATCAATTGAAAAAAAATACTCAAAATAATTTATTGTCTGTTTTTTGTGTCTTCAAATGTTGCTCCTGTTTGGTAGGCCATGAGCCAATGGACCCAGGGAGTGAATGCACACGTATCGAAGGAGATGCGTCGACGTCGGCGCCTGGCAGGAAATACAGTTACTAGGTTTTAATTGTTCGTTTGTTCTAAAAAACTATGTTATAAAGAGGGGATGCAGGGGGTCCTGGCTCACAATTCACAATGAAAAATGTGTTTAGTATTTCACAGGGAAAATTTTTGCGTTTTCAAATTTCACGTTGCAAAATTCCATTTCAGTTTCAAATGATTATAATTTTGCGGTTTGATGGTATAGATATATTTTGTGAACAGAAATCGGCGATAAGAGATTTACATTTTTAGTCTCCAAATACAGGAAGAAAGTGACACCTCAATCATGGCTCATAAAGAAAACATATTTTAATTCACGCTATTGCACCTGATCGCAATTTCACAGGATAAAAATACCTTACGTTTCAGGAAGTAATAATTGTTGATATCACGGGTCACGAAAGTACTTCCTGCACCTTCTTAATAAAAGTTGAAGATATGGAAGGCCTTCCGTCAAGTCTTATTAAGTAACACTGTTTCTAGTTAACGCCCAATTTGAAAGATAGACCCCCTCCCCTATAACTTACAGTAATCTTGACACATCAACAGCACGCTCAAATGGTAAATGATACGCCCAGTTTCTAAGCAAGTTTTATTGGCAATATCGCCGAGTTGACCCCGTTAACCTTTGACATTCAACGCTTTTTCAAGCATATCCCACGCTCAACACGATATACTTCCTGTTACGGTTACAAATTACCAGTTTACGCTGAGTAATTCCGGATACGAGAACAAACACGTTCGCTTTAATGCATCGGCGTCGGAGAAAAAAATCATATTATAGGCAATTTCGGGGGAGGCGCCTTCGGCCTCGTGCTATTTTGGCTCGTGACGTTGTATGGGGGAGGAGCTGGTAAACCTTTCGCCGTCACGCCATCAAAATATCAGCTGTCGGCTCGGCTCGTGACGTGGGGAGGGGTTGTTTGTATAAAAATGGGCCCGCCCACTGTGGACATTGCAGGGCTATGACGCGTGAAACGTTGCCACATGAAGTGTTTACCCGTGTATGATTGACACGTGAAACGTTGACATGTGAAGCGTTTACACGTGTAAAGGTGTAACGTGAAACATAATTGACACGTGAAGTGTTTATATGTGTATGGGTGACACGTGAAACGTTGACACGTGAAGCGTTTGCATGTGTGAAACGTTGACATGTGAAACGTTCATAACGATGTAATATACCAATATAATATATGTTTAAGCCTTTTAAACTAACGCCAGTATATATTGAAACACGAAAGTCATACCGGCGTTTGCCAAACTCAAAGTTGACTGGACTACTTTTGTTTTGTAGCCTACTTGGGTAATGACACAAGTATCACACTTCAAAACTACTCAAGTAAAAATAAAAGTACATTGAAAAAACTTTATAAAAACTGTGCTCATGCTGACTACATGAAACGAATACTTAAGTACTGTAACGAAATAGTCGTAGGCCCTACTTCCGTTACGTGGCTTCGCTAACAAAACGTCGCGTCTGACTTTTACAGTGACATTTCGCAGTAAAAATGAATGACCACAGGAGGTACACCAAAAACACATTCCGAGAGGAGGTGAGTGGTAAAGAGACGCTGTGGAATACGACAGTTGGCGTCTCCAAGGCTTGTGACATTTGCCGCCACCTGTGCCCTGTGTCTGGGTCCGGCGAGATAGACGCCCCCTGGTGCTGGTCGGTTCAATTATAGCGTGTGTGTGCGTATGCGTGTGCGCGCGCCTGTGTGTATTATGTTTTCTTACGCATCTATCGCAGAAGAGAAATGCATTTATATTGCAAATCACAGCAGCAGTTTTTCAACAAAGAGTCATACGTTTAATTGTTAAAAACATGGACAATGTCATTATATCTATATCCATATTATAGTCTGGATTTAAACCAACTCGTGGTCAGTAATAGTTACATATCTTATACTATAGACACGGCTACGTAACGATATCGTCGAGTTGTCACCCGTTTTTTATATACATATCGAGCGTTATCAGTGTTCGATCAATCACATCACGTGACACGCAGGTGAAATAAAACACAATGTGGCCAGTATTGAAACCATCATCCATGTTTTGTGACTGTTAGTCAGCTGTGAAATGTGACAGTGCGTCCGAGTTATGTAAGGAAACAGCAGTCATTTCGCGTCATACAGAGTTACAGACACGTGTATGCGCATATCGGTACGCCGACTGTAGCAAGGCGTCAGATATTCTCTGTCGACGAGTACATCACTCGTATGCGGGGTAGGCCGTGGCGCGTCTCCCGAGCTATTACTCGAGCGCCACGTTGCCGCGTCGACGGTGGTGGTCCGTCGGCCTCTATCGCTGCCGTGGCATGTGCTCCAATGGAAGCTCGCTGTCTCCGTCTAGCGAAACCCGGTCGTTGATGAGCGAACGTTGTTGAAACTCTGGATGTCACCGGCTTAACACCGATCGTTGAATTCGAATACACATGACTTGCAGTACTGGCTTCATTTATGAAGATAATTGCAGCATGAAACGTCAACCTGGCCCTTGACTTGATCTACAAGTGTATGGGACGTTTCCGGGTAGAGTTTTCAGTACAAGCACCAAAGGT
The DNA here is from genome assembly GCA_025642075.2 of Ridgeia piscesae. Taxonomy (NCBI): domain Eukaryota; kingdom Metazoa; phylum Annelida; class Polychaeta; order Sabellida; family Siboglinidae; genus Ridgeia; species Ridgeia piscesae. The sequence goes on along the minus strand of JAODUO010000864.1, from coordinate 228,031 downwards.
GATGTAAAAACCATAATCTTGGTTTGTTATCTTTATCCTTTTCTGGAAGTCAGGCAGAACGTCGTTGGTGATCATTAAAGGCATACTTACCATATCTAAACGTCAAAGAAGACGTTTTACATCAAGGTATTCACATGTCAAAAACGATGCAACCGAAAGACTATCTTTTTAGTTGCTCTTCCGTTGTACCTTCATGTGACGTCACGTCTTGCCACAACTCAAGTTTAGCAGTTTCCAACAGGTCTATGTAAAATAAGAGTAATGTTATTGTCAGCGTAATAGTATTGTCAGTTTTGTAGAGATCTGAAAGGCAAGCAAAACAATTAACAAACTGATCTATTATCGCAGAGGCGGGGAGAGCAATAACCTAAAATACCCGATTTGTCCGACGCTCCGTCTTCAGTCGTCCATTGTCGTAACAACTGACGCTTTGCGTATACAACAGAAAATAATAACATTAAGAGAACAGTGGAGAACCTGGTGCAGCCTAATACATTAACACCTGAAAGGTACTACATATGAATTAAGACTTACGCCAGGAAGTAAGAAGAATCCACAAGTGCTGCGGCGGTCGCCACAACAGCAGTCACAGAAGTACCATTTGTCGATACTCTTCATTCCGATGTTCAGTAATGTCACGCATGTCATGCATATAGAAACATAAAGAAAACAGAATTAATAGAGCAATTGATAACATGATTAGGTTAATTTCTGGGTCCTCTTCTGCGTCCTCTTCTGTTCCATCTTCTGCGTCCTCTTATGTGTCTTCTTCGTTGTCCCCTTCAATGTCCTCTTCTGTGTCCTCTTCTGTTCCATCTTCTGCGTCCGCTTCTGTTTCCTCTTTTGTATCCTGAGTCTGGTTCTCTTATATGTCCTCGACTATGTCCTCTTCTGTTCCATCTTCTGCATCCACTGCACACGGAAATATTCAAAAAATAGAATTAATAAAGCAATGGCAACATGATTAGGCTAAATTCTAGGTCCTCTTTTGCATCCTCTTCTGTTCCATCTTCTGCGTCCTCATCGGTGTCCTCTTCCGTGTCCCCTTCAATGTCTGCTCCATATTTTGCGTCCGCTTCTGTATCCTCTTATGTGTCCAATTTTTTGTTCTCTTCTGTGTCTTCTTCTGTGTCTTCTTCTGCGTCTGCTTCTGTGTCCGCTTCTGTCTCCTCCAGTGTGTTCTCTTCTGTGTCCTCGTCTGTGTCCTATTCTGCTCCATCTGCATCCACTTTATTACACGTATGCTGCACAAAATTGCCCTGTGATCAAACATTGAAATTACTGTCATTTATCTAAACAAAAGTCACGATGTGCACTCATTTTCACGCGTATACATTAGTTTTCACATTAGACTTGGCAGATGGCGTGAGTTCAGTGGGGATAGACCAAACTTCATATTCCATAAGTAAGATTACCTTACAATTAATATAATATATACAGTTGCTTAGCCCTAGGATATATGTACTGATATGTGGTTGTAGCAATTACTGCTGCGCTTGAAATGCTATTTACCAGACATGATGTTTAATGTACTTAAAGTACATTATCATTTTTTTAAACAACATAGTTTTCATATAATAATTATAACCATGGTTTATTATATACCAGTACACCATGTGATTGTTCAACTCTTGCAGTTATAATGTGTGTGTGTGTGTGTGTGTGTGTGTGTGTGTGCGTGCGTGCGTGCGTGCGTGCGTGCGTGCGTGCGTGCGCGTGCGTGCGGCGTGCGTGCGTGCGTGCGTGGTGAGTGTGTGTGTGTGTGTGTGTGTGTGTGTGTGTGTGTGTGTGTGTGTGTTTGTATGTGTGTCTGTGTGTGTCTGTGCGTGAATATATAACTTCAGAAAGTATGTGGAACATGCATGCACAAACTGTTTTTTAAGATAACATACGTTGTCATTCAGCCATTCCCATGGCAAAAGCGTGCGCAAATCTGTCTGCGTCATGGTGATTCCACAAGCTGTCACCTTAGACGGAAGAGACAGTGGGGTATGAGAAGACAGTGGGGTATGAGAAGACAGTGGGGTATGAGAAGACAGTGGGGTAGGAGAGGACAGTGGGGTATGAGAAGACAGTGGGGTAGAAGAGGACAGTGGGGTAGGAGAAGACAGTAGGGTAGGAGAAGACAGTGGGGTAGGAGAGGACAGTGGAGTAGGAGAGGACAGTGGGATAGGAGAGGACAGTGGAGTAGGAGAAGACAGTGGGGTAGGAGAAGACAGTAGGGTAGGAGAGGACAGTGGGGTATGAGAAGACAGTGGTGTATGAGAAGACAGTAGGGTAGGAGAGAACCGTGTGGTAGGAGAGGACAGTGGAGTAGGAGAGGACAGTGGGGTAGGAGAGGACAGTGGGATAGGAGAGGACAATGGGGTAGGAGAAGACAGTGGGGTAGGAGAAGACAGTGGGGTAGGAGAAGACAGTGGGGTAGGAGCAGACAGTGCAGTAGGAGAAGACAGTGGGGTAGGAAGGTGAGGTGTGTGGTAGGGTTTCAGCTGGTCATAGGCCACCGTCATTAAGATCACGCCAGCTGTTTTTCCCAGTGTCACCTGGTAGTTTGGCCCGATATTTGTTATCCTGATGATAAGGAACATATTATTATTATCTTACAGTAATCCAATCCCCAATATCATCACCATCTTGAGATGACTAAGTTTACCTCCAATGATCAATGTTTGTCATTGCATTTATCAGAAAACTCCAAGTAAGTAACATGTGATGCTTGAAGAAATCCAATTAAAATGTGAATAAGTATGTTGTTAGTTACCCAATTTAGGATTCAGCACCAATGTTGCCTCATGCATCTTGTTTCTAATTAGTCCTGTCTTGTCCCAATCTATAATGTTCACACATCTAGTTCAGTTCTTATTTTAAAAAGTAAGTAAGACACGTGAAACATTTGTCAAATTTATTGAGGATAAGTTTAAATTGAGGCAAATAATTAAAATTGTTACCTGAATGGGCCATTCCATTGTGGCTCCAGTTTGCCACCTTTCCTCCCGATGTTCCTTATCTTTCGTTTCAGGACGATGTCCCCAATCTTAAAGTGAAATGATGTCACTCCCGTTGTCTGTCAGTTCATGTACTGCTTAGATTGGCGCTGTTGGGCAGTTGTGACATTTGTGTGAACGTGGAAAGTCATGGTGCTTAGGACATAATTGGATGGAAGGCTTAAATATATAAAATTGTGTGTTAGAAGTAATAATTTATACACAAGAAAGAATATAATATACTAAGGGACACAATTCTAAGAGTTGTAACTTGATAACAATGTTATCTCTGTCTGACCAGTGGTTGTGCTATATTCATAGTCAGCTTATGTTATCTGTATGGGAAAGTAAGAGACTTTGAATTCAGTTGGTGATATGGATCCACCAATGAAAAGCAACATAAATTGGTTCATCACAATGGACAGGGTTATATTATTTCACTGTTTACATTATCTTGTAAAAACTGTGATTGTTCAACTCTTGCAGTTATAGTGTGTGTGTGTGTGTGTGTGTGTGTGTGTGTGTGTGTGTGTGTGTGTGTGTGTGTGTGTGTGGTGTGTGTATATATATATATATATTATATATATATATATATATATATATATATATATATATATATATATATATATATATATATATATATATATAATATCATAATGTTCTTCCCATATATTGTTCTGTTTATGTTATTAATGTTGTATGTTATTTGCCTTCATTTCTATATGTTGTTGTAAAGAGCAACAATAAATTAGATTTGTGTTAGACTGTCTTCTTTTTCCTTGCAGTTTAGTGTTGAGCAATTCCAACATGGCGTTACATGTGACTTTTTGAGTCTTTCAACACTTCTTATATATCAAAAATCTATTAATGATCAATCTGAAACATTTAAGGCACTTAGTGACTTGGGGTTACAGTGTGGCACTTTTAAATGTAACAATTATGCTACATCTGAAAACTGTGTTGCCTGATTATAATATTCATTTGACAAAACAAACACCCACACAGGCATTTAGAGGTTGGTAAGGGGTCAACAGGTGCCTGGGGTGGGGGGTCCTGGCCCCCACACTTACTATCAGGTCCCTAACATGTCCAACTCATTGGGTCTGATCAAACATATTATACACATTAAAAAACTGTAACATTTATAAATAATGGCCTGAAAACTTCTATCCCAGAGGCCAAGAGGCAAAGAAAATGTCGTTATTATGTATCAGTAAATCACATTGGAAGCTGTGGGTGCAGTCGATTGCTGCCCTTTGTCAGGGTTAACATTGACTGACAAGGGGTTACGAGGTGGACAGGCAGCCCCTAGAGGAAGAACTACCAGTTTCAAGCAGCTCTGATTCAGAGGAAAATGAAGACACAACCATCCATTGATGTCTTGAAATGATCATCAGTATTTACTAATGAAGCTGCTACATAGACTATAGTCATGATGTTTGTGGCATGTTTATTGTGTTGAATAAAGTTATAGAATTACAATGACATAAAAGTGAATTATTTTGTATGGTCCCCACTTTTTGTGTCCTCTAGGTTTTGAAAAGTGGGAGTACTGCTGGCCCCCATTAATTTTAGGCTAAATTATAACACTGGTAAATAAAGAATTACATGCTAATGTCTCGGCGTATGTTGGAGGTTCAAATCCGCCAGGTAAATGCACAAACCTTTGTGCACAATTACCCCTGGCATGGGCTGTTGACTGATACATTGCATCTGCGCATATTATTTCCTTCATCGGTTGACATTTCATTAAAACGAATGTCATTGATGCAACAATTTACGTATCAATTGCATATAGATATATAATCCGATAAAAATCAGTCAACTGATTTACCTCATAAAATAAATAAATAAATAAGTATATTTATATAGGGCCAAATCTAGTTATAAACTACTCAGGGCGTTTTACATATACATGTAGTAGGTATTCGTTAAAAAAAAAATTTCTTAAACATATGACTAAAATTAACTCTATATTACCAAAGTGCCACGTAAACAGATTAATGAAAACAATAACTAAACAAATAAAAATATAGAAGGCTAAAATACATAAAACTAAAACATCATTTAAGAAAGTAGGAGTACAAATTCTCTTTAATAATGATGCAGTCACTAAAATAAAAGTTAAGCATATACTTATACAACCACCATCATAGAATTTATGTAATCATTAAACAATTTAACCTAACATTATGGTGTTACTGAAACTGCTTCTGTATTACAGGGAATTATATACATCAATTAACTGCTAATCTTATTAATCATGCCAACTGACAAGTTCTACTGGGTGGTCCTGCTTAAGAACATGTCATCATCATCAATCACTTGTAAGGATTTATCATGAAATGAAACTGTGCAGTTGAGGTATGTGGGCAATAAAATGTATAGGGAAGGAAAATCCATTTCTGAATTTAAAGTGGCACTGATGAGTCATCTTTTTAGCAGCTACATTTAAACTAAACAAGCATCATTATTTATTTATTTATCCACACATTTATTATAAGTAATATATTATGTCTATTACGAATGCTGCAGCAAATCAAATGGCCCAAACTGCAACATCAGAAATGACAACCGACTAGGAGTGCTCTTTACAATTAATAACTGACTAGTAGGGGAAGGGCGGGTAAAATGGGCTCCTTAAGCGCCGATCAACCTTCATTTGACAGTTATGTACAAAAATGGTAATTGTTTTGCTACAATACCTACCTATGTATATTGACTACGTACATGCACAGTCTAGTTACTCTATCTTAATAAATATAATACGTTAGACGAGTTTTAAAAAGACACTCATTTTATTATGTGGGCCCCCTCACAATGCTATGCGATGCCATATAATCGTTGAAGCAAATCTTGCATATAACACGCCACGCTCATACCCAGCGTACGCATGGTGTATCCATCGGCCACACTCCCCACAATACATCCAGCTTTTGCATGATGTGCTGTTAGAATACAAATATCCGAATATCCCAGATAAGGCGTAGCGTAGTAGTCTTCCTTCCATGTTTTTTACATGTTCTCAGCTTTTGTGTGCCCTCTTTTCTTTGAAACGGGTGGTTGTAGGCACGTTACCAGTCTTGCTGTGGCCTCGACGTGTTTCTTGTAATGACTGCCAGCAATGTTCCAGGTCGTCCCTCTGTAGCTTGGCGCACTGTAGCCCCATGGGGCCCACTTTGGCCTCTGCTATAGATTATCGGTCGGACGCCATTTTGGGATTATTGTGTTTATTCACTTCAATCTGAAATTGTTCATTTAACTAACTATGGCCTATTGCTACCTGGACCACATTTTCAGTTATGTACCCTGACAATTTATGAAAAGGTGGTGTTTATAAGGCATATCAATTATTTAAGAAAAGTACCTAAAACACAAATGTGATACTCAACGTTTTGCATTTGTGCCAAAGAAACAAATACAGCATTGAATTGTGTCCCATGGGGGGTTTGTAAATACTACTATTGTTGGTTTGACTGCATTGCATACCAGGAATGCTGTGACAGATGGGGCCCACTTTGGCTGACAGGCCCACTTTACCCACCCTTCCCCTACAAACTATATGTAATTAATTTGCTCAAACTACCACCACTATTGCAACCCAAGAACAAGAAGGTCTTAATGACGTTCATTAGGAACATCAATGTAACTATGATTATATGAAATAATTGCAGAAACTGGAGTGTTAGTGTACGTTCAGCCACACACAAACATCCGCCAAAAATCATCACCGATGAAAAAGAGAAAGAAAAGATCTTGTGGCAGGTCCACTCTGCCCCCCATGCTGGCCACAGTGGCGTATAATATATATATATATATATATATATATATATATATATATATATATATATATATCAGATTTCGATCTTATATCTTTATTGGCAGACAAGATCATGAGTCAGACAATACTGATTTACTGAATAGTATATATCCTGCTGGTTCAACACTCAATAAATCAATCAAAATATTGCAATATGCATATATATTGTATTCACATACTCCATAAATATATATATATATATATATATATATATATATTCATATATACTCACTCAATTACTCACAAGCTCACTCACTCACTCACCACTCGCTCACTAGCTCACTCACTCACTCACTAGCTCACTCACTCATTCACTCACACACTCACTCACTCACCCACCACTCACTCACTAGCTCAATCACCTACTAGCTCACTCACTCACTCGCTCACTCTCTCAATCACTCACTCACTCACTCTTTCATTCACTGATTCACTCACTCACACACACACACTCACTCACTCACTCACTCACTAGCTCACTCAATAGCTCACTCACTCACTCACTCACTCACTCACTCACTCACTGGCTCACTCACTCAATAGCTCACTCACCGAAGTATTAATGTTCAACAAAAAGTGAAAGTGTACATGAATTATTCATGTATAATGTTTCATTTGTGAATGTGAACATTACACTTATTTGCAAGAATATACTGTATATTTCAAAGTCAAATGTTGCTTTATGTAGTATATACCATTACAATACACTATCCATATGTATATGCTGTATTAAATTTCATACCAATGTAACAATTTTTGTCATTGTAGATCCCACATTTTATGTTACATTATCTTAGTTTACATATTGCGGATTTCGAAATGCGATGCATGTCAGCGATACGAAAAAATCAAAACAGTAGCACCAAAGCTGACACCTGTGGCACCCATGAATATGGTTGGCATGGATCTCGTAGGTAGGCCATGCAATGTGAAAAGTACAGATGTAATCCTTACTCAATGTAATGTTGACTATTGCCAGTGTACACAGGAGCTAATATTGATATTTATGTTGTAAACATTTCCACTCTTGAATGTTTATGACAAATTAAATAGTCGTAACATGCACACTTGTTGTCCCAAGTTAGCATTTGTGCTTGTGTTGCAAATTATATTATCTATGGCAATTAGATGATTGTGCATGTAAAATGTCATTCTTGTGTGCCTGTTTTACGGGTGGAGGTATTGCGAAGCTTGAACAGCTTCATTTGCAGGTAATGCATTCCTTGATTATTAAGCTTCAATGTAGCAAATGATAAAGCAGCCTAGCAATGTTAATAAGAAGACATGTATGCTTAATTTAAATAACTTATGTGTGTAGCAGTACACAAAATTAATTTCATAGTAATTGGTTATAATCCACTAAAATAGAAAAAGGATAGCTATATGGCAGATGCCCTATGCTGTTCAATGTATTGACTTGGTTTACACAATAAAAACAGTAATTTCATGCCAGAACTGAAAAAATGTGGAAGGGCTGGAAAGCTCTGGATCTCAAGCATCAGCACCACTCCACTTCACTATGTCACGATAGATCATGATGTGGGAAGATGGAGGACATATTTTGATTTTTTTGGAAATTCCAGCAGGTTGCTGCCCCTTACCCCTTCTTTCCCATATATATTACTTCGTCACAAAATAGGCCTTGATTTTATTTCTGGAAAAGGTGTTAATTTTAAAGCAAGCTCAACACATATCTTCAGCAGAATGCCTCATATTTGTTGTCTTTTTACAGATATGGTGCCCCGAAGAAATTGTTATCTGACCAAGTTCGTGAATTTGTCAAGACCATCAATGCAGATTTGGCCAACAAAATCGTACCATCCCCAAACAAATGGACTTGATGAGAGGTAGCAGTTATTAATTATTAGCATTACAGTCACATTATGAATAAAACAATGTTTTGTTCTTCAAAATATTGTTATTGTCGTATAACAAATAATATAAATAGCAGATACGGTTAATTGTCTAAGCATGTAAAAAATGTCTAATTGTTTTTCACAACTGATATTCCCTTTCAGACTGTCCCAGAATTACTCTTATAGAATTGTCAACCATTGACCATCTGGATTGATTGTAGGACCAATCAGACACTCAAAACCCGACTGAGCAAGTTGACAGGTGAACATCAGGATGACTAGGACAACTACCTGGAAGAGGTCGCATTTAGCATGCGCGCACAGAGACAGGGGTCGACCAACTACACCCCATTCTTCCTCATGTTCAATCGCCATCCACGTCTGCCTGTTGAGGTATTTCGTTTATTGTCATATTGCATGTCATTGCATTCATTGCATAATGCCATAATGTTACATGCATTTCAGACAACAGTTGTTGTATAATAATTATACAGAAATAACACTTTATTAGTTGTTAAATATTTACATAACTAAATGTTTTGTACAAGTGATTGTTTTATGTGTTAATGATATACATGACTCATGAAATAGTACTTGACAGAAATATAGCCCAGTAGGTACAATTCAGATATATTGTATAGATGGATGAAGCTGGCAGGGAAGAAGACATTCACATTCCAACATTCGTGGAAGAGGATATGGACAACTACGTTGAGCAAGTAGGGAAACAGGTGATAAGCGTTCATGAACAGGTGTGTAAAAGCAGTGAAAGTTTGCATGTGTTACAGGGTTTTTACAAGATAATGTAAACAGTAAAATAATGTAACCCTGTCCATTGTGATGAACCAATTTATGTTGCTTTTCATTGGTGGATCCATATCACCAACTGAATTCTCTTACTTTCCTATACAGATAACACAAGCTGATTATGAATATAGCACAACCACTGGTCAGATAGAGATAACATTGTTATCAAGTTACAACTCCTAGAATTGTGTCCCTTACTATATTATATTTTGTCTTGTGTATAAATTATTACTTCTAACCGACACTTTTTTATAGTTAAGCCTTCCATCCAACTATGTTATAAGCACCATGACTTTCCACGTTCACACAAATGTCACAACTGCCCAACAGCGCCAATCTAAGCAGTACATGAACAGACAGACAACGGGAGTGACATCATTTCACTTTAAGATTGGGGACATTTCCCCCTTTTTTCCCAAATTTTCCCCCCAATTTTTTCCCCCCCAACCCCCTTTTCCCCCCCCTTTTTTTTAAAATTTTCCCAACCCCCCTTTTTTTTTCCCCCCCAAAAACCCCCCCCCCCCCCCCTGTTTTTCCCCCCCCCCCCATTTCCCCCCCAAAAGGGGTTCCCCCCCCCCCTTTTTTTTCCCCCCCTTTTCCCCCTCCCCCTGTTTTTTTTTCCCCCCCCCCCCCCCCTTTTGTTTTCCCTTCCCCCCCCCCCCCCTTTTTGTTTTCCCCCCTTGTTTTTAAAAAAAAAACCCCCCCCCGTTTTAAAAAAATTTTCTTTTTTCCCCCCCTTTTTTTAAAAATTTTTTTCCCCCCTTTTTTTTAAAAAATTTTCCCAAAAATTTTAAAAAAATTTTTTTTTGGGGGGCCCCCCCCCCCTTTTCCCCCCCCCCCCTTTTTCCAACTTTTTCCCTTTTTCCCTTTCCCCCCCCTTTTCCCTTTAAAATTTTTTTTTAAAATTTTCCCCCCCTTTTTAAACCCCCCCCCCCTTTTTTCCCCCCCTTTTTTTTCCCCCCCCGGGGGTTTCCCCCCCCCCTTTTTTTTCCCAAAATTTTCCCCCCCCCTTTTTTCCCCTTTTTTTTTAAAAAATTTTTATTTTTTTTAAATTTTTTTTTTTAAAATTTTTTTTAAAAAATTTTTTTTTCCCCCCAACTTTTTTTTTTTTTTCCCCCTAAAAACCCCCCCCCTTTTTCCCCCCCCCTTTTCCCCCCCAAACCCCCCCCCCAAAACCCCCCCCCCCTTTTTTTTTTAAAATTTTCCCTTTCCCCCCCAAAAAAAACCCCCCCAAAAACCCCCCTTCCCCCCTTTTCCCTTTTTAAAATTTTTTACCCCTTTTTTTTTTTTCCCCCCCTTTTCCCCTTTTCCCCCCTTTTTTTCCCCCCCCCTTTTTTAAACTTTTTTGGGGTTTCCCCCCCCTTTTTTAAAATTCCCCCCCCAAAAAAAATTTTTCCCCTTTTAAGGGTTTCCCCCCCCCTTTTTTTCCCCCTTTTTTCTTAAAAATGCCCCCCCCCCGGTTTTTCCCAGGTTTTAAAAAATTTTTTGGTTAAAAGTTTAAAAAAAAATTTTTCCAAAAAAAAAAGGGGCCCCCCAATTTAAAAAAAAATTTAAAAAAAATTTTTTAATTAAATTTCCCAAAAAACCCCCCCCCACGCCCCCCCACCCCCCCCCACCCCCCCCCCAACCCCCCCCAAAAAAACCCCCCCCCACCCCCCCCCAAAAAAACCCCCCCCCCCAAAACAAAAAAAAAAACCCCCCCCACAAAAAAAAAAAAAAAAAAAAAAAAAAAAAAAAAAAAAAAAAAAAAAAAAAAAAAAAAAAAAAAAAAAAAAAAAAAAAAAAAAAAAAAAAAAAAAAAAAAAAAAAAAAAAAAAAAAAAAAAAAAAAAAAAAAAAAGGGGGGGGGGGGGGGGGGGGGGGGGGGGGGGGAAAAAAAAAAAAAAAAAAAAAAAAAAAAAAAAAAAAAAAAAAATTTTTTTTTTTAAAAAATTTAAAAAAAAGGGTGTGCACACAACATGTAATGTTTGCATAAGGAACACCAGCAGGGTGTGAATCTGCCACACACAACATTGAATCGATATTACCCTAAACTATCCAAGGGAACAAAACGGTTAGACAAACAACTGACCATGCATTTGCATTACAACACAGTATTCTAAATGCAATCAGTCACAACTGTATTTTATTATATTATTAGAAACTGTTAATTTATATCATCTGACAGAAATACATCATTATTAAAAATCTAAAAACAAGTATGCACAAATTCACTTTTCTGGATAACACTGCTAACATGGCTGTCAAACACCCTATTTGAACGATGATTGTTTCTACCTGAAAAAGTGACAAATTACAAAACCAGTACAGTTGTTTCCCACAAGCACGAGTTCTTAATGGTGGTTATTACAACAGGACATTTTGCATTGCCTAACAATATCCCGCATTTTCTCTAGTTGATTGTCCTCTGTATGTCTAATGACATCCCAAATATGAATAGGGTATGTGTCATTTAATACATATTAGGTTTTATGTGGGGTATGTGTGTGTAAAAAATAGTTATGACATTGCTTTATTGGCTAATACAATTAATTTTATAATAGGACTGACGTAGACTTGTTTAAATTAGTGTCTTCGCAAGAGTGACACTGTTGGTGGCATTGCAGTCAAGTAACAATTCTTATTTACTCTGCTCATTTCTCCTGTTCAAGGTGTCTGTTTGGGGCCATATTCTCCTGGTTTATTCCATATCCATTTTCTTGTTCAGTGTCTCTGTGCCAGGTGGCCTTCTCTTCACCTCTTATCTGGTGTTTCCATAATAAAGCAATGTTAACAGATATATAAGCGCTACGTGAGAAAAATATAATAGTTATTAAAATAAAAAAGCAAAATAATAAAAATACAGTATTTTAAAGACTACATGAAAGTCCTCCAAGATATAATTAAGCAAAGTTATTACAAGGCAAAGTTTATCGTCAAACTGAGATAATTAATTGTTTGAAATTATGTAATTTATAATATTTATATAATTTAAAAAGAGGGTATCCGGAAGTGGGAGACACTGGGAACATTCTGCCTATAGTACATTAGTACATAGTACAGTATCTAATGTATCTACTTGGGCTCGGGACTCCGCTTTGGTTGCTCCTTACAACGTTCCCCTGGCGAGAAATGTCACGACCTTCAACCTTCACAACTGACCACTGTGCTACGAGAAAGGGAGGGAGTATCTGCCCCTAAGCCCGGCGTTCCATTGCCGGATGTGACCCTCCATATTGCGAGCATCACGTGATACACCCTTTGCCACGAGGCATCGAATACACATCAGTTACAATTATAGTAGCAATTTCCTTTCCTTATATACCATATAGTGTGTGACTGGCGAGATTGTGGTGTCAACTTGTCTTCACTGGAAAAAAGAACTTAAACTGATATAACTATTTCCAGTGAAGGGGTTAAAAAATTTTATTGTTTTAAATTAAAAACATATGATACATTAAACATGTTAACATGTGAAACTATAATTATTCATCCATGCACAGTTATGGATAGGTATGTTTTACACCAGGCGACGTGAAACCAAGATGGCGCACACATCGTCGCCATTTTGTCCTTCATAAAATGTAACAAGGAATTACTTTAAAATGTTGATACATAATTCGAAAATTATTCCAAATTTAAAAAAATCATAACAAAAAAAATAATAAACATATAACAGATGTAGACTAAGCCAATTTATTTAATTTAAGATATTATCAACACCGATCAGCATAGTGATCCTATTTTTTTCTCCACATACGTGTTAGCTTAAACAGACAAAAGCACTTGTCCCAACAATGGTATTGACTTTAAGGAAAAAAACCAGAAATGATCGAAGCTAGGCAACCTTTCTCATCGGAGCAAGCAATGAATTTAAAGATCTTAAAGATAATACGACATCGGACAGGAAGACAATGCAATGACTTTAAAAGCCGCGTATAATGAATAAAACATGGAGACCTAGTCTCAATCCTTGTTATGCAATTCTTAACACATTGTAATTTTGTGATGCTATTAAAGGTAAAATTATGGTAGAGGGGATTACAACAGAAACATGCATTGAATCACGAATATGATTATATAACAATAATGGAACGTACGAGCATTAGTTGTCATACCTTCATACCTTCGAGTAATTGCATCGTCCAATCTGTGCCCGTCCTCGTTGTGCTTCGGCATCTGTTGATATCCTAGTGTCTACTGACATCTTAAACTGCACCTTGTGTGCAGCTTAGTTGAGACCAACTGTCACACTACATTGAGCGTCAAACATGCATCGTCTGCTGCATTCGACCCCAATTGAACAAACGAACAAACCAAGAAACAGATGAAGTTGGCCTTGCACTGTTAACGGGGAGAACTACATTTTGACCCCAACGATTCCATGCTATTGGTCGTTGCACCCTTCAGTCATTTGTCACGTGCAAGTCACCGATATGGCGAAGTTAATGTTGTCAACCCCTGCGTTCTGGCGTATCAGCAAAACCATTACTAGGCCGCAAGCTGTGCCAAGAATGTCCAACACCAATTGACGGATTGCATTGTCTATGTTAAACTGTGATAATGTCAATGAAGCATGGCAGGTATTACACAATTGCTTTGTATGGCATAAATAGCTTCGACGTTCGTGTAGATATGTGCAAATAGCCATGACCGAATCCATGTGCGCCTTAATGAGAATGAGAGAATGGGTAAAAAAACGAGTGGCGGGCAAAAACGTGGAGGAAGAGGTGTAGACGAGCAAGAGGAAGAATGGAAAGAATACGAAGACACGGATAGATACAATTGACGATTTGCACAGACAGAGGAGGAAGGATCGAGAAGAGAGTGAGAGAGTAGAAGAAGGAGAGAGGGATGGAGGGAGGGGAGGATGGAGGAGGAGGAGGAGGGAGGGAGGGAGGGGGAGGAGGAGGAGGGGGAGGGAGGAGAGGAGGGAGGAGGAGGGAGAGGGAGGAGAGGAGGAGGGAGGGAGGGAGGAGGAGGGAGGAGGGAGGAGGGAGGGAGGGAGGAGGAGGGAGGGAGAGGAGGAGTTAAGTTTTATTTAGTTTATATCTTAATGGATGTAGCATTATTCGAAAAGTAAACTATATTTTGTCCCGTAGCATGCAGCACTGACATAATTACAGATATTGATAGTTGGCCGGATTTTATCGAATCACAATAACCCGAATACAACCGAGTCTTTGGGCAAAGTAAACCGGTAGACTTAAGTACTGCCGTTACACACACGCATGCACGCACGCACACACGGTAGACCCAAGTACTGCACACCCGCACGCACGCACGCACACACACACACACACCTTGAGAACAACACAACTTTTTTATAACTATTTATTCTTTTGTAATTATCTAACAGAAATCATCCCAGCAGGAATAGAACACAGTAATATGGCCTCGTACATATCTAGATATACTAATCATGAATTATTTAACAGAACAGGTTTCAAAACAAAGAAATCAACAGTACAGGCACATGTATACATGAATTAGTCCACCCTTCCCCACCCAATCCCTAGACTTATATGGCACAACAATTGCACCAGACGTTCCCTGATCACCAGTTAAAACATTGTAGTAAAATATGATTTAAAGCAACATGTCAAACAACAGTAAATAGGTATCACCAATAACAATGCCACAGAATAACAATTCAAAGCAACTGTGTCCAATGGATGCCAGTAGCACTAAATGCTATTATAGTTATATAAAAATATGTAATATGTAATAATATGTAAATTAAATAAACGTATATTTTTGTGTCACACATACAAATGTGATTTCTCTGTAAAATTCATCTTAGTAACTACAGGTGTGTTTCCAATTCTGTAAGTCTTCTGAAAATCATCAGAAGCCCTAGACTAAGCCGCCTTGTTTCGGCAGGTAGTGACAAGTAGCAGGTAGCACACGTTACTTGTCTTCATTTAATATAAACAATTGCGTGTGCTTTCCACAAGTAGTGCTTCATCAGTGTAGACATCTTTTGTACTCGTCGGGGACTCCTTCGTATAACCCTGCAGACACAATTACTATCCAGTTACACATCTGTATTGAAACATCTTGTCTTTAGTGACACAGACATGGACTAGTGTAAATATTTACATGGAAAATGAATTATCTATATCACGTCATTATGGTCTCAGGTGATTACCTCCAAACAGCCCAAACTTGGGCTAACGCAGGAGTTGTTCTTCTCTAGAATTTATGAGTCCACTACAGGTTACACATTTACCCCCTGTGTGGGATCTTTTACTTCCCCTGGCATAGACACCAGGGGAGAAGGGACCACCGGCTTTTAGTGTCTCTTCCGAAAGACACAAGCAAATGAGGGGTGAAGAAATTGCTCAAGTTTCGAAACGGCGGTAGGCGGGATTGAACCACCGCCCCTCGATTGACAATCCGGCGCTCTACCGTGCGACCACCGCTCCCATCATAACATAATTCACAGCATTTCTAAGATTTTCCACCAGTTCATCAAATGAATTACCAGTACCTGGTAATTGAATGCTCATACACACAGCAACATGATTCCGGAAACTTTAGAAATCCTTCCTGTTTCATCAGGGATGTTTCTCAACAAAACTAGTCATTGACATTGATAGTTTAAAGACATTTAAAGTCCAACGAGAATCAGTTAGTGCCACTACAGGTAACTGAGGTTACACATTTACCCCCAGTGTGGCATATATTACTTCGCCTGGCATAGACACCAGATAGAATGGACCACCGACTTTTAGTGTCTCTTCCGAAAGACACAGGCAAATGTAGGGTGAACAAAACTGGGATTGAACGAAACTGGGACTGAATCACCGTCCCCTCGATTGACAATACAGAAGCTACAGAATGCATTGCCACAGGACAACTTGTATGGTTTAGTTATATGTGTCAGTCACACATGGCACGTAATCTATGACAATAATATGTTGTGGTTGATTCCTGACTAAGTCAAAACTGACCTCTTTCTTCCAACTCTGCCTGGCTGAAGATTTTGTTGAAGTAACGCTGTAACACACAAGTTTTACTCTGCTGTAATTGTTTATTACAACAATATTTGTTAAATGTGAATTGTGTCTGGTATAATTTAAACAGTGTGATAGCTAATATTTAATGCATATTATATATATAATATATATATATATATATAGTATATATATATATATATATATATATATATAATTTATATATATAATATATATATATATATATATATATATATATATATATATATATAATATATATATATATATATATATATATATATATATATATCTATCATACAAATGTTTCAAGAAAATGACTGCCAAGAAATAAAGTAATGGTTGTTGAATTCGCCAGGCAAATGAAGAGAATAGAACCCATATTAAAACCACTACATTATGAGTGATGTGTGACACGTTACATGAAGTGTAACATTGTTGTCTGAAAAGGGACATTACTGAGTGAGGTGTGACATTGTTACCTGTCCGCCGTCACAGAGGGCGGTGACAATTGTGTGTCCTGGTCCCATCTTCTGAGCGACAGTGTATGCGGCGAACACATTCATCCCCGAGGACCCACCCACAAAGAGACCGTCCTCATTGAGCAGCCGCAGCACCTACAACAGCAGCCACGGCCTGACGTAAGATGGGACAGACGATACTACATCAGGACCTGTGGCAGTTGAGTAGTTCTAAGTGCAAAAATATGTAGGTCAATAATAATAATGGCTTCTTATGCGCCAATATCCTTGAAAATCAAACTCAGTGGCACGACAAAACCAATGGATTAAGCAATATTGTTGTTGTAAACAATGCATGAGTTGTTGACGGTTGGATGACAGTGCTGGGAAACTGAGGCTAGATATGTAATAGTTGTCATCAATGTATCCGTGGTTACACTCGACAGCCGTGTAAAAACATTTGATTTGACTGACAGGTAACAACACTTGACAGGCATTTCACAGTACTTCACAGACGTGTAACGAAACAGGGATATGTAACAACATTTGACAGCCATATAGCCACATTTGACAGACAGTTAATGAGAGGTGATAGACGTGTAACAACACATGACAATCGTATAACATGTCAATCACTTGCAGCAAGGTTTAACTTAACCTCACAGTGCATGGTTGATCTATAGAAAGTACTCATGCTTTTCTACGAAGCCTCTTGAGAATGTTACAGTCTGAGGTCATATTTTAATAAAATCACACAAGACATTTTCATACTGTCATGCTTACCAATTGTTTCTTTGTTACAACAGTAACTGTCACCGCCTGTAACTCTGTCATCAACTGTCTTTGTCACTAACTGCTACTGTCACCAAATATAACCCACTGACCGTGTTGACAATGTCCTGGTCGGCGACATAGATGGCATCATCAATGGGTGCGCCCTCTAGGTTCTTGGTGATGCGAGTCTGGCCAACACCCTCTGCTATACCGCGCCCCTCCGAGGGTTCCAGCTTGCCATGCTTGAAGTAGTTGTACAACATGCTACCCTGAAACAGCCACACCCTTAACATCACACTCAGTAACTATTTCTTAGATTTTATCTAAATTGTCACATATGCATATTCTCTAAATGGGGTTATGTTGTGGTACATTCACCCTGGTGCACCAGGGTTCCACCAGTCTCAGTACCCCTGGCAGATTGGGTTGAGTAATTCTGATGGTAAGCTCAGCCAATATCATAAGTCGCCAGCAAGTTGCAGTATTTTGATTCCAGGCACAACCTTGTGAGGAACGTCAAACTGGATCATTTTATTCAGATGCTCATAAGTTGAGGGTTTATGTCGGACCTGGACAGAGGGTCGGGCAGTCTGACCTGTTCTCATGGACGAGTGATGAAGTCAATCATTCATTTGGCTCAGCTAACTTCCCTATGATGCACAATAGACGTGTATACTGACTACATCTGGCCTACGAGAATGGATGCTCTAGAATCTGCTGTGTTTTAGTTATGAAAACTCATCATATACAACATACGCGGATGTTAACTTGTACTTGTCAAGTGACACAACTTTTACTTCTCTTGCGTGACACAAGATGTAAAGACGATGCAGTCAGCACATGTCACATGGGGTGAGGGGACACTTACTGGGGGGTCCACGAGGAAGGCTTTGATGTCCGGATTCTGTTCCTTCAAATACGTGCTCACACCTGGGTAGGGAAAACACAGTAGGTAAAAATTACACAGCTGCAGAAGGAAGACGGACATTATGAAAGTATGAAACTATACACAAGGGTCAACGTAAATCATCAATAAATATTGCTTCAAGTGTACGTTGGACAGCCGGTAGTTAGAGACTTGGCTTGTGATGTGACTTAAGATGGAAGTGTATGACATTGAAAATGTGTTTGATGAAGTTATTGTTTCCAAACCAGTGGACAGCTGAGTTGATCATTACAATATCACAATTTATAAATCCTTGTAGCAACTAAAAACAACCTTTTTTCGTGTTTATTTTGTTTACAAATTTATGTAAAGAAACCAAAGAGCATGACCACATATGGGAGGAAGGCAGGGAGAGGGTGGTAGAGAGGGTGGTACCTGCCAGCGTGCCGCCTGTCCCTGTGCCAAGGACCACTGCATCCACCGTGCCATCTAACAACATACACAACATATACACATAAGTACAACACACCTACATGATTATGTACACCTCTGCTGCGTGTACACGGACACATGTCCCTGTAGTGTGTACATACCTCCACAAAATCCAGTCTAAACATGCAGTGCATAAACAGAACAATATAAGGTTTGTTATTTTGTTATTTCTTGTCGCTCCTCAAATTTTCTGCCTATTCATTACCCGTCCACTCTAGGTTCTACCCCTCCAAAACACACTGTGCCTGTCTAAAATACAGGTGGACGCGTCGCTATATAAACCTTTGTAGAGCGTAGTGGCTCAGAGGTAGAGCTTCGGACTCTCGACTAAGAGGACCCGGGTTCGCATCCTGTGCTGGTGTTGAAACCTTCGACAAGTTTTTTCACTCTACATTGCTCCAGTTCACTCAGCTGTGTAAATGAGTACTTGGCTATAGACAGTGGTGGATATGTGTACGAGCTACCTCCGCATATTAAAGGGCATGCCAAGGTTTGATGGGTCACCTAAAGGTTAAATAAAGTAACAATTTCACAATCCTGAGATTGATACTGTTTACATAAAAATATTTTTGGAAATCCATGAGGAACTTATATACTTCAGCTAGAGAGTGTAGTTGCTATAGTGAGACAAGACAGCATCACTTAGGCTTCTCCCAGATTGTTATTCTCTCGTTTAGCCTTTAGGTCCATCATGGCTAAATATTGTCAGACTCACCGGGTTTGAAGACGACAGTCGGTGACGTTTTGTTGGGATCTTGTTCCATCAACTGGTGATGTGTATGTCTAACTTCATAATTACTTATTGACCAACGGGATTTGTGGTGTAAGCAGTTTTGCGTGAATGCCAACTAAATAAGACTCTAAGCCTACTAGTCACAGGAAGTGACGCCTCAGTCAGAGACTTAGAATGCCGGACTTATAGGCCAGGACTCAAGCTAAACGAATACTCAACCGGTTAAGATGGTGACTGTCTAGGCCATCTGGGTTAAACTTACATGTTTAGATTTTAAGGTAAAAAAATTATTAATAAAACCAGCTTCTTAAAAAATATGTGAGTCATAATGGAAAAATTTGGGTTCAAGTTTAGTTATCAACATCAATTAATTGTATATGACTAACTAGAACACAGTTTGTTGCTACCTAAGCTTAGATGTACATATGACAGTAAAAATGTAGGTGTTTTCCAGAGAAGTTGAGATGGTGTCTGATTGAACAGGTCTGCCAGGGAAGTAAAGTGTAAAGCACTTTGAGCAATCCTGAGGATTGGATACTGTGCTACATAAAAACGTACTTTTCTTTCTTTCTGTGCATAAATACATGAGGAACTTATATACTTCAGCTAGAGAGTGTAGTTGCTATAGTGAGACAAGACAGCATCACTTAGGACTGACCTGTGTCTCTCCAGATTTCTGGCCCAGTCGTCTCGTAGTGTGACCTCTTGTTGGCGAGGTTGTCAAATTGATGTGTCCAATAGGCATTGTCCATACTCTCAGCCAGGGCCGCTGCCTGTGTACAGACCACAGCATGCCGGTTATGTCACTGTCACTTCGATTTAACTGTAGGACTAACAAATTTTCTATTAATAATTTTTTTTGTATTGCTGTTAACTGCTCTACTACTATATTTGACCTAAAGCGATATTGTGTGTGTAAGAATGTATTGGGTGAAAATGAAAATGTACCATTATTAAATAAAGCTTTTACTTATTTATGTGTGTGATCTAGTTTCATGGTCACATAAGGTGACAACCTACAGATGCGTGTAAACTAGTTTAAGTCTCTAATGTGATGTATGGTGACAATGGGTGACACTGTACCAAGGTCAGCATATTAAAGAATCACTTCAACCCAACATCACTACAGCTAGAAGTGACACTGAATGACTGAGTTCTACAGCCAATCTGGGTTAAACTTACATGGTTTAAAGTTAACTACAAAGATATATTAATAATATACTTCAGCTTCTACAACAATCATCATGGTGTAGTCATAATAGGATACTTTCAGACCATTTGGTCTCAAAGTATCATAGATTAGGTCAACATCAATCAATTCTGTATATGACCTTAACTCAGAACACAGTTTGTTGCTACCTAAGCTTAGATGTACATATGACAGGTAAACAATGTAGGTGTTTATTGAAAGTTATGTCACTTTGAACCACTAGAAGATGCATTGTATTGTGAACAATAGTCTGTAACAGACCCATCTATGGGCGTAAAAGTCGGCCAGCTAAAAGTTGATGAGGTCACCTAGGCTAGCGCTGTCGATTGCCAATTGCGCAATAGGCGAAACGGTTTGATATTTGATGAAAATAAAATAAAATTCTATAAATCTAACATTATTTTGGTCATTATTGACATTATCAGCAGTACATGACTGCATTTTTCGCCGCCCAGTTCTGCTGAAATTGCCTAAACGATTGCACATCACACCAAGCCAAATAACCAGTCAGCGTGACATGCCTAGCAGGGTAAACAATAGGTCGCTAATCCCTCCATTTAGCCAAACTTATAGACAATAGCATGGCTTAATATAATTAAGAATTGTGTTGCCTGGACAATGGGGACCTGCTGGATGACACAAGTTACAAGTTTGAGTCAAGTACCCAACGCTGTACTTGACAGGTTCCCTGTTATCGCTCAGTGTCGGCACAGTCACATGGCATGACCGTTAAATAAGCGATGTACCATCTGGTAAATATTCAACCAAATGTCAATATATGGTTGACCTAATTCATGTATATTTGATAAGACTCATAACCAGAACACATTACAGAGAGAAAGATGCATGTCAAAAACATGTTTTATCATTTACATATAGCCGCTGTGACCCAGGCCAGAATTACAGTCGATATGTAGACTATGCAGTTAACTAATTTGGAGAATTATTCAACTAATCAGTTATTGACCAGACAAATTATGTTTTAAGATAGGTAATCATTATATCGGTGTTTGAATACCTTCATGACAACAAAAGTAGAGTAGATTTTTCTAAATTATAAGGCCTTGTTATAAAATGTTATCTTTCAACTTCTATAAATGAAAGATGTCCCATTAATTAATTTTGGGTATTTGCAAAATTCTGAACTGTTGTCCAGCTTTCTTTTTTTATAGTTAAAAAATGTTCTTATAAATTATATAGGGCGTTTGTTTTCTATGCTTTTTTATGCTAATCATGTTGTCAATGTATACGTAATAAAAATTACGTGTTTTATAGTGAATAATGTTTAGGATTATATATAATATTACATTGTGTTTTGACTTATAAAATGGCTAAAACTCATTTGGCTAAAGAAATTTCTGACCTTTAGCCAAATTGCCTAAACCAATTTTAGGTGACCTCACCTGGTTGTTGTAGTTGGCGGGGTCTGACCAGGGCACCACAGGCACTGGACGCACCTCCGCACCCAGTGTCCGCAACAGGTCAATCTTCTCCTGCAAACACACACACACACTAGAGGCAGCACGGGTCTTCTCCATACACACACACAAACACCACTAGAGGCAGCACGGGTCTTCTCCATACACACACAAACACTACTAGAGGCAGCACGGGTCTTCTCCATACACACACACAAACACACGGGTCTTCTCCATACACACACACACAAACACACACTAGAGGCAGCACGGGTCTTCTCCACACACACACACACACACACACACACACAAACACACACTAGAGGCAGCACGGGTCTTCTCCACACACACACACACACACACACACACACACACACACATAAACACATACTAGAGGCAGCACGGGTCTTCTCCATACATACACACACAAATGCACACTAGAGGCAGCATGGGTCTTCTCCATACACACACAAACACATACTAGAGGCAGCACGGGTCTTCTCCATACACACACACAAACACATACTAGAGGCAGCACGGGACTTCTCCATGCACACACAAACACATACTAGAGGCAGCACGGGTCTTCTCCATACACACACACAAACACATACTAGAGGCAGCACGGGACTTCTCCATACACACACACAAACACATACTAGAGGCAGCACGGGTCTTCTCCATACACACACACAAACACATACTAGAGGCAGCACGGGTCTTCTCCATACACACACACAAACACATACTAGAGGCAGCACGGGTCTTCTCCATACACACACACAAACACATACTAGAGGCAGCACGGGTCTTCTCCATACACACACACAAACACATACTAGAGGCAGCACGGGTCTTCTCCATACACACACACAAACACATACTAGAGGCAGCACGGGTCTTCTCCATACACACACACAAACACATACTAGAGGCAGCACGGGTCTTCTCCATACACACACACAAACACATACTAGAGGCAGCACGGGTCTTCTCCATACACACACACAAACACATACTAGAGGCAGCACGGGTCTTCTCCATACACACACACAAACACATACTAGAGGCAGCACGGGTCTTCTCCATACACACACACAAACACATACTAGAGGCAGCACGGGTCTTCTCCATACACACACACAAACACATACTAGAGGCAGCACGGGACTTCTCCATGCACACACAAACACATACTAGAGGCAGCACGGGTCTTCTCCACACACACACACACAAACACACACTAGAGGCAGCACGGGTCTTCTCCATACACACACACACACAAACACACACTCTTCTCCATATCTCACTCATAAAGTGACATAATTTCAAACATGAAGTGACATGACCTCACTCAAATGGTGACTTCAAGTGATGACTTAATACACACAGTCATGGTGACATGACATCACACATGAAGTGACCTCAGGTCACGCATGAAGTGTACTAGTGCTGGTTCGATATTCGATATATCGAAGTATCGCGATACTTGCGAAAGTTCGATACCGATATTTAGTGGTATCGCGATACTTCGATATTTTTGGTATCGAACGCCCACTGTTCGATACCTTCGATACCTACGATACCTACGATACCTTCGATACCTACGATACCTACGATACCTTCGATACCTTCGATACCTTCGATACCTTCGATACCTACGATACCTTCGATACCTTCGATACCTTTGATACCTTCGATACCTTCGATACCTACGATACCTACGATACCTTCGATACCTACGATACCTTCGATACCTTCGATACCTTCGATACCTACGATACCTTCGATACCTTTGATACCTTCGATACCTTCGATACCTACGATACCTACGATACCTTCGATACCTTCGATACCTACGATACCTTCGATACCTTCGATACCTTCGATACCTACGATACCTTCGATACATTCGATATTTCGATACTTGACATCGAGTCCATTCGACGACGTCGATGCGAAGACGCAACATCGTTGTTGATGACGACGTTGTTTACGGGAGCTATCACTACAGCGCTTCGCAGCCTAAACTGACTTAGGAGTGGTTGTTTAAAAATAATATAACATAAAATGTGAATTGTTTTCTAAAACTTTATTGTAGAGTAGTCTGATAATAACTGTTTTTTGTCATTTTTTAAAAGACTTCGTTTCCCTCGTTACCCAAAACCCAAAGTCAAGACCTTCGTTTGGTGGCATACCATGCCATTTTTCCCCCAAATTTATTAGGTTATAAAAAAACACAATCCAATAGCTTTTTTATAGAGTGTTTATTAGACTATTTTATGAAACTATTTAATAAAAATATTGTTAATATAAATTTTTTGGGAAGGGAAAGCTTTGTTTATGGGGGTTTCCTTTTGGGTGGCCTGTTTTGTTTTTTGGGTACCTTTTGGGTAACACGCCCACAACCAAGAAAAGCAAAAAGCGCAACGCACCAATTTTGGCATTTTTCCCAAAAAAGACTGTCTGCTATGCTAGAAACGCTCAAAGATAGGGGGGGAAATACATCAAATTTGCGAAAATGTCACCAATCAAGAAGCTATAAACCGTGATGATCAACTTTCATGTCGCGCACGTTGTGACGTCAACGTCCATTTTACCCAAACGTGTTTTTTTAAATATTAAATGAGGATGGACATAAATTTAAGTCGAACGCCATCTTTTCGAATCTACAAAGTAACCCCCAAGCATAAAGAAAAAAATTCCCGGGATAAATACTTTCCTTACTGATTATGTCACTTAACTCATAAAAGTTCACCATCAGAGCCAGGGGTAGAAAGAAACTGACCTTTCTTTAAAAATTGAAAAAACATAATTTTTATGTGTATTTGATAACGGGTAATTTAAGTTTTTTTTTAAAAAAAAATAGGTTAAATAAGTAAATTTTTTTTAATTTTTTTTCAAATTTTAATTTGTTACTTTATTGTAATCATCTGTACAGTTTTGATGCTAAACCACAATTATCTTTATGATAGAATTAATAATAAAAAAGTTATAACGTGAGGTTCAGCTGTCTGGCGGCCCTATTATAAGTGATAGGTGTTTTTAATAATAATAACATATTATTTTATGTTTTTTTTGTTTCAGCTGTATTTGTTGATGGGCATTTTAGGAGAAACATTGACTTGAAATTAAGGGTATATTAAAATGTATTTCAAACAGCTGGGGTGAAGTATGTTATTAATTTAAAATAATTCAGTGCAATTAATTTATTTGTCACTAGGTATTTTATTGCATTGTTTTATTGTTTTAATATTATATTACAGTTACCTTTTAGTTTTAAAAGTAATCAATTAATTGCGTTGTTTTGTACTTACATAAATTGAAAATTGCACATTAATCATTTTTTGCATGACTATAAAATTGTCACATATTTCCAAAAAGGAAAAAAAAATTTTGTTTTTGTGGCATTAGTCTGTGGATAGTAGTGTTTTTTTTAGATCTCTACTGTACTGAATTACACTTATAAGGTAAATTTTGAGTATCGACTAAAAATCTGGTATCGATTGATATCAAAGAATTCTGGTATCGAAACAGTAATATATCGATCGGTATCAAAGAATTCTGATATCGAACCAGCACTACTTCTGTTGCATACTGTGCTTCTACTGGGAACTGTGTTCTATGTGAAAATTATACTTAATTACAATGTAAGTATCGAGTATCGGACAAAATTCAGGTATCGATCGGTATCGAACAAAATCTGGTATCGAACCAGCACTAAAGTGTACCTACCTGACATGATGTCACACATCACATGACATGACGTCACATTTCAAGTGACCTGATGTCACACATGAAGTGTCCCTACCTGTGACATGATGTTTGGCATGTAGAAGACACACTTGTAGCCCATGGAGTTACACATGTGTGCAAGGCCTATGCCTGTGTTTCCGGCCGTGCCTTCAATGATGGTTCCACCTGGACGCAGCTTGCCTGTAACACGCAGCCAGGGTGGAGATGAGTGGTACATCTGTACATGCTTGCATGCATGCGTGTGCACATGTATTTGTGTGTGTGTTGTGTGTGTGTGTGTGTGTGTGTGTGTGTGTGTGTGTGTGTGTGTGTGTGTGTGTGTGTGTGTGTGTGTGTGTGTGTGTGTGTGTGTGTGTGTGTGTGTGTGTGTGTGTGTGTGTGTGTGTGTGTGTGTGTGTGTGTGTGTGTGTGTGTGTGTGTGTGTGTGTGTGTGTGTGTGTGTGTGTGTGTGTGTGTGTGTGTGTGTGTATATGTGTTGGGAGAAATGGTGTGTGTAGTAGTAGCTGGTTTGTACCTTTGACGATCTATGGGTTCAACATGAGGTTAGGCAGAACTAGAAATGGCAATTAGTGAATGGATGAGGGCATATGGCGGTGATTTTAATTGTTTATATATATATATATATATATATATATATATATATATATATATATTGTGTAATTTTTATGTTTCTATAATATTTTATAAGTATACATCTGTTTTAGTGATTTTTTTTATTGTGGTATTTACCTTTGCACATTTATCTTTGTATGCAGAACTGTAATTTCCCTGCGAGGATTAAAATTAATAAAGTATTCTTATTTAAACATTGATGACAAAACAAGGGAGTACCGTACCACTGTTGACTGCCTCCCTGATGAGGTAGAGAGCTGGTCTGTCTTTCACTGAGCCTCCTCCATTCATGAATTCAGCCTTTGCCAGGATCTCACAGCCTGAAACAAGTCAACCTTCATCACATTCACTTCAGACACATTGCCACTCTGAACCATCAACTCACTCCAGATACACTGCCACCAAGAACCATCAACTTACTCCAGATACACTGCCACTCTGAATTTATTACCACTCACAACCATCAAGTACCGTGGGTAACTCTAGATATGTTGCCACTCTGAACCTTCAGCTCAGAGAATTCACTCAACAGTTCACATGTTCCGTAGACCCAATATCTCAGTGGTTATGCAAGTTGTAACTTTCCTAGTTTTAACACAGCAGTGACAGCACACAATAAATAAAGTACAAACTTTAAAGACAACTAGAACATTATCAAGGTAATAATTTGATATGACAACAAACATTGATGAATGACTTGTATAGAAGGCATGACAACCTTCTCCTGGAGACTGGAGTTGACACAGCGTAGCATTTAGGCCAATTCAGTAAAGTTTACAGCAATTTTGGATATAATACAGAACTATGACTATCAGCCCTAAATCGACTGTGTATGACAGTGTTCTAACTAGGGGCTACAAAGCCCACAATGTGTATGCTACAGAACTGACTTGGTGTTCTTACCTGTTTCTTCACTCATCCGGTTCAATCGAATCAAGGGCGTCCTACAACACGTTGGTGGCTGCATTCAGTACGTCACATTTCTAAAAATTCTACCATGCAACAAACTTTCATAGACAGCCACAATTAATTGATTCACTATAACTCTCTCTTTGCCGTGCCAGTTTTGTACACTGTATGCATATAAAAATCCAGAAAGTTTTGTTTTGAACATCTTTGTTAGTTTTGCATGTAAAGGACTGAACATGTGTAAGACTGTAGATGAGTTAATGGGTTGTTTAAACTGACTGGTATCACACAACTGTTTAGTTTAAATAAAAATTGTGAAAATGCATGTTAGCGTGCTTTTTAAAAAGAATGTTGTGGCAGAAATGCCTGGCTACAAGTGCTGTTGGATGCATGACACTCATGTTTTGCATGACATCATCACGTTTCACAGAAATGTAACAAATAAAAGTAACAACTTGCAGAAATCCAAATTGAAGCTTTCAAGATTATAATATTATAGACAATATTTCAAGAAAAAAAACATTTTCAATGACCAATATCTGATGTTGGAAATAAGAATATTTTTTAGATCAACAAAATAGTTTGTTTCACCCACAATCATGATCAATACCGTAGTATGACTGAAATACTCACCCACCGGCCAAGTCCATGAAACCTGTCTTGACACCACTGGCCTTCTGTGGAACATGCAAGCAGCCAAGCAGTATGATTGATATAATGAATACAGCCCTGTATAGTGTATATCAATATTTATATTTTTACTCTAACTAAGCTCAAGCCTGAGGGTAATCATGGCAGTACTAGTCAAATCAGTGTTAATGCTTATTGTTAAAAAATGGTCATGACTTTAACATTTAAATATCATTTATTTTAAAATGTGACAAAACATTACAGCATAAAAGAATCGCATACACGATACTTAGACATACTATATATCTGTTAAACACATGCTATGAAACATGTTTATAAAGTTCTCATTTATTTATCATAAAAATATATATATATATATATATATATATATATATATATATATATAATATATATATATATACATCATATTAAAAAAAAAAATTATGTATATATATATACATTTATATATATATATTATATATATATATATTTATATATATATATATATATATATATATATATATATATATATATATATTTTACACACCGTTAAATTAATTTAAAAAGTTTTGCACAGCTTGCCCTTTTCAACAGTTTACTGAACATAATTTGTACTTAGAGATATCACAAAGTACTGTTTATCTGTTGTTGAAGTAATGGTTAATAACTTAATCCATTTGTTCATTCATTCGTTCTTTCTGTTTTGTTTAGTTCAACAACCAGTCAATCAATTAGTGTTATACTGAGTTGTGTTACTTAGCACCAGATGCACTCACCGTTTGTCTGGTTGCTGCAGCTTGCTGAAGAGAAAGATATCACATTACAAATACTATTTTTACAGAAGTGAAAAACATGAAGACTAATGACTAGGATTGACTACTCAATCAATGTTACGTTCTTCGTAGTTCATACTAAATGTCCTAATAATGAGAGAGAAAAACAGATGCCAACTAACGGCAGTCTGCTATAGCCAGATGAGTGAGATGACTACACAAAATGTTCAAAGTAATTTTTGTGAAATATTTTCAATATTACTAAATAAATGCTATAACCTATTATAAACAATTCTTTACCAGAAAACTTACTGTCGTTACTGATGACTGTTCTTACCACCTTGAACTGTTCAAATGGATAATGGGTACATCATATTTCATCTAGGTGCTAAATAATACAAGGTTCATGTTGGAAGGCCAAGTGATTTATGGTTAACGTGCGCTAAACAAATAGTGCACGCATACTCAGGTAAAATTATTATTTAATTTATTTATCAAACTTATTAAAATATGGTATCCATGATACATGATACAGCTGTATGCGTAGGTGTGGTGTGGTGTGGTGTGGTGTGGTGTGGTGTGGTGTGGTGTGGTGTGGTGTGGTGTGGTGTGGTGTGGTGTGGTGTTGTTATTACAAAGTTGAACCCCTAGATGTTTTCGCATTCAATGTCAACAACAGATGTCAAATGTTCTTACACAAACTGATAATGTGTCAATATACATCCTTTCTACTATCGTCTAGACCAGTCCAAAGTCTTCAGCAATCAATTATATAATATAACCAGTCTATCCAAACAGAATCAATATTTGATGGAGGTCAAAATGGTCTGTTTACCTGCAGTGTGTTGTTACACTCTAGTACCAGAGTAAGCGAATTAATGGTTTTATTCTTTTCATTGTGTGCTAGCACTGGTGTGTAAACATGAGGACATGAATGAACAGAATTTAAAAAAATAAAACAGGTTCAAATGTTGTTGTTTTGTTGGTAAGTGTCCCAGTAATGTTTTGGGTGTGAGTGAAGGGTGGTGGATTCTTGTGAAACTGCCCCATGTGTGACAGTGATGTAAGAGAATGAGGTAAACAGGGCAACTTAGGCAAACTTCAGAGGTCACACACACATGTTAAAATTCCCTGGGAACATATCGATTTCACAACCAATGTCGCTGTGACCTATAAAATGACCTCTGTGTCACTGTGACTCATTTATTTTTTCAGTAGCAAAACAATACGCGAGTAATGCACAGTACCAAATGCATTCACTTAGTCTTTGGTGAATGTCACTGTTCAGTTTGATGTACTGCATAACTATAAATAAATTCTTAATCTAGGCTCTATACTGCAAATGTTACTTATAAAATGTATGCCTATGGCTATAGATATCTAACTAGGTATTTAATGTATAAATATAAATCAAAAGGGTATTTATGGCTCAATGGGATGAAATATTCTGATGAAAGTATATGAGTTGAGTTGTTGTGCCTTAATTTTACTCTCTATGTCATTTATCTCACCTAGAAATCAACTCAAGAAATTAACATTAACTTAAGCACCCGCCGCTCACAGTATGACAGCTTTCGCCCGGGGTGGGGGGTAGGGCGATTACTTAGCCTATTGCTTTAGGCTAAGCAACAATTCCCTATAGAGCCTGTTATGCCACCATAGTTTTCTACCAACACTGTTGGTACTGCCCTAGCCTAGTGTGATCACGGCGTAGAATATACAACTAGGCTGCGGGTCCTAGGCTTGCCCTAGATGCAGCGATTAGCGGCAGCTGTCAGTGTGAGTCTCGCTGTCAGTTCAACGTGTCAGGCCAGGACCGGCGATTCGAACCATGTTTACGTTGTGTTTAACTTAAAAGCAATGCCAGTCTCCATACCAAGTTATCTCACTGCGTATAACCACATGCTACGTGCCTTACCTGTGAAGCACATCGTAATGCAACATGTCTGAAGCCGCAAAATCGCGGCACATTTTGGACGAGACCGCCAAACTTGCACGATGCCATGTTTTCGTAGCGTGAGTGTCACATGAAATGTGTGCCGCTGCGTTATCTACCGATACGCGACCGCCCTAACAACTCATGTGGAACAGATTAGCATAGACGCAGTTTTAGAAAGGTCATGTCAATCCGACTCATAAAATTATGCGCAATTCAACACTACGGTCGGGTCACATCTGGCATACTCGAAGTTAGAAAATAAAAATTATTGATGCTTGCATGGGTATGCTTTTAAGTTATAACACATAATAATAATTATTATTTTATTATATGTATTATAAGCATATACTCATTATTATGTGTGTGTGGGGAGTATTGTTTATTTTAAAAATACATACATACATAAAACATACATACATACATATATACATACATACATACATACATACATACATACATACATACATACATACATACATACATACATACATACATACATACATACATACATACATGCATACATACATACATACATACATACATACATACATACATACATACATACATACATGCATATACATACATACATAAATTTTACATACATACATACATCTACATACATACATACATACATGCATACATACATACATACATACATACATACATACATACATACATACATACATACATACATACATACATGTATGTATGTATAAAAAAAATAATAATACATGTATGTTTGTATGTATACATAAAACATACATACATACATACATACATACATACATACATACATACATACATACATACATACATACATACATACATACATACATATATACATACATACATACATACATACATACATACATACATACATACATACATACATACATACATACATACATAAAACATACATACATACATACATACATACATACATACACACACATATATACATACATACATACATACATACATACATATATATAAAATATAAAATGGATATCTTGCTTTATGTATGTACAAACATAAATAGTCTTTGACGTGGCTGAATTGTTTTATCTTGAATATCGTTGAACAAGATTGAGTGTGCCTCAACCAGTCAATAAAACCGTTGTACAACTGTATTGCATTTCACTAAAGAAGATGGTTTTATGACTATTTTGGTGTCACGCCAGTCAACGTTATAAGACACAAACGTTTTCGCAGTTTGCCAAAATAAAGGTTTGTCTGTGTGTGTGTGTGTGTGTGTGTGTGTGTGTGTGTGTGTGTGTGCGTGCGTGCGTGCGTGCGTGGGCGCGTGCGTGCGTGCGTGCGTGCCTGTCCCGGGTCTACGTCTACAACAAGCGTCCGGTCTAGTCGGGGTCATGCCGGTCAGTTGTTGTCACAAACACAAACACAACTGGTCATTATAACGATATGAATAGATTGTAGACTTAAAACCGACCTCGATAAGGACACGCCGTGGTCATTCATAGTTGACGGTGAAGCGCGACATGACGTGGTAAACCATTGGTCATATGTCGCTGGCACGACCTATTAAGACACAGTACCTATACAGGGCGAGGTCATCGACCAAACACTAATGCATGTGTCTGGCCGACTCATTTAGAAGCCGTCTCCCTGTGTCGTCTACAGTAATTAGTCGCAGCAGCACCGATTTTAGGGTCTTACAATCCTTTAAATCTCACAAACACAGCTACTTTGATTAAATAAAAAGCACTACACCACTGATTTTCAAGCCAGGCCAAGAGCATATTCTAGTAATCGATCTTGTTATTGTTATGTGGATAAATTCGTTCAGTCTTGTTATTCTGGCTCAGCCGTAGTGAACGCGTGTCTGCTTATCTGGTTATAGGCAGTGGTGGGT
Organism: Ridgeia piscesae; assembly: GCA_025642075.2. Lineage (NCBI taxonomy): Eukaryota > Metazoa > Annelida > Polychaeta > Sabellida > Siboglinidae > Ridgeia > Ridgeia piscesae. The sequence goes on along the minus strand of JAODUO010000864.1, from coordinate 195,143 downwards.
ACTTGAGCGGTAGCCGGCACCACAGCTGCGCAACAAACTGAGGAAAACACCTAAAAGCACTGCCATCTTTACAGATGCCCTCTCAGTGCTTCGTGCTATTCAAAACCCCCAAAAGAAATACGTAAATGAACTGACTACTACTCTGTTAGAACTTATCGCACAGGCAAGAGTACCATTCCAGCGGATCCATCCACACCGCGCAGAATCAGAGGAAATGAATCGGCTGACAGGCTGGCAAAGGAAGGGTGGTGAATGGAACAAAACAATAACCGTGTGACGCACAGTTATGGACAGACCATCGTCAAGACCCTGGCGGAGAAAACAATCCCCAGCAATGTCCCGCACGCACCAAGACTGACCACTACTACCAACCCAGCAGAGCCGACCAACTTTATTCTGTTTCAACTCTGAACACGACACAACAGAACGAAAGGACATATATACAATAGACTGAATGTCGGTTAGTCCGAGATCTATACGGCCATGTGAAAACAGCCCGATGACCAGCGACCACTCCCTGCAGCACTGACCACTATAGGATGGCAGCAAGTGTGGCCAGATGACACCCGAGCCTCAAGAAGCCCTGAGGAGGAAGACATAGCTGTGAGGGCGACCGGCGTTCCCGTCTAGTTGTGAACAAAGAAGAAGTGTTGTAGCGGTGGTGTGGCTGAATGCTTCCCAGAGAAGTCACGACGTGTTTGATTAAAATAAATGGTGAGGGTTGGCATGAGTTTCGTATAAATGTTCAGTTTTCTTATGCTTATTATTAAAATATATTTATATAAATTGTGTGGTTCTATTTGACTCGGTCAAATGTTGGAATCACCTCAAGAAGAGCGGCATGTACGGCTGAACCACGCGTGTTGTAAACTCTTAGTAGTTCCTTGAAAGCAAACGTACATAGCTCTGTACCAGAGCCTGGCTGAAATCACAATTGATAAGACGTAGTTTGCAAATCCGTCCCATACTGGAAATGTTCTAAAGGCATGTAATTACAGTTATTTGCCGTTTAGTATTGTCTTTAGAAACCAATACAATTACATACCCTGAAATTGCATTTGACATAGCCATGTATAGATAACATAAGGATCGACAATAACACACAATTGAGGATCCGCGAACGTGGTGTGCTCTTCAATAATAGGACCCAGACCTGGCGACTTATTGCATGATAATCCGAAATAACTATAACATTATCTATCAGTCCAGCTCTACATATAAACAGTCATTCAAGTATATCAGAGAGGTAATATAACCGAGAGAGTTCCTTTATACTCATATCTAGACATCGAAACCACCAACTAGCTTGATTTGACTTTGAGCACCAAGAAGGACTGCCAAAGAAACACTTTTCTGAGGAGGCTAAACAAAAATTCAATACATGTAGCACAGTTAGTCACCTCTTTTATCAGGCCACTGTCCAGTCAGTTCTGTTTCTTTACTATACTGTTTACGTAGCTGGGGTGGAAGTTGTCGGTAAAGAAAAAAGATCTGCTCAATCTTGTAGGTCAGCCAGTAAAACCTTTGGGATTACGCTACCAACTATTGACGACTTGTATGAGTCATACGTGGCCAAGAAGACAGAAGACAATATAAAAGATCCACATCATCCACTGCGCGCGTTCTAAACTGTTGGTCTATCTGGCTAGGTGCCTGTTAGAAAGAGCACGAAGCCACAAATCAACCGGTGTCGAAATACTTTTCTGCCGACCTCCCCCCCCCCGGCTGCTGAAGGCGAGGTGCGGGAGAAGGCAGTGAATGGGGACGGTGGGACGGTGGGACGGTGGGACGGTGGGACGGTGGGGCGGTGGGACGGTGGGACGGTGGGACGGTGGGACGGTGGGACGGTGGGACGGTGGGACGGTGGGACGTTGGGACGGTGGGACGGTGGGACGGTGGGACGGTGGGACGGTGGGACGGTGGGACGGTGGGACGGTGGGACGGTGGGACGGTGGGACGGTGGGACGGTGAGACGGTGGGACGGTGGGACGGTGAGACGGTGGGACGGTGGGACGGTGAGACGGTGGGGCGGTGGGACGGTGGGACGATGAAACGGTGGGACGGTGGGACGGTGAGACGGTGAGACGGTGGGACGGTGAGACGGTGGGACGGTGGGACGGTGAGACGGTGGGGCGGTGGGACTGTGGGACGGTGAAACGGTGGGACGGTGGGACGGTGAGACGGTGAGACGGTGGGACGGTGAGACGGTGGGACGGTGGGACGGTGAGACGGTGGGGCGGTGGGACGGTGGGACGGTGAGACGGTGGGACGGTGGGACGGTGAGACGGTGAGACGGTGGGACGGTGAGACGGTGGGACGGTGGGACGGTGGGACGGTGGGACGGTGGGACGGTGGGACGGTGGGGTGGTGGGGTGGTTTAATACGAAGGCGGACACTTGTATCAGCTACTTCAGCATCGGTGACTACAACTATTATTGTGTAAAGGTATTAATATCGTTGTGTTGTGTTAAATTGTAAAATGTATAGGGTATACATGTTCTCATTTAGGATTCTTAAAGCGTTACTATAGTGTATTGTGTTGTGTTGTGTTGTGTTGTGTTGTGTTGTGTTGTGTTGTGTTGTGTTGTGTTGTGTTGTGTTGTGTTGTGTTGTGTTGTGTTGTGTTGTGTTGTTTGTGTTGTG
>JAODUO010000864.1:152500-187500 GCA_025642075.2 Ridgeia piscesae | reverse complement strand
TCAAACACGTTGCGAATGCGTATATTATAGTTTATAATGAATTCTATCAACGTCTTAATGTGTCGTCGCCCAATACGTAATATATGTGACGTCACCATGTGCTGCCGTTGATTGAAACGTCGGAAGTGTGTCAGACCAAGATGTTGTTTTAAACACGCTACCACGTCATAACAACCATGTTTACACATTCCCTCCTTCTTCCAGGGAACCTTCCCTCTCCCATCATGTTCAAAATCCGTGTGATCATCGTTGACCGCATCCCCTGGTCTTGCAAGTTCCACGAAGTCGCGAATCACCCCGAAGAACACGCATTCTTATGACGTCATCAATCTCTATTATGACGTCATCGCGGACGTGTCGTTCGCATGAAGTAAAACGTGTGTTAAACGGTACCAGAAAACAGCGTTACTGGCAGCAGAAGTTCCCCGTTGCATCAACCGCTTCGTATGAGGCCCACGTGAAATCTGCAAATTTCTCTTTCGCGTATGTGTGCCTGTTGCTGGAGGCCAATGAACATTTTAGAGTGCTTTGATATAAATATAATTGTGGATACTGGTGATGGTGTACATAATAATATATAATTATATTTTCATATTAAATTTTATGTTCTTATCTTCACTGTGTTGGTATTAATAGTCCGTGTCACCCAGAGTGAATGGCTTAAAAGCGACAGCTAAAGTTTACCACATCAACACTCACAAATAGTCTTACACTGACTGTGTACAGTTGACTAGGGGTGTGCGCCTTTTTCAGTCAACCTATTGCAACTTAAAAACACCTCCCCAAGTGCATCCTCCTTCCTTGAGAATCCCACTGCCCCTCCCCCGTGGCTTCCCAAACCTCTTACCTCACCCCCTTGAGATTCCAGTCGCGTCCTCCCGAGGCTTCCAGAAACCAACATCTTTATCCGAGATATCCCCCGACTTCCTCTTGTGGCTTCCAAAGCCTCTAACACTATCCCCTTGGAGTCTGCAGTTGCCCCACTCTGAGGTTGCCATCACCCCTAGCAACACAGTCCTGTGAGACCTCATAGTGCGCACCTTACAGAGGCTTCCCAAAACCCAAGCTGCACACCCACGTAACCCCAGCGGAACTCTTTTCCCTTTGGTGGGACTCTCATGCTACGGCCTATTCACCTGTGGCATCACCCCAAATACGCGTCATTGTAGATAACCTGTTTTAACCCTAAATATTTGGTTGTTTTCAGCGTTTTAAAGGTTCTCGAATCTTGCGAACTTGGGCATTCGTCGGGTGTAATGTTATCTACCATGCAACGATATCCAGCAACATAGCTGATCTATGTACAACCAGATCATCATTTATACAACTGTTTACGATTAAATAAATTATTTAATGATCGGCCTGGTATTATTTAGAAAATCAGGTTAATAATATATTATAATGACGACTCTCGAAAACGGACGCGTCCATGTGCACCGACCACACGCAGGCTGACCGAACTGACGTCATAATATGGGAGCGATGTACCGGACAATACAATATAAGTGTTGCGAAGATAGCGTGTGGCATCTATCGCTTGCTGAACCATCGCAGAATGTCAGCCGATTGCTTGTCACGCTGTGTTTGATATCGGAGTTAGTTTTAATGGGGAAAATGTATATCGCAGGGAACGGCAATTGGCATCGAAGTCACCGCGGTCATCTCACGGCCACGACCACGACACGCGACTCGGTGAGAGCGTGACCAGCGATACAGTCGTCTAGTCGCCAGACCACGGGAAGCCTTACTTCGTGTATTACACGGGTCATGACGGATGTAGCGATGCGTGACAACAACCACAAGCACAGCATGCATTATTGATCCGGCACAGGGTGTCCAAAGACGGCGCCGAGTACATTATTTGTATAATATGCGTTCCAAAATAAACACGGCTTACAAACAAAACAGCGGAGTGCACAACTGGTTCTACGCGAGATCCTATTACAATTAACGACACGTCGGTTATCTGGTTCAGCAAATAGTTATGCCGGTATTGTCTGCTTGCTGGTGTCTACTGTATCGTTGATAATATTTGTACTCGTTTAAGGTAGGCGTATGTTACCATAGGTCTCTATTATAGCATCATTAAATGTTAATTCTCCGTTATGGTATTATTTACACGTTGCTATTTAAGGCGTCGTTACATGCTATGTCCTTGTTGCGATATAATTACATAATAGGTTTCTATTATGTTACTATTTACTCGCTGTTACTAGGATATAATTACACACTAGGTCTCTATTCTCTACAGCAGTCTGTTTTCTCATTATTGTGCAAATACACCAAAATGTATTATCTTTTTATGTTGTAATAAATTAGATACTGCTTAAACTTAAATCATTTTCACAATTAAGTGTTAATGCCGAACAAAGACCAATGTGACTTTATCACCAGATCTTGTCTGTGCAACATGTCCTGCGTCACGGTGCACGTTGTGACAGAACACGCACGAAGACGTCGTTGTTCTTATCATTATATTTATTGTCCCTTTATTTTTGTCTAAGTGCCATGTCTGTCACATGCCTTGGCGGTCACGACCTCCAAACAGCGCAGTCGTGTGTCATTTGTGGCCGTTCAGTTGTATTCCTTTCATACCAAGTTGACAGACTACCTATTATTTTATTCTCAGGCGTCCTCTTGATCTTTCCCCTGCACTCCTTCCTGTTGTTACAATAATTATCTTTAAACTTTTTCTTTCTCATACGTATCAATCGTGCTTGTTTTGTTCTAGGTTTTTAATGACCTTTCTTTTTTATTTGTCTCTCCTGGGGATGACGTCATTATTTATTCTTTTCAATGTATGACATTCTCAGCTCTCTTCTTAAATACCATGTTTCAGCGGTGTCTACGCATTATTTTTTTCCCAGTATTCATGTCCATCACATAAAGACAAAATTGTCCTCGACACATTCTCAAAATCACAAGTGTCTGTGTGCGTGCGTGCGTGCGTGCGTGTGTGTGCGTGCGTGCGTGCGTGCGTGCGATGCGTGCGTGTGTGTGTTTGTGAACTTACAACATCATGACTCTGTACTCACTAGGTGCCTCCAGTTTATTCTGTCGCCTCCTTGTCGCGCCACACTTCTCTTAGTTTAGACATGTTACTAGAATCTAATTAATGCGTATATCTGAACTACAGGTACGTTCACCCACCGGAACACCTTCATCATAGACTATACTATTACCTAGACCGTACGACTGTAGACAGTGTGTATGTACTGTTGTCATTGGGTTCCGTTCAGCCATATTATTCAAATTTGCTGAAACCCTTCTACTGAAAAATGTTGTCGTATATTCCTTAGGGTCTAAAGCCGCGTTCCGGTGGATCGTTTATATCGTAAACAAGAGTTGACCAATACACGGAAGTTCACGAGCTGCTTGGGTTTACCACTGGTGAATTTATGCAACAGGTTCAAGTAATGGTTACGATGTCATATGAATAACTCACCGTATACACGAGGTGATTGGAAGACAATATTTATGGCTCCACAATATGTGGACACACGTGATACCGATTGTCGTACAACGGAATGTTTATACCTCTCATTATTGAACATCCTGGGACAATACGTTGAAGCAGCGATGAATGTGGCTTGACGTGATGGCTGACAATGGCCTCACACAGCTGAAGGCGATAATTTTATTAATGTTTGCATTTGATCTGTGAACAAGCGGAGTGTCGGGTTCACCAGTAGGATCAGTGAGGGACTTGCTGCGGCACTGAAGGCGTCTAATCAGTGTGTGTGTGTGTGTGTGTGTGCGTGCGTGTGTGTGTGTGTGTGTAGTGTGGGTGGGTGTGTGAGTGTGGGTGGGTGTGGGTGTGTTTGTGTGTGTGTGTGGTGTGGTGTGTGTGGAGTGTGGGTGGTGTGGGTGTGTGTGTGTGTGTGTGTGTGTGTGTGTGTGTGTGTGTGTGTGTGTGTGTGTGTGTGTGGGTGTGTGTGTTTGTGTGTGTGTATATATATATGTATATGTGTGTGCGTGCGTATGCATGTATATATATATATATATATATATATATATATATATATATAATATATATATATATATATATATATATATATATATATATATATAGCCGTTAACGTTATGATATGATATAATATACGTATAATATATATATATATATATATATATATATATATATATATATATATATATATATAACTTCTCGGCAATGACGCTACTTAAGATGTTGCAGTGGAAGGCGGATTAGACAAATGCACGATACTTTGGTGGCGACATTACCGATGCAGTTATCTTGTGTTGAATTCGCGAATTGCAAAAACGACCAGCAGTGTTTATTTTGAATAAACACCAGAAACACACTGTTAATATAGTGTTTAGACATTTGATTGTCGCGTCTTGTTACAATGGCGTAATATGTTAAGATGGTTCCCAATGATAGGAAATCAAACTGTAGTTTGATCACTTCAAAACATTTCTACCATGGTAATGTAGTGCTGAGGACATCAACCGCACGAGTTTGTTGCTTTCCACAGGCGTAATGGCTGAGTGTGGTTCTACAGACCACGGTCTACAGACCACGGTCTACAGACCACGGTCTACAGACCACGGTCTACAGACCACGGTCTACAGACCACGGTCTACAGACCACGGTCTACAGACCACGGTCTACAGACCACGGTCTACAGACCACGGTCACCAGACCACGGTCTACAGACCACGGTCTACAGACCACGGTCTACAGACCACGGTCTACAGACCACGGTCTACAGACCACGGTCTACAGACCACGGTCTACAGACCACGGTCTACAGACCACGGTCTACAGACCACGGTCTACAGACCACGGTCTATACGGTCTGCTTAGATCGACCTTTTATACTAAGCCAATCGCAATTCAACACGTATCATGAACGATATATTATTTAAAAACAAAACACATCTGGAAATATTCACCCGCTGACAAATGTCGGGTTTTATTATATAATATTTCTTATTTCTAAGACAATGTCATGATTCGTCGTAGCGTCTTCAACATAAACGCGACGCTCGAAGACATCTGCCAACAACATACAAGCCGTTAATCCTCTCTCTACTCCCGCCCTTCCAAACACGCGCACATTTCACAGTGCGCTTCACTCGCACCATTGGCAGTAGCTGAAACAATTCTTACAAAAATACAATATTTACCAGATATATTAAACTTTAAACTATCGCTTCGAGATGCTCTGTACACGTTCTTACAACTAAATGGATTAGGAGACCACGACCATAATTATGGCTTCGACCGTCGGTAATATACACTTCAGTGAAAAACATAAACGAATTATACACGTGTTTTGTACATCTGCCCCCCCCCCATATATGACTTCGGTGTTGACACCGTCGCGTGTTGCATCTTCAATATCCGGGCACTTTCGGTGATTAACAAACGATTAACATTATCCGCAATAAACCAACGCCACACTTCCTGTGACGTTTACGGCGGGGCGGAATTGTGTTCACAGAAGGTCGTTTAGGCTTATGCGGGCTAACAAATAATAATTTGTGCTGGATAATTGAAGCGTCCTGAATTAAAGTAGGTAATTAATCAAAGTTGCCTGTTAAAACAGCAAGAATTACAGTGCGTAATTGAGCCGGCATTAATAATGAGATAGCCTCATTTTCGCTTGTGTTTTGCACAGAACAGATGTATTTTGTCCGCGGTGTGCGTGTGTATAAAACAGTATCCTAGGCACTGAACACAACAGCGTCGACATATGTGCATATGCTTGATCTGTTCATTGCCAATTTGACGTATATGGCATCGCGTTCGCTGTCGCACCGGGCGATAATACGACTTTGCTTAGTCATCACTGGTCACATGTGACAGTCCTCATTCCGTCGTAAGGCGGGAAATCTCCTGAGGCACTGTACCAAGGGCTATCATGTCCCATATAGAGATTATAAACAGGAGATGACGTCTCATTCAGTCGTTGCCCAACAAAAGAGGTGTTCTGACAGAGATGAATTCCACCAGACGGCGCTATCTGGGCGGGTTCACCGCCAGACGTCGCTAACCAACGAAAGGGTACACCGCCAGACATCGCTATCTGACGGCGGGTTTCACCACAAGACGTCGCTATCAGATGGCGGGTTTCAACGCCAGACGGCGTTATCTAACTGCATATTTCCATCGCCAGACGGCGCTACCTGACGGCGGGTTCCACCGCCAGACGGCGCTACCTGGCGGCCGTGCAGACCGCCAGACGGCACTATCTGACGGAGGGGTACGTATGGTAGTGTCCGGGCGCCTTGTCCACCTTGAGTGCGTCCGTCTTCACCTGCAGCACCTTGCGGCGGGACTTGATGGTGATCATGTTGCGGAAGCTCTTGCGGATCTTGTTCGCCCGCTTCAGGTCGTCCTTGTCCTTGGCGCTCGCGTCGACGGCGGCGACGATGCTCGACAGCGACGTGTCCGACGACGACGTCGGCAGCCGCTCCCGCGACTGACGTATCCGGTCCGCCGCCTTCGCCGCCTCCAGCGCCTCCTTCGCGCTTTCGTCTCGCGCCTCCCACGCCACCTGGCGGCGAGACTTGGAGTTGGGCGTCGAACTGTTCTTCCCGGACGAGAGCTTGGTGGGCAGCGGCGGCACTGACTCCGCCGTGGGTACGACGAAGGCCTGAGGCTTGCGGGGGACCAGTGTACGGCTGTAGTAGATGCTCGACTTGCTCTTGAGTTTCTCGTAGAAGGCGGCGAACGACGGTCGGTCGTCGGGCGAGTCCCGCCAGCAGCTGCGGATGACGGCGAACAGGTCGGGCGAGCAGCCTGTCGGTTTGTCCAGCCGTCCGCCCTCCGTCACGTACACTGCCGCCTGCTCGGCCGATAACGTACTGAACGGACGCTCGCCGCCGCTGAAGATCTGCCAGAGGACGACGCCCAGCGCCCACATGTCCGACTTGGTGCTGTAGCACGACTCGACCAGCACCTCCGGACTCGCCCACTTCACCGGGATCCGCTCCTCCCGCGGCGCCTGGTAGTAGTCGTCCGTCACGTACCGAGCACGTACGAAGTACGACAGCTTCACGCACATGTCCTCCGTGACGAGGAAGCTGCGCGCAGCTAGGTCACGGTGCAGCATGTAGCGGCGCGACTCCAGGTACTGCATGGCTGACGTCACCTGGCAAGGACAGGAGACATGACGTCAACAACGCTCAACATACACGTCTCTAGAGCAGTGTGATAATAGTGATGATGATGGTGGTAGTGGTGGTGATGATGATGGTGATAATGATGTTGAGGTTGATAATATTAATTATTTGCGCGTAAATCATTGGATAAGCATTTCAGAGAAGCACCAAGACAATAATACTACTGGTCAATATCAGAATAATTTACCAGTATCAAGTTGTCAACAGATTATGCGAGGAAAACGAAAACAAATGATATAAGACACACACACACACACACACACACACACACACACACACACACACACACACACACACAGCACACACACACACACACACACACACACACACACACACAACACACACACACACACACACACACACACACACACACACACACACACACACACACACACACACACACACACACACACACACACACACACACACACACACACACACACACACACACACACACACACACACACACACACACACACACACACACACACACACACACACACACACACACACACACACACACACACACACACACACACACACACACACACACACACACACACACACACACACACACACACACACACACACACACACACACACGATTATTTGCGCGTAAATCATTGGATAAGAATTTCAGAGAAGCACCAAGACAATAATACTACTGGTCAATATCAGAATAATTTACCAGTATCAAGTTGTCAACAGATTATGCGAGGAAAACGAAAACAAATGATATAAGACACACACACACGCGCGCGCACGCACGCACACGCACGCACACGCACACGCACACGCACACGCACACGCACACACACACACACACACACACACACACACACACACAAGACAAGCGTGTTGATTAATCTCACAGTCGATAAACTGATATTCCAGTTGTAAATAGATAGACTGATATGCCAGTGAGCTTTGGCGGCGGGCAAGATATTTTAAATGACGATAGAATCGATAGAATTGTGCATAATGTCCAACTGGTATGACACTAAAATTAAGTTTATTCTAATAGCTCTACTGCCTACTGCCTATATTAGAATTGACTTTAGGGACACAAAGTAAATAAAAACTAGATGGTCGAAACTGGCAGGTTTTCTTACAAGAGTAAGCAAATAATGTAAATACGATGGCTGCTTACAGGAAAGTGTAATAGTACAGATCTTAAAGATGACATGATATCGGACAGAAAGCCAGTGCAGAGACTCTAGAAGCTGTGTAGAACGCGTCAAACGTGGATACCTAGTCACAATCCTGCCAAGTAATTCCGAACACTTTTGTGTCATCCTTAAAGTCATCATGTTGCCCCACTACGCACCTGGACGCAGATGTCGAAGAGGATATCGATGTTGTCGCTGGGTAGGTGGTTGTTGACGAGGCAGTCGCGCAGGTTGCCCATGGCGGCGTACCCGGTGACGATGAAGTAGGGCTTAGCGCTACAGCTGACGCCGATGAAGCTGACGACGTGGTCGTGCTTCAGGCCCATCATCATCCGCGCCTCGCTCATGAAGTCGTCCTCCTCCAGGATCCCCGCGTCCGTCTTCTGCAGCACCTTCACGGCCACTGGCACGTTGTGGTAGCGGCCGGCGCACACGACCCCGTAGTCGCCCTGAGCAGTGACAGGCATGTTTTGCAAACAAATAGTGTCACAGAAAATGCATATTTCGTGCAGATTCTTTGTTAAAGCAAACTTTCACTTGATATGGTATGTTTGGGCAGAATAGGTAAAATAAGGTGGTAATGTTTTCCATTTTTATCAAATTCAAGATGGCCGCCAGCGTATGGGTTGGTTTGCCATCATATTATTATTATTTGTATTTTACGTGGTCGAAATGGTGCCTGATGACTACAGTGGGTATATGCAATTGAAAATACCATTTTTATTAATATATAATAGGTAACCAATGTATTTATTTTATGTCAAGCTTAAGAGATTGTAGGCTTTTATATATAGTCACAGAAAGACAACAAAATAAACAATTGAAACTGTGCATAAATGTGTAAAACGTTGTAAAATCGTAATAAAAACAACTGGTGTTAAGAAGATAGTAACATGCGTTATTAATGTTATAACTACTGGTTAAATAGGCACCAGTTGGTGAATAACTGCGTGTTTGTGATGATGGTGGTGGTGATGGAGTTTTGTTGTTGTTGTTGTTGTTATTGTTGGTGTTATTGTTATTGTTATTGTTGTTGTTATTGTTGTTGTTGTTTTGTGTGTGTGTGTGCATGTGTGCGTGCGAGCGTGCGAGCGTGCATGCGTGCGTGCGTGCGTGCGTGCGTGCGTCAGTAGGGTCTATGTGTATTACCTTGCCGATGATCTTGCCGTTGAGCGAGAGGAGGGAGCGGTCGATCTCCCACGCCACGGGGTAGTGGTATCCGGGCGTCACCGACAACTTCGCCTCCTTCAGCGGCCGGCGGAGACGTGTCGCCAGCTGAGACTTGTTGCGCTGGAAGTAGGTCACCAGGTCCTGAATATTCATGAACGAGTTGTCGTGACCTTCGATCATGAGGTCACCGTGTATGTTCTCGACGATGTTGTAGTGCAAGATGTCCCCGTCCGCCGACCGACAGACGGACAGGTGATAGACGACCTCCCTCGAGCTGGGCACTGTCGGCTCGTACACGATGAAGCACCCCTCCTGCTTCTCACGACTCAGGAACAGCGACGCCTCGCGGGACGTCAACGAAACAGGGTAGTACCACGGCTCGCCGGCAGGTTCGCCGTAGCGCTTCAGCAGCACCGTCGGCACGTAGAGCGCATGCCCGCCTCGGTCGAACACGAGTGTCGTGTTGACGAATACCTTGTTGATGGCGGGGGTATCGTCGGAGACAACTACGGCTGTCGGGTCCTCGCATGCGGGGGTCGCTTGCGCTATGAGCAGGTCGCCCCGTCGGAGCATCAGCTTCCCCGCCGCTTGCCACTCACTCAGCGAGACGCTGCGGACCGTCGCTATAGCCTCGGCGCGTTCGAACGATTCGGTGTGGACGGAGTGCGGGTCGAGGTAACTGACATTGCTCTTACATGACGGTGACACCGGAGCGCGGTGGTCAACGTTCTCGATGTCCTCATAATATGAGTTATCGCTGTCCGTCGCCTGGTCATCACCGGCCGGCACCTGCACCTCGGCCAACGACCGCGGCTGGAGTCTCGGCGGCCGCGGAGACGTCGGGCCGTTTCCGGCGATGCGCGTCGGCAGCTGCACGCTGGGAAACACGTCACTTCCGCCGGAAGTCGTCGAGCTGCGGATACTGTCCTTCATCGGCGACTTGCCGCGACTGTCCGTGCTCGGCGTCGACTCTCGCGACCCGGAGCCGGATTTCTCGGCGCCGTTCTCGAAGGCTGACTCGTCGACGAACAGTCGCGTCGCCGCGTCGTCGCCCATGTGTCCGCCCGGAGACACGGCCTCGTACGGGGACTCCTCCTCCTCGTCGTCCTCCGTGTCGCTGTCTCCGACGCCGTTCGTCACGGTCGACGCACGGCTGCCTAGGTATCCGCTGTCCTGCTCCCGTCGCGGGGTCCCGTTCTCCGTCTCCGCTACTATACTCAGCGATCGTCGCTTCGACGGCGACGGCGGCTGTTTATTGGTCGGCGTCGTTGGGTCCTCGTCCAACTGGTCGAGATCCGTCTCTGTGGGCGGCGGGGGAGGCGGCGCACCGTGGACACTTCGGGGTTTCGGTCGCACTCCGGGCCGCTTCATTTCGGGCGTCGACCCGACTCCCTTGGGTGGCGGGGCGGGGGCTTCGTCGTCCGCCAGCCCCGCCTTGTAGCTCTGTGACCTCATGCGGTTCTGTCGCACGCACAGCGGCGGTAGGTTCCCCGGCTTGGGCGGCACTGGCGGGGGAGGTGCGGCCTCCTCGGGCATCTCCTGTTTGTCCCCATCGTCTCCCCCAGAGTCGACCTTCGACGTCTCGCTGTCGTCCTCCTCCCCCGACCCCTCGGCCCGTTCCTCTTCCTGCTCCTGCACGAAGACGAGGCAGTGTTTGGGCGGCCGTCGGACGCCGGGCGGGATCAGGTCGAAGCGCTCGAGGCGGTGCAGGACGAAGTCGTTGGCGACGGTCGCCACGAACGTCGTCGCCGGCCGGTCGAAGTCGGTGCGCGGAGTCGCCGAGCTCTTGATCCACTTGTGTCGCTGCTGGGTCCGGGCGCACATCGGCAGCGCGTAGCAGTCGAGGTAGTCGCCGTCGTCTCGGTCGTCCTGCCCCAACCAACACGTCATGGATGAACAACCAGCACGTCACGGGTGAACAATCAATACGCCATAGACTTACAAGCAATGGGTCACGGACTTAAATCAACAGTTCACATACTTACAACCAACACGTCAACCGATACGGCAGGGACTCACAACCAACTCGTCAACCAATACGCCAGGGACCTACAACCAACACGTCAACCAATACGCCAGGGACTCACAACCAACACGTCAACCAATACGCCAGGGACTTACAACCAACACGTCAACCAATACGCCAGGGACTCACAACCAACACGTCAACCAATACGCCAGGGACTCACAACCAACACGTCAACCAATACGCCAGGGACTTACAACCAACACGTCAACCAATACGCCAGGGACTCACAACCAACACGTCAACCAATACGCCAGGGACTCACAACCAACACGTCAACCAATACGCCAGGGACTCACAACCAACTCGTCAACCAATACGCCAGGGACTCACAACCAACACGTCAACCAATACGCCAGGGACTCACAACCAACACGTCAACCAATACGCCAGGGACTCACAACCAACTCGTCAACCAATACGCCAGGGACTCACAACCAACACGTCAACCAATACGCCAGGGACTCACAACCAACACGTCAACCAATACGCCAGGGACTCACAACCAACTCGTCAACCAATACGCCAGGGACTCACAACCAACACGTCAACCAATACGCCAGGGACTCACAACCAACACGTCAACAAATACGCCAGGGACTCACAACCAACTCGTCAACAAATACACCAGGGACTCACAACCAACTCGTCAACCAATACACCAGGGACTCACAACCAACACGTCAACCAATACGCCAGGGACTCACAACCAACACGCCAGGGACTCACAACCAACACGTCAACCAATACGCCAGGGACTCACAACCAACACGTCAACCAATACGCCAGGGACTCACAACCAACACGCCACGGACTCACAACCAACACGTCAATCAATACGCCAGGGACTCACAACCAACACGTCAACCAATACGCCAGGGACTCACAACCAACTCGTCAACCAATACGCCAGGGACTCACAACCAACTCGTCAACCAATACGCCAGGGACTCACAACCAACACGTCAACCAATACGCCAGGGACTCATAACCAACACGTCAACCAATACGCCAGGGACTCACAACCAACACGTCAACCAATACGCCAGGGACTCACAACCAACACGTCAACCAATACGCCAGGGACTCACAACCAACACGTCAACCAATACGCCAGGGACTCACAACCAACTCGTCAACCAATACGCCAGGGACTCACAACCAACACGTCAACCAATACGCCAGGGACTCACAACCAACACGTCAACCAATACGCCAGGGACTCACAACCAACACGTCAAAGACTTACAAACAACTATCTGCTATAACCAACACGTCACACTTCCGAAAATTGTCTACCTGTATACCGAGTTTTCAAAACGTATTCACATAGACCAACATAGCTTCACTGAGTACACAGAAGTCCCAAAAGAGCCACAATAGTCTACGGGCTAATTGCAATATGTTGGGTTAGGGTAAAAACCATCATGTAACCCCACCAGACCGTTGACCTACCCCGAAGATGACATCGAGGTCATCCGTTGACTCGCTGCCCTGCGAGTGCGCCAACTTCCGGCGCATGTTCAGTTTGAGCAGTCGCCGCACGGTGTCGCCACTGACTGTCGCCGTTTCGTCCGTCTCGGCCGAATCACTGCCCTCGATGTTGCGTATCGTCTCCTCCAACATGTAGTGCAGGTGTTTGTGGCGTTCCCGCAACACCTCCATGAACACACTGAACACTCGCTCCCCCTTCGTCTCCAGCTTGTCGATGAACGCTCCCACGCGCTGTTCCCGGGTCCCAAACCCGAGCACGTACTCCCGCAAGTCTGGCTTGATGGCATCCTCCTGAAACACCAACCGTTTATTGGTCAATTTACGGCAACATTAATACGACTTCTAATACGACCGCTGATTGCTACGAGTTCTAGCATCATCACGACACAACGCATGCGCCGTGGCTGGTTTATTAGCGGTTTTATTAGACATTTGCTCCGGCATTTAATAAAGGTCCATTACAATTGTACCCCTTAAATCAAAATGCAATTATTCACTTCTGACGTAAACTAGTCATGCAACAAGCAGCATTTATTTCATTCGTTCTCTGTCTGTGGACAATATCTCACTCAGGTTTGCATGTATCAGGCTGAAATTTTGCATGCGATATACGGGCCCATTTGGCGTGACTTGTATATTATGACTTTTATACGTTCAGTTCTTCAGGGGTGAAAACTTAGGGGCAAACTTAATGTTTCTAAAGGTTGTGCGTAGAGTTTCAGCCGCGGAATTTCATATTTTTGTATATCATCATGAAGGCAAGTATGCCTTCATTTACTTTTGTGTTATTAACGTTTCAAAATAGAGAAAGCGTAACCCTGCAACAACGATGTAGGTCACACGTTAACAGTTTGTTGCGCATTGCGCAGGAGCGCGTGACCTATTATTTCTGCGACACGCTGAAATAACGTAATGCATTATTTCTCAAACGTTTTAGCGCGTGTGACTTACTGGCTTTTTACCGCAAGCATCGCTTGAAATCTCGGCTAGTTCTACAATCTACATAATATTATAAACTATTACACGGTTACACGTGAAGACGAGTCATCGTTACTGTAGTAGCGTTTGTTATTCTATTATTAATGTGACACATCAGCCGGTTCGTAGCAACTGACATACGACTAATGTCGCGTACGAGGGCACGGGGACAGAACCCTTGTATAACAAACAACGCACTGTCACCGACAACATCACTCGATCTAACTGGGCGGCCGGGCGGTGATGAATGACGCAACGCGAAACTCCTTTTGTGACCATGTGGCTTGTGGTGTGATTACAACTGCGGCGTTATTCAATATGGTTTTTGTTACGCGTGGTGGCTGCTGCCACAGCTGCCCCTCCCACGTGTCCCCGCGTCAACACCGCTGTCAACACCGCTGTCAACAGTCGGCTTACACTGGGGTCGGTGTGACGACGTCACGACAAGCCGCTCTCCGGGCGTGACTGTCATTAGGAAACCCGATACACGTGTCACCGTCGATTTCTTAACCATTCAATAACAGGTTTTCAATTTTTTATAGCAGTCGGTATATCTACACCCATTGCTTTCTCGTGGTAAAAACCTGTTCTTATATCCCCTAGCTTTGGTTCACTTTAAAGCTATTCTTGTAAACATGCTCTTAAAGCACGAACCGGGTCGGTCTGATGCGCGTATATGTCATATGTGACGTCACAGTATCACGTGATCGCCTATAGCTAATTAAATTTAAACTCTCGGCAGGAATCTGTGAGCATGTGTTTTTTAACTGAATATATAGTATAAATGTACTTTTCTGTATTCTAATGCTGTCAAATGATATACTATGTTTTTAAAAATGGAAACAGAATTTTAATAGTGCCTTGGTTGTCATTGTCTTTGATGTAAGCGGTGGCATGTATAACAACCATCCGCATGGCTACTAGTGTTAAGCCCGTACTTTGGAAGATATGACTGAGTGTGACAACCATCCGTATGGCTACTAGTATTAAGCCCGTACTTTGGAAGATTTGACTGAGTGTGACAACCATCCGTATGGCTACTAGTATTAAGCACGTACTTTGGAAGATTTAACTGAGTGTGACAACCATCCGTATGGCTACTAGTATTAAGCCCGTACTTTGGAAGATATGACTGAGTGTGACAACCATCCGTATGGCTACTAGTATTAAGCACGTACTTTGGAAGATTTGACTGAGTGTGACAACCATCCGTATGGCTACTAGTATTAAGCACGTACTTTGGAAGATTTGACTGAGTGTGACAACCATCCGTATGGCTACTAGTATTAAGCACGTACTTTGGAAGATTTGACTGAGTGTGACAACCATCCGTATGGCTACTAGTATTAAGCACGTACTTTGGAAGATTTGACTGAGTGTGACAACCATCCGTATGGCTACTAGTATTAAGCCCGTACTTTGGAAGATTTGACTGAGTGTGACAACCATCCGTATGGCTACTAGTATTAAGCACGTACTTTGGAAGATTTGACTGAGTGTGACAACCATCCGTATGGCTACTAGTATTAAGCACGTACTTTGGAAGATATGACTGAGTGTGACAACCATCCGTATGGCTACTAGTGTTAAGCCCGTACTTTGGAAGATTTGACTGAGTGTGACAGCTTCTAGGTCGGCTTGAGTGGCGGAACCTGTACACAGGACCGTTTACTGAACACTGTCGTTCAACCACGCAGGTAATTATTACACATGACTTAACACGTCAGTCGCTCTCTGGCTGTCTGTTTCAACGGATTCAGTATCAGTATCAGTATACATTTACACCAAAAGCACCTAGTCGGCATCACCGTAACAACGAATTTAGCAGCTTCTCAATAGGACGAGTAGTTAACACAGTTCGAGTGATCACGTATTATTAGAATAAAATTAACGGTACTACCAATAATATTAAGTTGGACTTTATATGCTGACGATATAAAGTGTTTGATATAATATATCGTAAAGTTCGAGTGATCACGTATTATTAGAATAAATTAATTGTTCACTTCTGTCTAACAAGGATATCTCTCAATCAACAGTTGCCTACAAGTATTCACAAACGTTACAATATGTTACATCAAACAGCATACAAAGTCCAGCTTAGAATTATTCAATTTAGTAAATTTACCAAACTGAATCGCAACTGAAAGTGTCCGTTGCACAACTAAATGAACCAGTTAACCAAATAATATCTACCCAATGAAAAGGACCGTTGGATAGGTTAACCAATGCGAAGCGCCGTAACAGACCTGCACGAGAGTGTCGAGCAGCTCGACTATGTCGATGTCTTTAATGAGGATGATGCGGCACCGATGCAAGGCCTTCACTTGGCTCTCCGTCAGACTTGTCGCGTCGGACGATGACTTCTTGAAGAGCGGCATCTCGTCTCGGGCGAGGGTTCACCTGACGGCGGCTGCGGGGCACGGGGACTAGCCCCGGGCCGGGCAGGAGAGGCAGCGGCTCATCCACGGACGCTCGACCTGACGACAGGAAGCATGAACACGTATAACAATCGTTACTACTTTTGAGTTTGCAAACCCAGCTAAAATGACCAGTTAGTTTAGTACAACTGCACTCATTGACAATCAGTTTTACTGTAAATGTATAATATAAGACCAGCAAAGGAAGACGTTGGATACCCTTCGACGAAACTGTCAAAATGACGAGTCCAACTGCCCTCACTCACTGACAGTTATTTCGAGTAACAATGTTAGATCAGCAGAGGAAGAAGTTTAGCCTTCGATGAACATTAACTGTTGTAAGCATAAATTTGTTCAAGTTCAACTGAGCTCGTTGATAACCATTTAGATTGAAGCTTACTCATCGACAGAAAAAATGCGCAGATAATTGCGACCATAGAATTATTCACACTGGATTTTAAATACACTTTTATACGCTTCTCTCTTATACAAAGCGTACAGTAAGGAAATCGGTGTTCCGACAGGAACCCATATTCGTAGATAAGAAGTAAAAACCAGAAGGACGATGTCACGTCACAATCTGCTTGGCACACGGCAAGGCCGCTGTGTGGCAGTGGTAGAGCTTCGGGCTCTCGACTAAGAGAATGCGGGTTCGAGTCCTGTGTACCGTGTCGAACCTGGGGCAAATTGTTTCATTCTACTTCGCTGCAGTTCACCCGTGGAACCAACTAAACGAGTCACAGGTCCAGGCTGAAACCATAACTGATTACAGCCGCCTGAGCTGCGGCTCAAACACTCAATAACATGCGCACACCCCCCCCCCCGTCGTATGTAACAGCCAACATTGGCTCCTTACGACGTACCCCATTCAGATTCAGACCTGGCTATATATACAGGTGGATCCCTGTGTACGGTATTAACTGCAGCGTGGCTGGATGTTTCCCAGAGAAGCCGGAATGGTATTTGATTGAACATGCCTTCCAGGGAGTAAAGACTATAATGTAAACCGCTTTGAGGAATCCTGAAGATTGGATACTGCGCTATATAAGAACTCACCCTTACCTTTTTACCATTCATAGAGCTACTTCCCACTGCGACTAATGACGTAATCCACTAAACACACGCACTGTGACAGTCACTCCACCGCGCATTCACACGACAGAACGTAAGGCCCGGACGTCGCCAGCAATATGCCGCGGGAGACATTGCGTTATACCAACGCGTCATCGCAGTGTCTCGATAATCTTTCCGTTTCGCTGAAACCTACAAGACATCCTGTGGTATTCGCGCCACACAATCGGCAATTCAGCAAGTCTGGCCGATTAGCGCCTAGCGTGATGTGATGTCACCGACAGTCGACGCAATACGTGGCCCGTGTTTATTGCACGGCGGGCCGACGGTGGTTATGACTGGCGCATTGAGAGACGGCTAAAGTTAATATCGGTTCCGATTCAGTGTTGTAATACACGATGCTGGGGCTGAAAGAAGCGGTCTACTCCTCCTTGCTGTGATAACACAGACACGGTGACGTCGATGACGCACGAATATCAACTTGCTGCATTTGTAATGGTCGGATATAGAACTCTCACGCCAAAAAAATGGACGAACTGGTGTCAATAGTTATTTTTATGGTTTCAATGACAGACGGTTGTAAAAGTAGGATCGGTGTTACCACGAAAATGTCTGACACTAAAACAGAAATCCTATCTGACTGACAATGTTCCGTACGTCTTGTCCCTAATTGGTGCGTGAGCCTACTTTCATTTATAAACGCGTTCACTGAGATGATGGCAACTGGCGTTCTGGTATTTTCTCACCTTCACTCGCACGGTTGAGTGAACTATTCGTGCGTGTGACACGACCAGTGCAGGTCGCCATCGACGACTGACGCTAACAACAGTTGGTGACTAATTCTAATTCAAAACTGCACTAAGTACTAGTTAGTGTAAACAATAGTGGTACACTTAACCCTTGCATTGCTAGAACCGTGTCTGTTTACTGCATCTGGTCGACACTTCTGACATATTGCATGCGCAGCCACCGCGGAGACGCACGCACACACGCATACACGCACACACGCACACATCCACACGCACTCATACACACGCACATACACACACGCACATACCCACATGCACTCATACATACGCACAACACACACACACACACACACACACACACACACACCACACCCACACACACACACACACCACACACACACACACACACACACACACACACACACACACACACACACACACACACGACACACACACCCACATACACGGTTACACACGCACGCACGCACACACGCACGCACGCACGCACGCACACACACAGTACCGTTTTAATACGAATATACATTTAGCCGTGCACGTCAATTGTTCGCAATGTACACTTCTAACAATTGACGTGCACGACGCCACGCCACGCCACGCCACGCCACGCCACGCCACGCCACGCCACGCCACGCCACGCCACGCCACGCCACGCCACGCCACGCCACGCCACGCCACGCCACGCCACGCCACGCCACGCCACGCCACGCCACGCCACGCCACGCCACGCCACGCCACGCCACGCCACGCCACGCCACGCCACGCCACGCCACGTCCATTTAGATCATCTGACTTTTGTCTATCAACCGAGACGAAGAAACCCACTCGCGCAATAGGACACATTGGACGGTGAACTTATCATTGGCGGGACCTTTCTATATTTAACAAACACGAATCTGACAAACGAAGAGAAGAGCAGATGGCGGGGATGTAGAAGGAGTGGGATGGTTGAGTGGATGACTCCGTACCACATCCCTTACCGCATCGAAATCCCGTGCCCAGACGGGAACAGATCACGCAGTGCATCGTGGGATTGCTACCCGGTCGGCGTGCGTAACTTGCGTGGACGCCTGTGCGCGTTCTACGGGCCGGATCTGTCGGACAATCGATCACTCGATTATCACCCGAACACTCAGTCGTATTATGATATTACGCTATTCTGAGTAACGCCTCGGGCGGTCTCCATTCATTTGTTTCATTCGCGCTCGTTCCGCTCAATCAAAGGACAGTTTGTATGCGACAGAGACGCGATCCTATCTACATCTCGCGTGGTTGGCAAAAACTAAGATGGCTATCAGCGGGGCCGGGACCGGGGCCGGCGCCGGCGCCGGCGCGTCGACTTCGGCTCGAGTCTTCGCGCTCGGTTTAGGAGGTTAATGCAAATACGTCCGCTCGAACGTGTCCGGGTGAGAATGCAGCCTTAAACTGTGACAGACGTGACGTGGTCGGGGAATGGCTCAGTTCGCCGTGAAACTGTGTTCTGCCAGAGATGAGGCAACGCTGGATGAACGAAACTGACAAAGCTTTTAAATAGAAGCGAGGGGATTTGAGCCCTGCTTATTTAGATCATCGAAACTACCCCTGCCCGATCGTCTCCGTAAAGTTGGGGAATGAGCGGAATCGAAAACTACACAATTACAGCTATTGACTTCGCCAGTCGCTACTGCGTCAGCTGTGCGAACAGCGCCAATTTCCCGCCCCAAGTTGAAGACAGTACGACTTGTGGGAATCCCAATGTAATATATAATGACACTGTATGTACCACGAGCAGCGTGTGGCTGAAATTACCCAAAATTATACTATACGGCGGAGGCTAACCACACTCCTCGTGGGCGATTTCAAAGGCTGAGGTTTTCAAACGAATGTATAGTAGAGAAGGTAGAGAAGGCTTATACTGACATAACCAGTCGCAGCAACCCCTGGCGCACAAGGATGATATAGATTGATAATCCGATGTATAACCACGCCACGGTACTAAAGGTGGTGACACACGTCCGAGAGACTTGTACGAGTGACTCGGATGAAACCATGAAAATCGTACGTGAGTCGCAAAATCGGACGTAAAACCGTACGTGTGTCTTGTATGCGCGAGTCACTCGTACGAGGCACTCGTACGAGCGACTCGAGTTAACAACCAATGAGATGACAGCACTGAGTTGAACTTCGACCTTCTTAAAAATGGCAGATAGTGATTTGGCAAACTCTCACTTCAAATTTTTGTCGAGCTTTACCGTGACAATTTCGCTATGGAATGGTGCAAACCCACGTTACAAAGACGGAAGCATCGGTTACGAATAGGCTGCAAGTTCTCATTATTGACGCCCCTTGAAGCAATGTTCACAAGAATGGAGGAATATATCTCAGAAATTCGGTAGCAACGGCAACGGCAATGCCGTTGTCGGCGTCGAATGATGGCTGGATCGTTCAAACTTCAATGTCAGAGCCCTGTCAGAAGTAAGTAGAGACAGCGACATCGTGAAATTAGGATCACTCGATTAACTGTTTCCATAATATTTGTATTTTAAACATAGTAATCCATAAAACAGTGCTCGTCTGAACACACGTTACCAATGACGTCAATGAGTGAATGACACTGCCTCGGCCCGGGCACTGCACTGCACTGCACTGCACTGCACGGCACGGCACGGCACGGCACGGCACGGCACGGCACGGCACGGGACTGCAATGGTGACTGTGACTGTGACTGTGACTGTGACTGTGACTGTGACTGTGACTGTGAGTGGGAATAATTTTTGAATGTCTAATTAAAATACAAAATATACACTCATAATTCAAATTTAAACTAGGTGAAACTCGCCCGTATCCCTTGTTTACACCTGATAAGGAATAGCTTTACATTGTATCTGTAGCTCATGACACGAGAAAAGTGTAATGTGCTGTCAATTCAGGTAGGACACACGGTTTTGAACATGGCGGCTTTTGTGAGTTTTTGATTTTGCCATCTGTTTTCAAAAGAAACATGTTCAAGTTCCGTAACATGGTGTTTGCTTAACCTTAACGTAACAGGTGTGACTAATTTAGTACATAGATATGATATGAAAAAAACTATGAATACAAATTGATGGACACTGTCAATGGAAGGATATTTACTGCACAGTCAGTGCAGATAGGACACACGGTTTTTAACCGTGACGTTTTTTGTTGTTTATGTTTTTGAATCTGTCAGTCTATTTTATATTTTAAAAAATTCTTGTAGTTGGGTAACAGTCTGTTTGCATAAATTTACCCTAATAAGTGTTACAGAATCAGCACATGATATGCATATAATAAATATGAAATAACTCTGATAAGATCCTCATCTATGTATGGAGTATGTGTTATTAATAATACAAATGTGTACTGTACTTACAAGTGATTGTGTCTGCCCTTTTTTCCATAAAAAGGCTACAATGATACATAGACGAGATTATGATCCAAATAATGGATGTCTTGCATGAAGACTACATGTGACTGGTTCCAACCGAAGGAGTGATATTGGTGTGAACACTTATTTGTGTGTTGCCGCTCATTTGAAATGTATGTTGATGAGATTATATCACATCAATAAAATAATACGACATTGTTTCAGAAACTGGGACATTGTCTACTACTTGAGTATACCCAGTGTTTCTTTTGTCTATAGTAGTATGTTCAAGCCAGAATTGGGATTTCACAGTTGTTACTCTTAACTGAGCAGCTGCTCATTATATTTAGATTCCTTATAGTTATGGTGAATTTCACTGTGTCTAAAAGTGTGGTCCAATTGTTTGGTATTGTGTTCATAGATGAAAGAAAATATAATTACATGTAAAAACATTGTCAGGGTCACACAGCTTCCTTCCATGGATTCTTATACAACAAAAGGAAATGTTTTTCTTATATTATGGGCAACCGACCATATTGCTTTATCTGACATTTTCATATATTTAATTAATGTTTTAACACCTTATGACTAAATGATTTATGTAGATGTGTTATTTTTTATTAACTGAATTCATTACTTCATAAACAGCCCAACTCTACACCTTTATGTATCTGTCCTTCAGTACAAGATAGATTGCTGAACATGTATATGGGATTATCTTATGGTAGAAAGACCAATTCTGTACTGATACTCAAGATATTGGTAACTGTTACCCGTAGGACATATATCATGAAACAATAACTTGCATTTGTAACAAATGTGTGTGAACTAATATTACTAGTCACAAATATTGCAGTGGTTATATTTTATCAGGGTTGGAGGAATCCAGAGTGGACTAAGTGCTCAGTGCATTTGTTTGACATGTATTTATATACGTTCAAACTTAGGTTCATACCATGCACTATTTCGGGATGGGTCACATTTGGAATAGATATCTGTGTGGTTGATTGGTTTTGAAATATGTATGTGCCCTGGATTCCTGTTGCAAAAATTCATGATAAATTATCATTCCTCCGTAGAGTTTGTGGTAAATTAATCACTGCATTACTTGATTATTAATTTTCAGCATCAAATCCTATCACCATGCGCTTAGTTGTTTTCTTTGAATTAGGATTCTAGTAAAGCAAAGTGAGGTGTGTTCGACACTTATTATAATCATAATGTTGCTAGAATGTCAATTGCACCTCAGTTAGCCAAACTTGTGTAAACCAGTTTACAATGTTATTGTTGTGTGCATGAAATATTCAAATTGTAAACAAAACCATAAATATATACTGATCATACTGATACAAATTGCAACTTATTTAGCAAACACAGTGATGATAATTATACTACCCTAGCTAATCAAGGAACAGACAACCTGGTTTTAAATTAAGCCAAGATGACCATAAACCATTAACAGTATTATTAACTATTCACCCCCATGTTTGCATGTACATGTAACAGCTGTTGCATGTAAGACACGACAAGGCCATGCAAAACTTACTGCGTATAAAATAAACGATAATAGCTGAAGCCAAGCCAAACATTATACTAAACCAATCAAATCATTGAAGCGTCAACATAACGTTCACACAATAAATTATGTAATATACTCGTTGCTAAAAAGCGAAGATTTACAGCAAGGCGCTCAGCAGGTGATATTGCGTCGCGCATGGCTGTGTCTTTGTGGACGATTAACGGCGAAGAAGATATTGAACATGCTGTGCATCCATCCGGACAAAGTTTGCAAATGTTCTGGGTCCTCCACTTTAATGTGCTTCACCAGAGCATGGAATGCGCCGAACTGCTGGCGCCGCGGAATGCTTAGGCGAACACACCATCTTTTCCGTTTCTTCAGCTTTTCTTTCTCTTATTCGTCATTAATTTGCTTCACCTGTCAGCCATTGTCGTAAACAAGCACGTGTGCGTCTGTAATGGCGTTCACATTATGACGTTCACATTATGACGTCACTCACGCAACTCTCCCGACTCGATTGTTTCGCCACGACTACGTGTGCCATGTACTCGTACGAGTGACTCGTACGAGGCACTCGTACGTATGTCACCCCCTTAACGCGCAGATGAAATATACAGCATCAGCCTCCTTGAAACTACCTGCCATTGCGAGCACTGTCCACACAACTAGACGGCACAGACACACCAAACGTCCCTGTAGACTGTAGTGGTCTCACACACACATCCGTCATCGACAGAAACCTTCAGCTGCCATGCCTTGTTGCTTACCGAGTCGTGTACACGCTGCGGCAACAAGTTAAACAACAACACCGACATGACGTCATAATCGATAATCAAAAAAATACGCGCGTCATCGCGTGACGCAGTGTTTATGTCTTTCGTTTTGGCATTCGCTGTGTATAATGGCATATTGGACACCCCGTGAGGGGAACTATTGGAGGAAGTACTTGTTCTCTCTGAGACTGTGACACCGCCAAGTCACGAACATACCATCTCTGAGACTAGGAAATCGCTGATTTACGAAGATTTATTTCTCTAAGAGTTTGTAAAAGTTTGCGAAAATTCTCTCTCTCTCTCTCTCTCTCTCTCTCTCTCTCTCTCTCTCTCTCTCTCTCTCTCCCTCTCCCTCTCCCTCTCCGTCTCCGTCTCCGTCTCCGTCTCCCTCTCCTTCTCCTTCTCCTTCTCCCTCTCCCTCTCCCTCTCTCTCTCTCTCTCTCTCTCCTTCTCTTACTGTCGCTCTCCTTCTCCCCCTCTCCCCCTCTCCCCCTCTCCCTATCTCCCTCACTCTCGCTACCTCTCGCTACCTCTCGCTACCTCTCCCTCCCTCTCCCCGTCTCCCCGTCTCCCCCCTCTCTCTCTCTCTCTCATTCTCTTTCCCCTTCTCCCCCCCTCCTGCCTGCCTGTATATATCCATAGCCAGCCGCCCAGTCTTATATCTATCTATCTCCCTCTCCGTCCCTCCTCTCTCTCTCTCTCTCTCTCTCTCTCTCTCTCTCTCTCTCTCTCTCTCTCTCTCTCTCTCTCTCTCTCTCTCTCTCTCTCCTCCCTCCTTCCCTCCCTATCACTGGACAACAAAGATATCCCTCTAGACCTGCTGGCCACTAATAGTCCACTGGTCGGCTGTGTCGTCATACGACTCCGGCCCACACCGAGAGGTCATTACTTCCGAACAAATTGCCATCAATTACACGACGGTAACAAAGCTGTTTATAGAAAGCGACAGTGCACCATAAAGGGCCTAGATGGACGGCATAATTTATGGCCACAGTCTCAAAGGGCAAACCAGGAGCGGGGGGGGGGGGGCAGTGGGTGTCCGGGGACATGTCTGCAGTGTTAATACGATAGATTATGTTGCGGAATTTAACCAAAAAATTGGTTTAAGTAGTGGACACATTGTAAGATGTCTCAGCCGTTTAGTGGCAGCTGTTAACGTTGTTATAACATTTATCACATAGCAGACGTTGCATGCAGTTTCTATTTCATTTATCTTCTTTGACTTTTGTTTACATATTTTAAATATGATCACGAAATGTATGACCAATATCCTTCTAAGGACAATAAAGTGAATTCCGTTGAAATGGATGTCCTTATCACCAGTCCAACACGCCAACGTCGCCACGTCAACAATCAATGTCACCCTCGATACATCCATGTCACCCGCGACACTTTCATGTCACTCCCGATACACCGAGGCCACACGAACGCATTCATGTTATCCCTGACGTTCTGACATGTTCGTGTCATCTTCGAAACACTCATGTCACCCATAACACACTAGTGTCACTTCCTACACATCCACGCCGATATACACACACACACACACGCACGCACGCACGCACGCACGCACGCACGCACGCACAACACACACACACACACACACACACACACACACACACACACACGTACCTTCACCCTCCCAGTCTCCCTCCCTCCCTCCCTCTAGGATGCGCCCTCCCCTCGGCACAACGAGTGTTGTTATTTACCAGGAGACAGTTAATTAGGAGACCGGGCGTCGACCGTTGGGAGAAACTGATCATCTATGGTGATGGGATAATCTCACTAATCCCACTAATCTATTCGAGCAGCTGGGATGAGCCTTGTAATCAAAATACACCTGGGGTCATTCGTCAGTCGACCGGGGTCGCTGTCAGAGCAATTACCCTCCCCTCCTTGTGGAGTACGACTCCCGAAGGGTTCGATTCTAGGAATTCTGCGCGCTAAGGAAGATCGTCAGCGGAGAAACTGAAACACAACCCCGGGTGAAGGTCGGGGCGATGTCGGTCGATATCTGAGCGGTGTTGGGTGATGGGGGTGATGTCCAAACTGGGTCAGTCTATGACTGACCACGTCAGACACCTGTCGATGTATCGTTCAGGTGTGTGCTAAAACCTACAGTTATGTCCTGTACACGACGCTAGCAACGGTGGTGGTTTTGTTCGCTCTCGATAATACTGACCACTGACCACTGCGGACACGTCGGACATTCGCGCGATACCCGGGAGTCACTGCAGGGAACACACCAGACATGTCCAAGAGCTCTCGGTGAACCAAGCCAAGGACGAACCTAACCAACGATCAGCCTAGCCAAACGTTGAGCCACCTTACGCGAGGGAGAGCCTTCTCATACAAGGGAGAGCCTTCTCATACAAGGGAGAGCCTTCTCATACAAGGGAGAGCCGCCGCACATAAGGGAGAGCCGCCGCACAAAAGGGAGAATCCCTCACACAAGGGGGAACCCCCGCACATTATTGAGAGCCCCCTCACACAAAAGAGAGCCCCCCCATACAAGGGAGAACACCCTCACACAAGGCAGCCACGAACTACGGCCACATTCCGCGACCTTGAGAATTCGACGACTTTGGCCACGGTTTATCGCGCCCGGCATCGCGTCTACACCGACTGACCCGCCGCCGACTGACCCGCCGCCTGGGAGACGACGTGTGGTCGACCTCACCGCCGTGCCTCTCAAGTAGTGGCGAACACACACACTCAGACAGGTAGTCCAACACACGGTGACACAACGCAAACATCTCATGTGACAGTGACAGCGACAACGTCCTCGGTCATCGCCTGAGCAAACAGCAACCTGACTCAGACGCGACGTCAAGCCGAAGTTCACCCGCTCGGGCCAACGACCTCGGCGTACTCGACACAGGACGCCTCGTGTAATAGGCTTTCTCTGACCACACAGCACCGACTGTGTCTGATAACACGGCGTAATCCTGTTTCAATGCGGATTTGTGGCAAACGGAAAATCGTTATAATGTATATATGTTCTTTGGTTCATCCGAGAGATATACAATCGAACGACAATCTTGATTCCGATGCAGGAGAAATACCTTGATGTTGGGGAGATTACCTCCAACACCTGTCTGACGCCTCCAATGCATAACAGATGGTGGGCGCAGTCGATGATTTCCGGCAAACCACTGAGTATTTGTTTTCGATAAACACGCTATCGGGACATGACTATTACCGTCTGGTGCAAGATATAAGATACAATTTAGGAATTTCAATTAAAAACACACATATCAGTAGGTGAAACGACGCGAGTGCGCTGATGCAGATGGAATTGGTGACGTACACCTTCTGGTGACGCCGCGAGTCCGTGCGGGCGGCGGCTGAGCTCGTGGTGTCCGCTCGCTTTGTGTCGTCCATTGTCCACTCGACGACCCGTGTAATGACTGGCCGGTTCTCGTTACACAAAGGCCAGAGTTGACGTCGACATCAACCGCTCGGTGACAGCAAAGACAATGGACACGCCGTCACCTCAGCTCGCGGAATGCAGACGGAGAACAGACGTTTCGACAAGTTCGCCGCAAGAACTTCGATTTACATCGATTCACTCGCAACACGTGAAGTTTTCGTGTCGTTGACGTGAATTCAAGTTAAATGCATTAACGACGTTAACCGTATATTATGTGTTTCGTTTACGACGGCTGTACCACCAAACACAACACACCCCTGGAAGACGTGCGCAGTAACGCGGCTTCTCCGGGGAGTAATCAACGGACTACACACAACGCGACAACGACTCTCTCTCTCTCTCTCTCTCTCTCTCTCTCTCTCTCTCTATCGCCATTTTATACGCCTTTTCAACAGTTTATTGGCACCGGAATAAACACTACAATATTCAAATGGACCACAGCCAAACTTGTGATAATAACGCACCCCCGTCCATTCCCCACACGGACCGACATGTAATTACATTTGTCTCGGCCGCTTTATTTCCAACATTGTGCAACCAACCACAATCATTGAACAGTCAGCACTGGCACAGGCGCGGCCCATTTCTTCTGTTATCGCGGCCACGTATCTGGCACGTTAACTGGTTATAATAACGCCTTTAATTACTGCGTTATTACCGGTCGTCTGCGTCCGTCTATAACGGCTACACGGCCACCATCACCGCCCGTGGTAGCCCTTGTAGGTTTGTATGTATGCAGCGATCTACGCGATAAGTCCCTAACTCCGGGTTCACTATCGCCGAACATCGGCTGTCAATACAACCAGTTCACTTCGACGGGAGTCAACTCAAACGAGCATGAGTAGCGGAAACAATTACCGACCCTGTAAATACACGCGCGGTCGCCGAGCGGTGACGCTGTGTCGTATTCAATTTGTAAGACAGGACGTCGTCGGTGTAGAATGTCGCCCGAGTGCACCGCGATGTCGATGCATGCGTGCTCTGTAGTCTGGGCATGCACGCGCATACATTACCACGTCGAAATGTTAATGGGGCAATTTCGAGCGTCCTTTCAGAATAAAGTGCGTATCTCGTTTACGCTCAATGAGGCGCACTACCCCTAATATCGCCCGGTTGGGCGCCGGTCTACTCAGTTGATTCACTCGCTCTCTCACTAAAACAGCGTCATGCTTACCTCCCCCCCCCCCCCACACACACACACACACACACACACACCTAGCGACCAAAGGAAATGCTTCGTAAGTCCACAAGTCCACAAGTACATCCATATTTGTTTCTAATTCAACTAATTCTAACCGGAAACCAAGTTACTAACATAACTGAATACCGGTATAGAGGGAATCCAAGGTCTGCCCGTATAGACCCCGTATAGACCCCGGCAGCCGGTCCCGGGTATTGATTGATTGGCGCAGGTGCTGTCGGCTAATTCACGTAATCCAGCGAGTGCGGGTCAAACGGCCGTGTCAAAGGGAATATTTCACGGTGCATCGTGTCTGACACTTGGCCGGTGTAGACTGTAGACGACACGAACTGACGAGTGTTAACACGCCGTGACGACACGCAACCACCCATCGTCGCCACCATCCAGATCAAAGATCAAGACGAACTAGGGCGTATTCAAGATAAGCACATCTAAACAAATATAATATCTCGTATATTATTGTTCAATCATTGTAACTGGTATAATTACTGCTGTCTTGCTATGACGCGTGTGTATAAATCGACGATGTAGACGCATGCACGCACGCACACACGCATGCATATATACACGCAGACGCACGGGCTCACACACACACACACACACACACACACACACACACACACACACACACACACACACACACACACACACACAATCACAAACAAACACATACACACACACAAACTAACACACGCGTACACACAAACAAACACACAAACACACACACAAACTAACACACGCATACACACAAACAAACAAACACAAATAAACACACCACACACATACAAACACCCACAGGCACACACATGCACGCACGCACGCACGCACGCACGCACACACACACACACACACACACACACACACACACACACACAATCACACTCACAAACAAACACATACACACACAAACTAACACATGCGTACACACAAACAAACAAACACACAAACAAACACACACAAACTAACACACGCATACACACAAACAAACAAACACACACAAATACAAATAAACACACCACACACATACAAACAATGTGTCATCTAATGGTATTTAAATTACATAACTGAAACTGCGTACCTTGGGAAACCGTTTACAGATCTCCACGTAACGTTTGCACCTGTCCTTCGAGTAGAAATCACTCGGTAGAAATGGCCTTGTTACTCAATACCCTAGAGGCAAAGTTAGACCAACTCCACAGGCTTTCAAAACCGACCATGACATATCAACTATAACATCGCTTGTTGATTAAGTATACAAAGCACAGGCCACAATCGTTACACAACAAAAGGCCGACTGAAATATGCACTGCCTATGGAACGAGCCTTCTAAAAGTATTTGATTTTCGTATTGATATGGTCGCGTTATCGATAATTTACCATGCGACCTTTTTATTAATTCACAGGCGCGTAACGGCGCGATCAACGCTGCACAAAACACCGGGCATCGGCCGAGCAAACAACATACACTCGACTATTCACAACTGAATGACAACGTAATCGGCAGATCTGAGCACGTACTCACACGGAGCACAGAGGGTTAACGTGGCTGCTTTGAACCACATTACCTGGTCACGCCCGAGTTTGGTTCTGGCTGAATACCTCTAATTAGGTCAGTATGTCAGTGACTGTTTTGGTAATTGATACGACGTTTGACGCAGTAATTACTACGGCGTAAACTCACGTGTTGAGGACACAGACACACACATGAGTGCTTTCTTCGACGTCTACAAACTTGGAATATGCTCGGGTCATGATGGTCCTATCAGGAGGTCACTGGTAGGGGCTAGTGGCGTTGTTTGTAAGCCAAGTTACTTGGTAGGTTGAAATACCACACACGACGTCAATGACGCAGCCTTATCTAAGACCGATACAACGTCTGTGACTTACCTTACGTGTTGATCCAACTTAAACCGCGTTAATCCACAGCTGCGCTGATAATCCTGTTAGTGACGTCATCGAAACTTGCCGTTCGCTTCAGCCTGGACGAGGCATTGTGAGTGAGTCTGAAAGAAAACAGGCACCGTACGTTACATCTCAGTGAGTGTCTCAATGTCCTTACGTCATAACTCAGTCCGAGTTTCTGTACGTTTTGTATCACTCACTGTCCGTACGTTACGCCACACGTACAGTCTGTACGTTATGTCTTACTCAATTTCCGTGCGTCACGTTCCACGTACTCTACGATACGACTACGCAATATCGCCCCGTGTACGTAGCGCGGCCCAGTAAGCAGGCGGTGTTCTCACGACTTGAGCGTGAGGTCGGTTGAGTTGTACCGTGACTGCTCGACCACTAGGTCGTCACGGCGTCAACCGCCCTGAGCACTGAGGCGTGACGGAGAGAAACAACCAGCTCGACTCCCTCGCCGCAATAACGCCAACTGCCACCGTCGAAACGTCGTCAACTAACCTCGACTTCACGACCGTCCGTTCTCGTATAGTGGCGTTGATTCACTCTAGTCCCCGAGTGGAAGTTCACGGCCGTCCGTCCGTCCGTCCGTCCGTATACACTGTGCTTCGAGTTACACGCGACCGATATATCAACCCAACTGACAGTGCGGCTCGCTCACTGGGCCTGTGAGTAGCGACGTCTAGTCTTTCACAAGGCACACACCACCACCGCCGCCGCCGCCGTGCCTCGCCACGCCGCCACCAGAGGTCAGGCCGGGTCGCACTCGCAACGACACGCGTATCACAGGACGCTCCAAAACCCACGCGCGCTTCGCGGAAAAATTGGCGTTGCGGTAAACGACCACTGGGCCACAGGAGGCACATGGGAGGTCGTCACAACTGAGGGGAGGGGGTGATTAGCTCACGGCTGTGATGACAGTGTCGCTGGTCATTACTCAGTAGTGCTAAACACCAGTAGACGGGCTACTCATGTGTGGCTAATCCACGCGTCACACACTGGTAGGATTGCCCCCCTCGGTAGGGACAATTAACACGTCCGCCAGCGGCAGTTGTGTCTTTGAACCTGTCACCCGTGTGTAATGACTTCCCTGCTCATGATTCGTGTATGACCATCTTCCCTTCCCTTCCCTTCCCTTCCCTTCCCTTCCCTTCCCTTCCCTTCCCTTCCCTTCCATTCCCTTCCCTTCCCTTCCCTTCCCTTCCCTTCCCTTCCCTTCCCTTCCCTTCCCTTCCATTCCATTCCATTCCATTTCATTTCATTCTTTTCTCCCTTCCCAAACAAAATACGACAAATTGAAGAAAAAAACATCCACTGCGTTAGAATTTATTTTTAGTATTATATATGTTTTAATCAGTGTTTATGTTTTAGGTTAATGCATAGATAATTTACATACACACAGTGTCCTGTGAATTAGACACATATCATACTATCCGTACGGGGCAGTATAACGTGTTGTTGTTATTACTGCTAGTGTTGTTGTTGTTGTTGTTGTTATTGACAATGATGTTGTGACAACAACTAATCTGCCGCGGATACCCATGACACCATTTATAGCCACAACCTGACAGCGGATTACTCCGATACATCTCTCCGAGTTGGACGCTCGATCTGCTGCTATATTCATGAACAATTCAGCGACGCGTCCGTTTATCGATTCTGGACGCAGATAAACTGTCCGCAGTGGCCATCAACTGACCGTAGCGACGATGTCCAGCGTCCCCTAACCGAATCACACACTTAAACCAGCAGGACGTAACCGAATCACCCTCGTTCATGAGCGCGGGTGTAACCGAATCACACTGGACGCCCACTTGGTGAACGCTACACTTACAGAGACAAAACAGAACCGAGAAATAACTTCGCTCGAATAGGCACCGGGAAAGTGATCAACTCAAAGGACCCCGTCAGTACACAACCACACAGTATGTGTGACAGCAAGGAGACATTTGAGAAGGGTGAGACTACAAGAAGCAGAGTTTTCTTTAACAAACTCGTACATTTCGAAAGTCACTGTGTAATGTATCGCAACTTTTCGATTGCAAAATTATACATCATGTATTTAATGGATCTTCTCCGGAAACGGAAGTTATTAATGATAGGTTGATAATAGTACATAGTGGCGGAGGAAGGGCAGAGGCATGTTCCCGAAAATACCCAACACTTCACGTTGTTACACCCACACGACTGGTTATTACACGTACGCACGCACGTACGCACGCACGCACGTACGCACGCACGCACAACACGTACGCACACGCACACACAATGGTTACAATTTAATCGAATCTTTACACATTCAAATACTTGCTTCTTAATTCCTGTTCTTTTTTCCTGGTCTCTGACACAAGCGTCAACCCTCACCAGCGCTCCCTTAAAAGACCTTTTTCTACGTAACATGACGACGCTATCTATCGTATCAGCACGGAGACTGAACCCGAATTTTGATACACCTACATCTTGGTAGAGATTGCACAGAAGTCTCTGGTTGGCTGCAGTGCTCGGCAGCGTCACTGCGAGAGTCGTACAGTCCGCAACGCTGCTGACGAAGGCACCAAGATGGCTTCCAAAGAAAATAGTCAGAACACCAAGACGTTATATGCATTATGTACAATTCTATCAAACTAATCTTTGTGCGTCTCAGCGCGACGTATTAAATCAATTGTTCGTTTGGATAGTTGTTTCCCTTTTTTACCAAAACATGCTCGTTTTCTTGGTAGGACCTATGTAGGGCTGGTGTCGGTTTTCAGTGCTTCACAGCCAATAAATACCACAAGCGGACGGCGACTGGGAGCCGCATGCAACGTGAATTAGAAGGTTTGATCGATGGAGAAGCAATGACGACTTGCTCCAAATAAAATTAATGTTCACGGGTAATGGAGCGAACCTTAAACGGTGTTTTGTGGCTGTTTACCCCGGTCGGCTCGCTCTGCCTTGTTCGCAACGACCCCAAGTCTTCTACGGTCATGCCGATGTTTAGCAGAAGTCTACCCACAGTATTGTAGGGCATTTTATACGTAGTAGTACACTCCTCTCCTAGCTGTTGTTTCCAACTTCAACTACCATTGTATAAAGCGCTTTGAGTAATCGCAAGTACTAGGTACATTTCGCTATATATAAGACCTTATTTTCATACCATCATCTGGGACACATTTCGTTCTACATTAACTCTCCAAAGGCAATCGAGATACTTGTAGCAAGGAGGACATAGTTTAATTAGAAATGATTTGAACTTAATTGTATTTTGTACATACTATACAAAGTACGCATGGCAACAATGAATTCATGGACGACAATAAAAACTAAAATTAGTTGAAGCAACTGGACATACAATAGCGAGGCTCCACATTCGCTGTATTCCTCATCGTGTGCCGTCACCTGCCTTGTAATAAAACAACAATAAAATACGCAGAGTATTTAACGCCGCAGTCACCGAATGTTCCATACACCACAATATACCGGCCATCGACCTTGCGACAACAGGCGTTATGTGGGAGACGTTATATTTTTACATCTCTATTATAGTTTAACGACACAACAGATGAGTTGGCACTACTGTGCAGCGTTGATCTGACATCTGGTGGTCTCGTATGTCGTTGATATGCTCGTGAGTACAGGATCTGCAAACACTGTACTTGGTAATTTCAGTGAGCTTTTCAATTTCAACGTCGCCACTGTATCATGACGGACACTATTCCGTGATACACAGGCGGAAGTCTCGCGGTGGCGCGTCTTGTGGTGGCAATTTTCAATACAAGAACAATGTTAAGGGGTGACATCGATCTTATAAAGTGAAATCGGACGGATGAGCACATTAACAAGCTAGTGAGTTAAGTACGCCAGCCCTCAATATAGACGTCTACATTCAGGCATAAAGGTTACTGTGTCTCACAGTTACGGATTGTCGCAATTAGTGTACAATTGCATTCGTTTCACAGCCGATATATTCTGGATTCGTTTGATGGAATCATATCGTTTCTTTAACCCTGCTCCCGTTGATTTACTATACAATTGGGTCGGTGGGTGTTAGTCGGTGCTGCATGTTAGTTTCTAGGGCAGTGGTCCACTGGCGGTATCGCAAGTTGTCTAGACGTGGCCATGTTTTGGCAAGGGGCTCATGCAAGATCTACGACCCGCCATGTTAGATCACACCAGGCACACATCTGTGGTTGTGTACAAGCCCCGGCAGTAAATTCAGACTACTGTCATACAAAGGGAGGGAGGGAAGGAGGGAAGGAGGGAGAGAGGGAGAGAGGGAGAGAGGGAGAGAGGGAGAGGGAGAGAGGGAGAGAGAGAGAGAGAGAGAGACGGAGGGAGGGAGGGAGGGAGGGAGGGAGGGACAGAGTCAGAGTCAGAGAGAGAGAGAGAGAGAGAGAGAGAGAGAGAGAGAGAGAGAGAGTTGAGAGGGAGAGAGAGAGGGAGAGAGGGAGAGAGGGAGAGAGGGAGAGAGGGAGAGAGGGAGAGGGAGAGGGAGAGGGAGATGGAGAGAGTTGAGAGAGAGAGAGAGAGAGAGAGGCAGCGACAAAAAACATAGACAGGTTGAAACGAAGAAACG
>JAODUO010000864.1:142500-147500 GCA_025642075.2 Ridgeia piscesae | reverse complement strand
AACTGACAGTCCGTGGGCTCTGAAGCACACAACGTCTCCCAGCGGTCATACTAACGACGGGACAATCAACTTGCTGAACGAACGACAGTGTGACATTAAACAGGAGTTAACAAGATTGCCCCCAAGAGCGAAACCAGAAGCGGAGATGGAAGTCTAATGAACTGTCCACTGAACCTACCCAGCCACTGGTTCATCTGGGAGGAAAACCGGCTAGGGGAATGCACTTTCGCACAAGCAAATATGGGTGTTGCTTTCCCTTTAATTCTATGTCGTCAGTGATGAAACTGGCCTTGTTTTACTTCAAGCCCCAACCTCAGTTCACCCACTGTTCACTTCTCCGTTTCACGCCCGCAATTCTTCTTGCCCAGTGTTTTCGTAAAATTGCTCCATCTCGAGAAGAATCTGACTTTCGACTCATTGCTGTACTGACGCCACTACATTAACTGGGACAGGAGACATATACGTCGACCTCCTGAAGGCTGTCTACACGAACAGCTCGCTTACAATCAAAGTCAGGCAACACAAAGAAAGCAGTAGGATCTAGGCGCGGCGATGTACGACACCGAGACACCACTCGCCCAAGCAAGGATAGCGCAAGACAGGCGGATCTGCATGAAAACAACTGAGGCCTTCGCCCAACTACGGGACGTAATGGCCGTACTATGATGATGACGATGACGACGGAGTGAAAGCAACACTTATGACGAGGGAAATTAAACAAACACTGAAAAACGAGGGTATTTTGATTAATATTTAAATGGACAGGATATTATGGAGATGCAAGGATACGTAAGGAGACGTAAGGATACGTAAGGAGATGTAAGGATGCGTAAGGAGACATAAGGAGATGTAAGAGAGTCTATGTGATGTCGATATAAATAATAATAACGACTTCTTATGCGCCAATATCCTCGAAGATCAAGGTCAGTGGCGCGACAAAACCAAGGGATTAAGCAAACTCGTAATCGTAAACAATGCGTGAGTGAAAAAATGCGTGAGTGAAACAACGCGTGAGTGAAACAATGCGTGAGTGAAACAATGCGTGAGTCAAACAATGCGTGAGTCAAACAATGCGTGAGTCAGGGGCGAAGGCGGACATAAGACGGCGACGTGTGGGCAACTCGTGTGTTCCCCAACAAGTCAACAAACATATACTCACCTCACTTTGTATCCGTGGATCCATTTTACCGATGTCTTCAAGATCAACCATACGAATTTATTTCAAAACTAAATTCGCAGCATTCCGTGATACCTTCTAACGTCGAACGCGAACTAATCCAGCAGTCGGCGGCAGTGGGCGTTCACCACGATCTATCTCCGTTCTCTTGGCAAACTGACACGCCATTGGCCGAGTCTAGTGCGATATATTATAGAAACGTCAACGACGACAGACAACGTCGGCCTGAGGTGAGAACGAAGGCAGATGTTGGCGGCGGAAGGGCGAACTCTGTGGCAATGTCAGCTAAGATTGAGCGGTGAGAAACGATCGCACAATTATCCAAACTGTGTTTTTACATCATTGCGAGGATACCTATCGGTTAATCCAAATGTGTCTAACTCTGGCGACATTAAATCCAACCATAAAATGTTAATGTAAGTAAATATTACCAACCTTACCTGTCTGAAGATTTTGAGTTTAAATTAGTAAAGAAAATTAAGAGTATTATTTTATTTAATGGCTATATACCGTTACTTTCAAGAACCTGATCGATATCGAAGCCGTATAAAAGTACGTTTCTAGTTAATAACTGACAGCATCGCTTTAATATTTAACAAAAGTTGTATAAACGTTCTACAAACGTCACCCTAGGGAGATGTCGCCACAAACCGCAGAACTAACGTTTTAGTTGTACACATTTAAATGGAGACTTAACGATTATTGGGGCTGGATGGACGACGCAACGACTAAAGAGTTGGGACACTCTGCGCCTTGCGAGATACATTCGGCTACTTCGACGACGTCACAAGTGGTCGATTCTAGTTCCGGTTCCATAAGTTTGGCCTTTGGCGACCGACCATAGCGCTCGCCACGGAACATAACATCGCCACGGCCGCAGTTGCCCCTACACGCCAGCAGTACCACGGCACGGGAATGCAGCGCGGTGAAAGCGACCTGTCCCAGGTCAAGTCATCTGCGGCAACGACGGCGATATCAGTCCTCTCTATCGCCACTCCGCAGCAATCAAAGTCGTCTGCCTCCCCCCTTCCCGTCTTGGCAGTGACACACATTGCTACCGCCAGCTGGGATTAATCCGCGACTGGGCCGCTCGCTGCCTTCTTTGACTGCCGCCCGCTGGTAACACAAACACGGCTGGGGAGATCTACGGGAGACAGTGACCGCGGGGCCAACGTATCGCACCGTGTTTACACTACACGGCCGATTACCGCCAACTTCAGTAATTAATGCGTTTCAGTTTACTTTTTTGGTAAAAAGGAAAAACCTTTTAACTTGTGGTGATGCATTTCTTGTAGGTGCTTGCTCGAGTTGCGACCTTCTGCCAATGTGAAACCCGGGCAAAGTTATCATCTGCGCTATTAAAACAGCAACATGTCTAACTGTTATCACGAAATTAAACGCTCACGGGGTATTTAGTTACTATTTTAAAAGGGCGAGATAAAGTTGGGTGTGTTGCCTCGTGACGTCAGCCTGAGGGATATAAACAAATCTGGACAATAATCCAACAAGTGGGATATTTGAAAAGTTTGGACAATAACCCAATGGTAGCTGAAATTACAAATCTGTCACCGTAGGTTAAGTTTTTGTTGTTTAAAAAGTACCCATTTTGTGCAATAACAATAATATACCAATTTGAAAATTTCGCGGCCGCAACTTTAACTTTACAAAAACTATTTCCGGCTTATTAAACCCAATCTGTCGGGCAACACACCTGCACCAAAATATTCTAGTATTGTGATCAATATAATACATAAAATAGTTACTAACAGTCGAGGAACGAACATCGTGTCTGCAAATCTCAACGGTTTCTTCTGGCTTTGGTTTTATCACGGAGCGCCGTGGCTCAGGGGTAGGGAGTTGGACTCTCGACTAAGAGGACCCGGGTTCGAATCCTGTGCTGCGGTGTTAAAACCTTGGGCAAGTTTTTTCACTCTACATTTCTCCAGTCCACTCAGCTGTATAAATGAGTACCTGGTGGTGGATATGTGTATGAGCAGCCTTCACGCATTACATGTAGCATATGGCTGGATGCTTCCCAGAGAAGTTGAGATGGTGTCTGATTGAAAGTAAAGTGTAAAGCGCTTTGAGCAATCTTGAGGATTGGATACTGCGCTATATGAAAACTTACCTTTACATTTTTAGACTTATATGCATATAAGTCCGTGGTTTTATTTGGAACTACCTCGACTTCTTCTATAAACCCGCGGCTGCTGCTGTGGTTAAAAACAGGCGAACACTGCCGCCTTATCTGATAGCAGGCAGATACGTCACGTCATATTTAGATAAGACTCCACGAGTGATCGCTCCAATAATGTGACAGGTCTGTGAATGACCTGACACACGCATGCGTGCCATCTCCGGCAATAACTGACGAGAACTCCCACGATTACTTATTTACCTTTAACATTCGTTATCTTTTAAGACGCACACTATTATTATTTTATAACTCATATGTCTGAAAAATGTATGTTTGACAATCACCGACGACCCTGTTCTCTGGCTTGGATGAAAACATTCCAGTTGAGTTTACTCCAGTTGGTTCCGAGACCCGCAAGACACGGCTTACCGGTCCGACAGAATCGTAGGCGTTGCCGATCTCAAACTTTACCAGGTTTAAAGTCCATCTGACCACAAACTTCACAACACTGACAGTTCTGCTGACAAAAAAAATTGATAAAGTTGAAGGTTCTGTTGACAACAAAAGTTTACAAACGTTAATGTGATGCTGTCCACAAACGTTACACAATTGAAGGTTCAACGATCACAAACTTTACAAAAACTTGATGGGTTTGCTGAACATAAACTTGACGATGTTGCTGTCTGGCTGATTTTCAACTTTGCAGTTCTAGTGCAGAATACTGACTTATGTGGCTGTGTGTGCCGACTTGTTGTTCTACTCGTTCCCTGTGGCACATCTCGTAAACACACACACACACGCACGCACGCACGCACGCAGCACACGCGCGCGCGCGCACACACACACACAGGTCGCGTAAACAGAAAATTTATGACGTATTTACGTTCTTAATTGTGTCACGTGTTGCCATGGTAATGCACCATGGATAAGCCTTCAAGTGTATCTCACGTACACCCTTTCTGTTTGGGTCCTATGGACAGCATTTTTGTTCAACGGTGCAACATGATATTTCTTTAATCTAAACGTTAACGCTCTTCTAGTTTTGTATTTTGTAAATTAATTTTCCGGTTTGTACTTTGTGGATACGTAATACCAAAGAGTGTGGCACGTCTTATATTGATCATAAACATTCTAAAACCTAGGCGATAATATTAAACACGCTTTCCATAATGAACTAATTACAATAACTGATCAACCCTACTGCCGTCATAACAAGTGACACTTTTCGGATATCATAAGTCTTGGCAAATCGGCGAAAAACACCAATTCAGTAGAGACTGTTTCTTGTGGAATAGAGACTTCAACAGCTAGTCGTGGTTTCTGTCGTTTGGACGTCGAACTCTCGTCATCCCACGCGTTATACTTGTGCGATAACCCCACATTAACACCACTCTCGTATATCATAAATACAGATATGATCCTCTAAACAGGCAAATAAATCAAGGCGCGACAGAAGCGGAACGTGGGACAAATTGGGAATCGTCCATAATGCGAGCCTATATTGAATCCCGCGTTCCCATAGATCACGGGAACGAACGCGCAACGTCCGATTACGAGCGTAAATAGCAGCCTACGTGGACAGCCTATGACGTAGGCACAACTAAACGTCATCGACGTAATACTGAAATTACCATTATCTTAATTATCTTGGCGAAAACAACCGTTTAAATAACACCGTCCATATTG
>JAODUO010000864.1:0-137500 GCA_025642075.2 Ridgeia piscesae | reverse complement strand
TAGTCAACTTACATGGGACTCGAATGATCCCAGCAGGTAGCTCAAACGCATCCCGATATCTAAAATGCTCAACACTTAAGCCAAACGATATTAAACATGACTGCCACAGTAACGGATACGCTTGAGAGACACTGCGAATACAACAGGAGGTGGTTTATTATAATTCTTGTCCCTACGTATCCTGGCGTTTGTCAAATAACTGCAAACAACCGCCGCATTGAAGCGCCTGCGTTCAGACAATCGTTTGTCATCACTTGAAAGCTCACAGATCGTTGTGCTTTTGCACGTTAATTCTGATCGCTTCGTGATTTCAGATACGTTTTCCTGATTACTGATGTAGCCCGCACTTTACGAGGAACATTTTACGAGCTGGTTAATGGCGGATGAATACATTAGCAGCTGTTGAGGTGGAGATCGCCGCTGACAATCGACGGTTTAACGTTTGTCATAGTAAAATGCTCAACACCAGGGCTATACAGAATTACAGACTATCTATATCCGTTCAAATCGGTACGCATCACTGCTTTACTTCCGGCTTTGTGGTTGGTGGTTGCCCACTGAAACGCCAGTAACTTTGACACCGAATGACCTACTTTCTGTCATGGCGCTCTGTAATAGTGTTGAAAGGAAAGAAAGGTTAGCACATAATATCATACTGAGGATAAGAATAATAACACGATGGTATACAGAAAGGTATTTTGAAGCTCTCTGACAGAAAGTGAATGTAGCTGGGTGTTTTGTACACAACAATTAATGATTAATAATATGGGGAGTGGTGGTGGCGCGGTAGAGCGCCGGACTGTCAATCGAGGGGACGGTGGTTCAATCCCACCTACCGCCGTT
Organism: Ridgeia piscesae; assembly: GCA_025642075.2. Classification (NCBI taxonomy): domain Eukaryota; kingdom Metazoa; phylum Annelida; class Polychaeta; order Sabellida; family Siboglinidae; genus Ridgeia; species Ridgeia piscesae. The sequence goes on along the minus strand of JAODUO010000864.1, from coordinate 136,657 downwards.
TCGAAACTTAGGCAATTTCATCCACCCCACATTTGCCTGTGTCTTTCGGAAGAGATTCTAAAAACCGGTGGTCCCTTCCATCTGGTGTCTATGCCAGGGGATGTAAAGGATCCCACACAGGGGGTAAACGTATAACCTGTAGTGGACTCACTAATTCTAGAGAAGGACAACTCCTGCGTTATCCCAATTTTGGGCTGTTTGAAGGAAACCACCTACGACCTAAGAACCTCCATTCCTACAGCTTCACTACTTTTTCACACGAGCAACTGAAAGTTACATTTCTCGAAAGAGAACCTGCCGCTGGCACTTTATTCGCACGCAGTGTGAACCCGGAAGTGAAATAATGATCCGTCCCCCACCTCGCTGCCGCAGGAAACAATCCTGGCACTTGTTATGAGAAGGGATAATTGGTTCTTATCAGCAGCACCAGGGACCATCGACGCAACGGGGTCAAGGTCACTGTAATAATAAGTGAATATTACATAGTCCGTAGATAAAACAACATACATTGCAAAGAAGGTCCCATGGGTGATGCCAACCGAAGCAACATAGAGGCCTAGGTCGACTATCTTCAGTCTAATTAGTAAAAGAAACAAAGCAATCGATGTTGAACTATACCGTGGACCAAAACAACACAGCCGGGACCATTAATGGGATTTTAATTATTAATGATTTATACAATAACAAGCATTAAAACGGAATCATACATATTATTTCTTTTTAACATTACTTAATGACCTCATACTTAAGCAACAAAGAAACAATTAAATATTGCAATTGTTTGTTGTTAGACTCTGTTGCGAGTAGTCACTGTTTCATGTATGTACAAGTATCGCAAAAACGAATGTGATAGAGACGTATTTTCCTTGCCAGTGTAATGCGTGGCATTAGTTAAATATGACGTCCCTTGAGAACAGTTTACAAGGATTGGTGCGGAATCATATGGGCGCCGACAATCAATGTCATACGTAATTTGAGGAATACATTATAGATTACTAACCGCATTAATTTTACATACCATAAGTGTGTGTGTGTGTGTGTGTGTGTGTGTGTGTGTGTGTGTGTGTGCGTGCGTGCGTGCGTGCGTGGCTGTGTGTGTGCGGAGGGAGAGCGAGAGGGAGAGGGAGAGGGAGAGGGAGAGGGAGAGGGAGAGGGAGAGTGTGCTTGCATATGTGCGTGTGAGTGCGTATCTGTGTGCACACGCGCATGAACACGTGCATGGGAAGAATGCTGACGACTAACGTGCCACCGAAGACAACATACACAGACGCAACAACACCCGAGGCTAGCCAGCAACGGCCTTATTATAGACCGGCTACGGAACTAGTAGAACACGTTCTCGTGGCACCTCGACCCACAGCCCAGGCCCGTGTTATGGCTGGCCCGAGGACCAGGCTGAACCTGTCGGATTAGTGAGAATCAAAGCCGTGTTTCTCGTGTAGAACGGAACAAAGCCTCACGCCTCCTGCACGATGACACACAACTGTGTTCCTATGAACCTCGGCTGCACGCGTAACGTAATCGATGAACGAAAAAACCACTAGTGTGAAAAAGTAGTCGTCATGGCCGTGATTAACAGGTAGACGTGAGGTGTTGGCGCGGTGACACACGGAGAGGGCGTCGTCTGTCGGGTTAAACCTGCCGCCTGAAATCTACCCGACCACACACGAAGGACACCAAAAAGCACGCTCTAGTCAGACACGGACGCAACAACAACAACACGCTGACTCTCTTCAACCGACTCTCTTCAAGCTGACTCTCTTCAACCGACTCTCTTCAAGCTGACTCTCTTCAACCGACTCTCTTCAAGCTGACTCTCTTCAACCTGACTCTCTTCAAGCTGACTCTCTTCAACCGACTCTCTTCAAGCTGACTCTCTTCAAGCTGACTCTCTTCAACGACTCTCTTCAACCCGACTCTCTTCAAGCTGACTCTCTTCAACCGACTCTCTTCAAGCTGACTCTCTTCAACCTGACTCTCTTCAAGCTGACTCTCTTCAACCCGACTCTCTTCAAGCTGACTCTCTTCAAGCTGACTCTCTTCAACCCGACTCTCTTCAAGCTGACTCTCTTCAACCGACTCTCTTCAAGCTGACTCTCTTCAACCTGACTCTCTTCAAGCTGACTCTCTTCAACCTGACTCTCTTCAACCTGACTCTCTTCAAGCTGACTCTCTTCAACCGACTCTCTTCAAGCTGACTCTCTTCAACCCGACTCTCTTCAAGCTGACTCTCTTCAACCGACTCTCTTCAAGCTGACTCTCTTCAACCGACTCTCTTCAAGCTGACTCTCTTCAACCCGACTCTCTTCAAGCTGACTCTCTTCAACCGACTCTCTTCAAGCTGACTCTCTTCAACCGACTCTCTTCAAGCTGACTCTCTTCAACCTGACTCTCTTCAAGCTGACTCTCTTCAACCCGACTCTCTTCAACCTGACTCTCTTCAAGCTGACTCTCTTCAAGCTGACTCTCTTCAACCTGACTCTCTTCAAGCTGACTCTCTTCAACTGACTCTCTTCAAGCTGACTCTCTTCAAGCTGACTCTCTTTAAGCCGACTCTCTTCAACGACTCTCTTCAACCCGACTCTCTTCAAGCCGACTCTCTTCAACCTGACTCTCTTCAACCGACTCTCTTCAAGCCGACTCTCTTCAACCTGACTCTCTTTAAGCTGACTCTCTTCAAGCTGACTCTCTTCAACCCGACTCTCTTCAAGCCGACTCTCTTCAACCTGACTCTCTTCAACCGACTCTCTTCAAGCCGACTCTCTTCAACCTGACTCTCTTTAAGCTGACTCTCTTCAAGCTGACTCTCTTCAACCCGACTCTCTTCAAGCCGACTCTCTTCAACCTGACTCTCTTCAACCGACTCTCTTCAAGCCGACTCTCTTCAACCCGACTCTCTTCAAGCTGACTCTCTTCAACCTGACTCTCTTCAACCCGACTCTCTTCAAGCTGACTCTCTTCAACCTGACTCTCTTCAACCCGACTCTCTTCAATCTGACTCTCTTCAAGCTGACTCTCTTCAACCCGACTCTCTTCAACCCGACTCTCTTCAAGCTGACTCTCTTCAACCGACTCTCTTCAAGCTGACTCTCTTCAACCGACTCTCTTCAAGCTGACTCTCTTCAACCGACTCTCTTCAAGCTGACTCTCTTCAACCTGACTCTCTTCAACCGACTCTCTTCAAGCTGACTCTCTTCAACCCGACTCTCTTCAACCCGACTCTCTTCAATCTGACTCTCTTCAAGCCGACTCTCTTCAACCCGACTCTCTTCAAGGCCCGACTCTCTTCAAGCTGACTCTCTTCAACCTGACTCTCTTCAACCGACTCTCTTCAACCAGACTCTCTTCAAACTGACTCTCCAACTGACTCTCTTCAACCCGGTCTTTCAAGCTGACTCTCTAACGCCGACTCTTCAACGACTCTCTTCATAGCTGAGTCTCTTCAACGACTCTCTTCAAACCTGACCTCTGAAACTCCGACCTAACCTAAGGCCAGACTCTCTTCAACCGACTCTCTTCAACGACTCTCTTCAACCCGACTCTCTTCAACCGACTCTCTTCAAGCTGACTCTCTTCAACCGACTCTCTTCAACCCGACTCTCTTCAAACTGACTCTCTTCAACCCGACTCTCTTCAACCCGACTCTCTTCAACCCGACTCTCTTCAACCGACTCTCTTCAAACTGACTCTCTTCAACCTGACTCTCTTCAATCCGACTCTCTTCAACCGACTCTCTTCAACCGACTCTCTTCAACCGACTCTCTTCAACCTGACTCTCTTCAACCCGACTCTCTTCAACCGACTCTCTTCAACCCGACTCTCTTCAATCCGACTCTCTTCAATCCGACTCTCTTCAACTGACTCTCTTCAAACTGACTCTCTTCAAACTGACTCTCTTCAACCAGACTCTTCAACCTGACTCTCTTCAACCAGACTCTCTTCAACCTGACTCTCTTCAACCCGACTCTCTTCAACCCGACTCTCTTCAACCGACTCTCTTCAACCCGACTCTCTTCAACCGACTCTCTTCAACCGACTCTCTTCAACCCGACTCTCTTCAACCCGACTCTCTTCAACCTGACTCTCTTCAAGCTGACTCTCTTCAAGCTGACTCTCTTCAACCGACTCTCTTCAACCTGACTCTCTTCAACTGACTCTCTTCAAGCTGACTCTCTTCAAACTGACTCTCTTCAAGCTGACTCTCTTCAACCGACTCTCTTCAAACTGACTCTCTTCAAACTGACTCTCTTCAAACTGACTCTCTTCAACCTGACTCTCTTCAAGCTGACTCTCTTCAAGCTGACTCTCTTCAAGCCGACTCTCTTCAACCTGACTCTCTTCAATCTGACTCTCTTCAAGCTGACTCTCTTCAACCGACTCTCTTCAAACTGACTCTCTTCAAACTGACTCTCTTCAAACTGACTCTCTTCAACCCGACTCTCTTCAAGCTGACTCTCTTCAAGCTGACTCTCTTCAACCGACTCTCTTCAAGCTGACTCTCTTCAACCTGACTCTCTTCAACCTGACTCTCTTCAACCCGACTCTCTTCAACTGACTCTCTTCAACTGACTCTCTTCAACCTGACTCTCTTCAACCTGACTCTCTTCAAGCTGACTCTCTTCAACCTGACTCTCTTCAACCTGACTCTCTTCAACCCGACTCTCTTCAAGCTGACTCTCTTCAAGCTGACTCTCTTCAACCTGACTCTCTTCAACCCGACTCTCTTCAACCGACTCTCTTCAACCTGACTCTCTTCAACCTGACTCTCTTCAACCTGACTCTCTTCAACCGACTCTCTTCAAGCTGACTCTCTTCAACCTGACTCTCTTCAACTGACTCTCTTCAACCTGACTCTCTTCAAGCTGACTCTCTTCAACCGACTCTCTTCAACCTGACTCTCTTCAACCGACTCTCTTCAACCCGACTCTCTTCAAGCTGACTCTCTTCAACCCGACTCTCTTCAACCGACTCTCTTCAAGCTGACTCTCTTCAACCTGACTCTCTTCAACCCGACTCTCTTCAACTGACTCTCTTCAACCGACTCTCTTCAAGCTGACTCTCTTCAACCTGACTCTCTTCAAGCTGACTCTCTTCAACCGACTCTCTTCAACCGACTCTCTTCAACCTGACTCTCTTCAAGCTGACTCTCTTCAACCTGACTCTCTTCAACCTGACTCTCTTCAAGCTGACTCTCTTCAACCTGACTCTCTTCAACCTGACTCTCTTCAACCTGACTCTCTTCAACTGACTCTCTTCAACCTGACTCTCTTCAACCCGACTCTCTTCAACCGACTCTCTTCAAGCTGACTCTCTTCAACCTGACTCTCTTCAAGCTGACTCTCTTCAACCGACTCTCTTCAAGCTGACTCTCTTCAACCTGACTCTCTTCAAGCTGACTCTCTTCAACCTGACTCTCTTCAACCGACTCTCTTCAACCTGACTCTCTTCAACCTGACTCTCTTCAAGCTGACTCTCTTCAACCTGACTCTCTTCAACCTGACTCTCTTCAACCTGACTCTCTTCAACCTGACTCTCTTCAAGCTGACTCTCTTCAACCTGACTCTCTTCAACCTGACTCTCTTCAACCTGACTCTCTTCAAACTGACTCTCTTCAACCCGACTCTCTTCAAGCTGACTCTCTTCAACCGACTCTCTTTAAGCTGACTCTCTTCAACCTGACTCTCTTCAAGCTGACTCTCTTCAACCGACTCTCTTCAACCTGACTCTCTTCAACCTGACTCTCTTCAAGCTGACTCTCTTCAACCGACTCTCTTCAACCTGACTCTCTTCAACCTGACTCTCTTCAACCTGACTCTCTTCAAGCTGACTCTCTTCAAGCTGACTCTCTTCAAGCTGACTCTCTTTAAGCTGACTCTCTTCAACCCGACTCTCTTCAACCTGACTCTCTTTAAGCTGACTCTCTTCAAGCTGACTCTCTTCAACCTGACTCTCTTCAACCTGACTCTCTTCAACCTGACTCTCTTCAACCCGACTCTCTTCAACCCGACTCTCTTCAACCCGACTCTCTTCAATCTGACTCTCTTCAACCGACTCTCTTCAAGCTGACTCTCTTCAACCCGACTCTCTTCAAGCTGACTCTCTTCAACCGACTCTCTTTAAGCTGACTCTCTTCAACCTGACTCTCTTCAAGCTGACTCTCTTCAACCGACTCTCTTCAACCTGACTCTCTTCAAGCTGACTCTCTTCAACCGACTCTCTTTAAGCTGACTCTCTTCAACCGACTCTCTTCAAGCTGACTCTCTTCAACCGACTCTCTTCAAGCTGACTCTCTTCAACCTGACTCTCTTCAAGCTGACTCTCTTTAAGCTGACTCTCTTTAAGCTGACTCTCTTCAACCGACTCTCTTCAAGCTGACTCTCTTCAACCTGACTCTCTTCAAGCTGACTCTCTTTAAGCTGACTCTCTTCAACCTGACTCTCTTCAAGCTGACTCTCTTCAACCGACTCTCTTCAAGCTGACTCTCTTTAAGCTGACTCTCTTTAAGCTGACTCTCTTCAACCCGACTCTCTTCAACCTGACTCTCTTCAACCCGACTCTCTTCAAGCTGACTCTCTTCAACCCGACTCTCTTCAACCCGACTCTCTTCAACCCGACTCTCTTCAAGCTGACTCTCTTCAACCCGACTCTCTTCAACCCGACTCTCTTCAATCTGACTCTCTTCAACCGACTCTCTTCAACCCGACTCTCTTCAACCGACTCTCTTCAAGCTGACTCTCTTCAACCTGACTCTCTTCAACCCGACTCTCTTCAACCTGACTCTCTTCAACCTGACTCTCTTCAAGCTGACTCTCTTCAAGCTGACTCTCTTTAAGCTGACTCTCTTCAACCCGACTCTCTTCAACCTGACTCTCTTTAAGCTGACTCTCTTCAAGCTGACTCTCTTCAACCTGACTCTCTTCAACCTGACTCTCTTCAACCTGACTCTCTTCAACCCGACTCTCTTCAACCCGACTCTCTTCAATCTGACTCTCTTCAACCGACTCTCTTCAAGCTGACTCTCTTCAACCCGACTCTCTTCAAGCTGACTCTCTTCAACCGACTCTCTTTAAGCTGACTCTCTTCAACCTGACTCTCTTCAAGCTGACTCTCTTCAACCGACTCTCTTCAACCTGACTCTCTTCAAGCTGACTCTCTTCAACCGACTCTCTTTAAGCTGACTCTCTTCAACCTGACTCTCTTCAAGCTGACTCTCTTCAACCGACTCTCTTCAAGCTGACTCTCTTCAACCTGACTCTCTTCAAGCTGACTCTCTTTAAGCTGACTCTCTTTAAGCTGACTCTCTTCAACCGACTCTCTTCAAGCTGACTCTCTTCAACCTGACTCTCTTCAAGCTGACTCTCTTTAAGCTGACTCTCTTCAACCTGACTCTCTTCAAGCTGACTCTCTTCAACCGACTCTCTTCAAGCTGACTCTCTTTAAGCTGACTCTCTCTGACTCTCTTCAACCCGACTCTCTTCAACCTGACTCTCTTCAACCCGACTCTCTTCAAGCTGACTCTCTTCAACCGACTCTCTTCAACCCGACTCTCTTCAACCCGACTCTCTTCAAGCTGACTCTCTTCAACCCGACTCTCTTCAACCCGACTCTCTTCAATCTGACTCTCTTCAACCGACTCTCTTCAACCCGACTCTCTTCAACCGACTCTCTTCAAGCTGACTCTCTTCAACTGACTCTCTTCAACCCGACTCTCTTCAACCCGACTCTCTTCAATCTGACTCTCTTCAACCCGACTCTCTTCAAGCTGACTCTCTTCAACCCGACTCTCTTCAACCCGACTCTCTTCAACTGACTCTCTTCAACCCGACTCTCTTCAACCCGACTCTCTTCAATCTGACTCTCTTCAACCGACTCTCTTCAACCCGACTCTCTTCAACCCGACTCTCTTCAAGCTGACTCTCTTCAACCTGACTCTCTTCAACCCGACTCTCTTCAACCCGACTCTCTTCAATCTGACTCTCTTCAACCGACTCTCTTCAACCCGACTCTCTTCAACCCGACTCTCTTCAACCTGACTCTCTTCAACCCGACCCTCTTCAACCCGACTCTCTTCAACCTGGCTCTCTTTAATCCGACTCTCTTCAAACTGACTCTCTTCAAACTGACTCTCTTCAAACTGACTCTCTTCTTTATTTCAAGTCGTGCACTCAATTGGTGTAGTGGCTAGCATTGAGACATTACCTAACACTTTCTGAGCTCGCGATACACGTGACGTCCGTAGCTAGTTGGAGTCAGACCACATTTGCATTTTCCATAGACGACCATTATAACGTTTCCTTCATTTCCTACTAATTTTGAAGAGCTCTGTTATTGACAGTTTCACAGCATATGTGCCCTCTATAGACAGACGTTCTGTGAAAAGTTCATGAACTTCTAATACCTCAGGCTATCACAAACTTCTTTCAAACCTTACACCCCTCCATTTCTGCTTGAACCACCCACGGATTGCCCCTGATTACATCGCCAAGCAAAATGACAACTGTATTAATTCGCAGAAATGCACCGACTGACAGCTGTCGTAATTTGACAGCTCTGATGCCACGCTGCACGAAAACACCATTTCTAATCACTCTACACTACATATGTGCTCACAGAAATTCAGACAACCTGCATAATGCTGCTTTTAAGGGGTACTCTTTGGCCGCGTAATGGCGGACGAGCACATTATTGTGGGTTTTCATCAACACCCCGGGGCCCGTCCGGAAAACCCACCCGGTCCACGGGCCGGGCGATTTGTTTAAAAAAACCTGGCTAAATAACGTGGTGTGTATTTGTATATTTTTCGTGCATTAATTGCAGAGTAGCTGAATGCTTCCCAGAGAAGTCGTGATGGTGTTCGCGTGAACAGCTCTGCCATGGGGTAGCGTACGGAGAACTCTGAACTGTCCTAACGTCGGGACACAGCGCTATATGAGAATGCACCTTAAACCTCTGACTGAATCCGACACCATCCGACCCTTGCACACGTTTCGGGCCGAATGTATTTAGCATGTGCTGGCGTACTCTTAAACTTAAGACTCTTTGAAATGGGGTCGACATACCCTCCATTCTCGTTCATTGGCTCTCGAGAAATACCTATACCAAGGCCAACAGCTGCGTCTTCTCTGTCGACTGCCTGTCTCGACGATTGCACGTCGTACTGCTGGGCTACTTCTTGGCGGCGTCGTGGTCTTAGCGACTGGGACGTCGTAACACTGTTGCTGGGGTCTTACACACAAACGACAATGCTCTGTCTGTGGCTGAGGTGATTTCTAGTTAACGCATGTTTTGCCCTGAGATAATCTCCGGTTAGCTGGGTCTACAGTTCAGGACACGTTCCACAGATCCACCTCGGTCACCTAAACATCGATGTCTACGTCATAGTGGCTGCAAAAATATGCGAACACGTACTTGCGTGTGTGCGTGCGTGCGTGCGTGCGTGTGTGGCGTGTGTGTGTGTGTGTGTGTGTGTGTGTGTGTGTGTGTGTGTGTGTGTGTGGTGTGTGTGCGTACGTGCGTGCGTGCGTGCTCGTGTATGCATGAGTTTATATAACGGTACCGTGTATTACACATGCTTTCGCATACACAAACGCGTGCATGCTCACGTATACGATTATAGTACATGTCCCCGAACGAGTCCACCCGTCTTACATGGCTTCTAAACACGTAAGAGATCGGGATCACGGCTTCGAGACGTAGCTGACGTCTGTTCCAAATGGACCGCCATTTGCCTTTATGTAACCATCCCTGCTCAATGCCACATATTCGTTGGGTCCTAAAATAACGCCAGCCTCGACAGCACATCGACGTGGTGAGTTGATTCACGACATGACAGCACGCAGGTGTTGGCACTAACTACACGCTCCTGTTTGTACGAGGATAGATCTACCGACTTATCGTCTTTATTGTCGTTAATAACATACAACGCTTCTATATAACTGTAGGCTGCGTTTTAAGACGTGTTCAACAAAATCTGGAATAGAAACAGCATGCTGAGGCCTTCGCCCAATCGATATACACTATATGGCTGCACGATGATGATGATGATGATGTTATTAAAAACAAATGCAGGCGTGGGATTGTAAATGGACACACGTAGTGTATGGACTGGGGAGTCCATTTACCACGGGGTAAAAAAACTTACCCCGTGTGGAACAAATTGAACTGTTACAGTTTATTTGTTTCTAAAACAAACGTTGTTGTAATTCACAGGTGCATACAATTAAACGATAATTATAATATTGTATCGCAAAACAATATTAACAACCGAAACAAGTGATATTGGAATGTCCCATTCCGACTTGTATCAGTGAGGTGTGACAAAGTTGTTTGCATCTTGTGTTTATACTTCAACCAGTAACATTTCGAATGACGTCAGCAGTGTCATAAAGCAACATCCATTGCAACCTTTCCGTTCACGAGGTGATCACTGCCCACGATGTTTCAAATAAATATGTAGACCCACTCGTATCGGTAACTATAATTTTATTATTATTATTATTATTATTGCAATAACGTAAGCCTACAGTGAATGTCAGTACGTTTATTCTGCATTACAAACATAATTCTGTATCTAGATGACGTCAGCGTCGATAGTCTATATTGGACTGCATCTTAATATAGATCTCACGGAAGCCGACTCTGGCTGACGACCAAAGGGCATAATGTGGTTAGACAGCGGCACCCATTGATCTGACCATTATATGTCTTATTCTTTCCCACCGCTAGAAGCGACTACCTGACCTTTGCAGACTAGCTTCACTTCAGTGGATCAGTGTCAACGCCACACAAACCACTGCAATAACCAGAGTGTAGGGTCAATCTATCACCGCGCTCCTTGTCTGTGGTCACTGCTAAGTGCGTCGGTCGAAGACGCTGCACTTAATTAAAGAGGTAACGTTCATTTACTTTAATGATCATAATAATATCACCGCCTCCCCTGTCTCTCCCTCTCGCTCCCCCAGTCGGGCTCTTTCTGTCTCATCGCACCCTCTTTCCTCCCTCTATCCCCGATTCCCTCTCCCTCGTTAACTTTCTTTCCCTCGTTCTCTCTCTCCCTCTCCCTCTCCCTCCCTCTCTCTCTCTCTCTCTCTCTCTCTCTCTCTTTCCTTCCTTTCCTTCATCTCGCTTCATCCCATCACCCTCTCCCTTCCTCGCTATCTCCCTCCCTCCATCCTTCTTTCTCTCCCTCTCTTTCCCTCTCTCCGTCTCTTTCTCCTCTTCTGTTTGTCTTGTCTGAATCTCTGTCTATTATGTCTACTCTTCATTCCCCCTATCCCACTCCTGCTCTCCTCAACTGCATTTTTGGATGATATGAAAGATTTCCTCAAACCTACCATGAAAAACATTGTGGAGTCTGGTGACAACTCAGCAACTCTGAGACATCGGCGCTCGTGAGAGAATCAAGCAACGAGGTCATCCCCACATTCCTCGCTCGTGTTTACCGGCTTCAAACGTCGGTTCCTCGCAGATCAATTGCTCCAATCGAGCATTGTTTACTCAGATAATTCACCAGCATCCTCATTTATAACATGCAGTGTTTGTTTAGCTCAAATTCCTCCACGTTTATTGGGATGCTGTCCTACATTTAGATAATTATCATACAATAATGTAGCAGTTGCACGGTTTCTTCGTCTGACAGAATTTGTCGCATTAATATATATATATATATATATATATATATATATATATATATATATATATATATATATATATATATATATATATATATATCCCATCCTGCCCATGACCTATTTGAACCTCTTCCATCTAGTCGCCGATTCAGATCCATAAAAACCAGGATCAACCGCTTTAGTACTAGCTTTTTCCCTTTAGCCGTTCAAGCCCTGTCAAAACAGAAGCGATTTTTCTCCCACCCGAAGCAAACACACATTCCACGTTCCGGAGAGGTTTTAGTGTGTATATTTTATCATAATGTATTATATATTATTTTATTTCATATTTTACATTTTAAGCTAATATATTTCTACTAGATCGTATCAATTAGTTATCGATGTTATAAAGAAAAATAATTTATTCGGATATTTTTATGTGATTGTTCTTATTTATTTATTTAATTAAAGTAGTAGTATATTTATCATCATCGTTTGGTGCATGTGAATGTATTTTCATGTGAATGTACTAGTACGACGACTAATATCATTACATATTCCAATGTTTTATTGTAACTACAATGTGAACACATGGCAAAAAAGCTATCTTATATTATATATATATATATATATATATATATATATATATATATATATATATATATATATATATATATATAGCTACTTGTGTTTCTGTCACAATTCGTGAAGGGGCAGTTGAAATGTCAGACATAATAGCTACAACCGGCCTTACCCTTAACCCAGGTTTAGTCTCACAATGGGTGCGTCTCGATTATATCCCCAACAGAAATATCGAGGGACTTTGGCCCGTCATCAAACGAGGCGTTACTCCAAATCATCGCGATCGACCTTGGGCCCCCGATTATTTATAGAAGAAGCACACGTATTATATTTCGTACCGGACGCGATGTAGTAACTTCCGGTCCTGCGTATTTCGTTACAGGCACGCCCAGGGAAGCCTGGAGACTACTCGCACTGAATATCATCCGAGTCAGGGACGCGAGGGCTGGGGGGAGACTCCTGGAAGCACTTGGCGTCACGTAAGCGACACAAACCTACTGGTGCGTGGCTGTCAACTGACGACTGATTGATGACACTCGTCTTGCAAACGTCACTCGTTGACGGCTCTCACCCCGGGTGCTGTCAACGAATACCCCACTCCTCGTCTATTGCTATCACCGTGCCCTTGGCTCGTCTATTGCTATCACCGTGCTCTTGGCTCGTCTATTACTGTCACCGTGCTCTTGGCTCGTCTATTGCTATCACCGTGCTCTTGGCTCGTCTATTGCTGTCACCGTGCTCTTGGCTCGTCTATTGCTATCACCGTGCTCTTGGCTCGTCTATTGCTATCACCGTGCTCTTGGCTCGTCTATTGCTGTCACCGTGCTCTTGGCTCATCTATTGCTGTCACCGTGCTCTTGGCTCGTCTATTGCTATCACCGTGCTCTTGGCTCGTCTATTGCTATCACCGTGCTCTTGGCTCGTCTATTGCTATCACCGTGCTCTTGGCTCGTCTATTGCTGTCACCGTGCTCTTGGCTCGTCTATTGCTGTCACCGTGCTCTTGGCTCGTATATTGCTATCACCGTGCTCTTGGCTCGTCTATTGCTATCACCGTGCTCTTGGCTCGTCTATTGCTATCACCGTGCTCTTGGCTCGTCTATTGCTGTCACCGTGCTCTTGGCTCGTTATTGCTATCACCGTGCTCTTGGCTCGTATATTGCTATCACCGTGCTCTTGGCTCGTCTATTGCTATCACCGTGCTCTTGGCTCGTCTATTGCTATCACCGTGCTCTTGGCTCGTCTATTGCTGTCACCGTGCTCTTGGCTCGTCTATTGCTATCACCGTGCTCTTGGCTCGTATATTGCTATCACCGTGCTCTTGGCTCGTCTATTGCTATCACCGTGCTCTTGGCTCGTCTATTGCTGTCACCGTGCTCTTGGCTCGTCTATTGCTATCACCGTGCTCTTGGCTCGTCTATTGCTATCACCGTGCTCTTGGCTCGTCTATTGCTATCACCGTGCTCTTGGCTCGTCTATTGCTATCACCGTGCTCTTGGCTCGTCTATTGCTATCACCGTGCTCTTGGCTCGTCTATTGCTGTCACCGTGCTCTTGACTCGTCTATTGCTATCACCGTGGTCTTGGCTCGTCTATTGCTATCAACATGCTCTTGGCTCGTATATTGCTATCACCGTGCTCTTGGCTCGTTATTGCTATCACCGTGCTCTTGGCTCGTCTATTGCTATCACCGTGCTCTTGGCTCGTATATTGCTATCACCGTGCTCTTGGCTCGTATATTGCTATCACCGTGCTCTTGGCTCGTCTATTGCTATCACCGTGCTCTTGGCTCGTCTATTGCTATCAACGTGCTCTTGGCTCGTCTATTGCTATCACCGTGCTCTTGGCTCGTCTATTGCTATCACACGATGCTCTTGGCTCGTCTATTGCTATCACCGTGCTCTTGGCTCGTATATTGCTATCACCTGCTCTTGGCTCGTCTATTGCTATCAACGTGCCTTGGCTCGTCTATTGCTATCACCGTGCCTTGGCTCGTATATTGCTATCACCGTGCTCTTGGCTCGTCTATTGCTATCAACGTGCTCTTGGCTCGTATATTGCTATCAACGTGCTCTTGGCTCGTCTATTGCTATCACCGTGCTCTTGGCTCGTCTATTGCTATCACCGTGCTCTTGGCTCGTTATATTGTTATCACTGCACTCTTTGCCGTCTTTCTATCACCCAGTGTGCTTGTGTTCGTTTTATTGTTGTTTATTGTTTTTCATTATTTGTGTTGTATAATTCTGTTGTAATTAGTCGTGCTCTTGGCTCGTCTATTGCTATCACCGTGCTCTTGGCTCGTATATTGCTATCAACATGCTCTTGGCTCGTCTATTGCTATCACCGTGCTCTTGGCTCGTCTATTGCTATCACCGTGCTCTTGGCTCGTCTATTGCTATCAACATGCTCTTGGCTCGTATATTGCTATCAACATGCTCTTGGCTCGTCTATTGCTATCACCGTGCTCTTGGCTCGTATATTGCTATCATCGTGCCCTTGGCTCGTCTGATACTCTTTTGTGTTTATCGCTTCACTTCTTTGCGTCTTTTCTTTACCCAGTGAAGACGCAAAGAAGTGAAGCGATAAACACAAAAGAGTGTTCGTTTTGTTGTTGTTTATTGTTATTTCATTATTTGTGTTGTATAATTACTGTTTGTAATTAGTCGCCTGCGCTTAATTTTATGTTCAATAATATACTCTTCCTGGACGTATCTCGAGGACAGTTCTACTACGCCCTATGTTGTCTGTCTGTCTGTCTGTCTGTCTATCTATCTGTCTGTGTGTCTGTGTGTCTGTGTCTGTTGTGTCTGTGTCTGTGTCTGTGTCTGTGTGTCTGTGTGTCTGTGTGTCTGTGTGTCTGTGTCTTGTCTGTGTCTGTGTCTGTGTCTGTGTCTGTGCTGTGTCTGTGTGTCTGTTGTCTGTGTCTGTCGTGTCTGTGTGTCCTGTGTGTCTGTCTGCCTGTCTGCCTGCCTGTCTGCCTGTCTGCCTGCCTGTCTGCCTGCTGCCTGCCTGTCTGCCTGTCTGTCTGTCTGTCTGCGCCCGCCTACCCACATGTCCGCATGTCCGCCTGCCTGTCTGCGTACGTGCGTACGTGCGTACGTGCGTACGTGCGTACGAAAGCGCATGTGCTACGCTGTTATTATGACATATAAATGATACACTGAAGTTTAAGACTAGAAAGGCGTTTACGTAAGTTTGGGTATTTTGTCTGGATGACGAAAAACATCGAACCGCTGCCTAACCATGTGTTCGGCACGGCTCGGCGGTGTCGGGTGGCAGGATCCAGGTAGCCGGCTGCTAAATCTGGAGCTCATGACAGGTATACCTGTTCAACAGCGTTCAACTGACACATGCGTCTAGAGTCCACGTAGTCGTAGTTGCAGCACCCGATACACACATGAACGTACGGCAACGTATGCTCCGTGGGTGCATGAATGTACGCACAGGCTTTGTAAATGTCGATTGATGAATTCGAATTGCTACATGCATTTGTGTTGCTGTTTGGTTTTATTCTTTACCTCTGTCTGTCTGTCTGTCTGTCTGTCTGTCTGTCTGTCTGTCTGTCTGTCTGTGTCTGTCTGTCTGTCTGTCTGTCTGTCTGTCTGTCTGTCTGTCTGTCTGTCTGTCTGTCTGTCTGTCTGTCTGTCTGTCTGTCTGTCTGTCTGTCTGTCTGTCTGTCTGTCTGTCTGTCTGTCTGTCTGTCTGTCTGTCTGTCTCTCTTCTCTCTCTCTCCTCTCTCTCTCTCTCTCTCTCTCTGTCTGTCTGTCTGTCTGTCTGTCTGTCTGTCTGTCTGTCTCTGTCTCTCTCTCTCCCTCTCTGTCTGTCTCTCTGTGTCTGTGTGTCTGTGTGTCTGTGTGTCTGTGTGTCTGTGTGTCTGTGTGTCTCTCTGTCTGTCTGTCTGTCTCTCTCTCTCCCCCTCTCTCTCTCTCTCCACATATGCCCACTTTCCAACACCTCGTTAGACTAAGACAACCTCTATTTCATGTGTTCGCCCAGCCCCGTTTTATTTGTCGCATCCCGTCGTCTCTGGCTGTCCTCGACTTGTCCACGCCTAGCCAAAGAACGACTATTCCCTCGTTACGGAGGTGGCGGGAAGACAAACGCGAGTTGGCAGCTGACGGACGTGTCCACGGCGCCGACATAGCCACACGGCGCGAGGCGACACCCGTCGACAACGTCGTCTGTCAACTACGATCACACCGTCACTCCTCACGCCGCCACGACGAGGCGACGAACGCAGCAGCCGCCGTGGTCCACGGTCGTCTACGGTCTACGCCACGAGAGCTGAAGACGAACCGACCAGATGGCGGCTTCACGCGTGGTGCCTGGGACGGATTATGTCCGTCGATCAAAGACATCGTCACCGCCTCCACAAAGACGAGCAACAAACAAGACGGTTAAAACGTTCGCGGGAAGTCGTTGCGAGGTGTTTCCTTTGCGCACGTAATCGCCATGAATTTTTATAGACACGCCACGCGGTGCCACGAATCTTCCCACGTGCAGATGTCTGTTCGTAATCGACATTCCTGGGAGTAATCGGATGAAACATGTGGTGCCGCCTATATTCCCGCTCAGAGTAAACATTCCTGTAAATAACCACATTGAAGGATGTTGTATTTTATATCGACAACCCGAATTGCTCGAATCACTAAAGATTTTTTACATTTCTATCTAAAACCGTCGGGTGTCAATTCGTATGGCGAAAGCGGCTGCTGCTAGTGTATCAACGAATTATTTGCTTCCGCCGGAGTCAGACTGTCTGCGGTAATATCTCGATTTATTTGCTGATAAAAAAATACAAGAGTTTTTTCCATGTTTCGGTGTAACCTTCAGAGGGGCGCGGTGGTCTAATGGTTAGAACGTCAGGACGGTGGTACGATGCCTGACGTCTTTTCAGAACTGGAGCAATTTCGTTCATGCCCGTTTTCTTGCACCTTTAGGAAGGTAAACGTATACATATGTTGTGTTCTAACAGTATTAACCAGAATTGGCCACAAGTCATCTAAAGCGTTTCAATATTGAATGTTTGTATATGCGCTTATACACGCAAGAGATCGGTGAGAAATATATGAATGTCAGTCGATATCACCATGATGAATACGACACACACTGGAATACCAATGTATCAGTGTTTCGCAAGTATTCTCATTGCATAATTAGCGCTTACCAAAATTTAAATGTATCCAAAACAAAACCAAGCTGGGAGTGGAATATTCTATATTTTCAAAGCGATGATACTGATGATGACGGTGATAATGATGATGATGATGATGATGATGATGATGATGATGATGATGATGATGATGATGATGATGATGATGATATGATAATGATGAATGATAATGATACTGATACTGATAATGATAATAATAATAATGATAATGATGATGATGATGATGATGATGATGATGATGATGATGATGATGATATGATAATGATGATGATGATGATGATGATGATGATGATGATGATGATAATAATAATGATAATAATGATGATGATGATGAATAATGATGATGATGATGATAAATACAGTACTGCAAACGGCCACTGATGTCTGTTTCTTCATTGTAGACATTCTCGGTCGCCAATGGACACATTGTCCTAATCATTTGGCAACCGGCGAAGGCTTAACATTTCTCCAGCACAAATGGATGAGGTAAATGACATAGTTTGCACAGCGCGTGACAACCCATGGTTAACAACAGTGGGACAACAGTGTAGCGGTCACGTGTGTAGAGTGACACAACAGCAGGAACGGCACGTAACACATATGGAGAGGATCCCTTATGACGAAATAAAGGAAAACGCCCTCTCTTCAGTTCACCCACGTCGACCATGCATGCGGCAGCGACAAAAACAAGAAGGAGACTTGTTCGAGCGAACAAAATTATAGTCGTCGGGCCGGTCTGCTTCGGACGAGGTAATATAGCACATGTTATCAGACGGGTGTCGACGCCATCGGGCCCGTCGACGGAGGCGGGCCCCGCCGGTAATGCGCGGCCGATGCCTATCGATGTAATTATGGACTCATCGCTTGTGTAACTATGTCCAAATATCAGACCTGTGATCTCACGGTGCGTTAATGCACAGTTCATACAATGCGGAAATATACGTTTAGCATAAACTGTCGTCCGTATTTTCGGCACAGCGACCGGATGCTGTTGTGGTATTTTGAGTGGGCCATCTAAAGTTTATGTACTGTTCTAAAATGGTTCCGTTAGCGATGAGCTACTGTTCGTCGCCACGAGCGGTCACTGGGTGAACCAAGTGGGGGGTCTACGATATCAGATAGGATGATGTTGAGAGTGGACCTAATGGAGGACCAAATATATCAGAAGGGATGAGGTTGAGAGTGGACCTACTGGAGGATCTAAGATAACAAAAAAGCTGACGTTGAGAGTGGACCTACTGGAGGTTCTAATATACCAGAAGAGCTGAGGTCTACGGTTACATATATAAAAGTATTTGCGAAAGTTTAGCATGCCCAAATGTCCCACCCCAGGTTGTCCGTTGTATGACAAGAGACAGGCTCGGGCTGTGTGCTGTATCAACAAGCAACTACCTATTAGTACCCAGTGGGCGAACGACCGCATCAGTAACGATGCAACTCGTTGACAAACGTCTGCTCAGATTTCACGAGAACGTAATCCTCGCTCAATTTTTTGCGTTAGCACTACATCATACGCTAGTCTCAGTCTTACAATCTTGGCTCTAACGACACTTGTGTTACAACCAGCATTTGTTGGGTCTAACAACACCTCGTGAGACCCTTAGGGATCTAAGCAAAATTGTAACAACAAACCCATCCCATTAAACAGGTCACTAAACGTAAAACCGATCATGCCCGTTCATCAAATGATTAAGCCCACAACTGGCGTTATATTTTCATCACGCGAATCATCGCATTATCGCCCAGGCATGCCGTTCGTCTCACTAGACCGCAGACATTGGGTCGTGACCTCGGCTGACATTTGTTGTGTAAACAACTCGTGGACTTTCCTACTCTGAGGTCATTCGCGTCTAATGGCGAACATTAATTAAACATTTGATTCGACAGCCGGCTGATTCACGGTCCGTTGCGATAGGCGGACGTCCAAAGGCAGACAATTGGCTTAACGTGGTGGGTGGCTATAATTATTGTTCGATGATATGCATTATTAATTAGCTACCGCGAGCGTTTTGCGTATCCTATTGTTGTGCATCCTAAATGATTACCTAAGCCGGGAGTGGTTCATTTTCGGGGTGTTTTCTTCGACCTGCGATTTTTAGGCTACGAAAAAACCTCCAACTCTTCAGTGACGCCTAGAGCGGAATTAATTTCTCAGAGGGGAATTTTTGCCTCAGTATGGTTGGGTGGTTGCGGACGCTCCCACCGCCCCCATCCTACGGGTTTGACAATATGGCAACTATAAATATTAGATAAGTCACGTCCATTTTTCTTTCGCATACCACCTGTTCAACATACGTCAATAACCACCATGGCACGGAGATGATTTTGAATAGATCACATGTTGATTAGACCCAGCAGGCGCGAACTGTCCGGATTCTGAGAATAAATTGCATCCTTAAGTGACCTTCCAGACCCCCCCCCACCCCCGACGTCCCCATAGATCGGTAACCACAGTCAGCTGTGTGACTGGTCATTAACTGGAGGTGTTGAGTCAGATACAATAATATGCGTCGAGTAGCGTAGGTGCTGGATTACTCGAAGCCGATCAATATGGCAAACAGTAAATGTCATACTTTAGATTGTTATACAGTGTATGTTATATAGAATCTCAAATAAGAAGAAGATATAAAGTGTGTACACGATTTG
The DNA here is from genome assembly GCA_025642075.2 of Ridgeia piscesae. Lineage (NCBI taxonomy): Eukaryota > Metazoa > Annelida > Polychaeta > Sabellida > Siboglinidae > Ridgeia > Ridgeia piscesae. Next base: position 116,649 of record JAODUO010000864.1, on the reverse strand, counting down.
GGCACACTGATCTGTCCCTAGCCTGGGGGTTATTCTATTGAAGGCGTCACAGAACGTGGGGATGTTAACACTGTTGAAAGGTTGATTCTCAGACGGGGGTTATATGGTGTGGAGGTTGGCTCCAAAAGCATGTGGTAAGTGTATGGTTAAGACATCTGCTACACGTACACTCTTTCTTAGTAGAAGATGCAGTAGACAACTGGAATTGTTTACTGACTCTTGCGATCGATTAACCCTTTTGCATTTATGCGCCTCTGAATTTGGTTTCTCAGGATTTATTTTTAGGAGCAATATAAGTGACCAAATTATTACTATTAGACACCGACTCTTTCCTTCCATGATGTTTCCCTGGAATAAGTTTTTGGTCACCGCGACCACCCAGGTTGTTTTGTCTGGTCGCACGCGTGTCATCGTTGATGTGACACGATTTAAGCGTTAACAGCCGACATGTATACGGGTAAAAACCACACGCCAATAACAAAGCGTGACACAGCAAAACATAGTCTAGAACTACTACGACTATACCACAACTGGAGGGCATTTGCCGTCTCAGTGTCAGCAGTCGATACGCAACAGTGCCACCAATGAACCGAAGAACACGTCATTAGCACAAATTTAGCGTTATCGAGTCACACACTCGAGTTTCACTTACCGGCGCACGAAAGTTACGGGGTTTGCAGCCGTCTAGGTCTGAGCCGTTGGCATAGCGCGCGATGAGGAGCTGGCGTCTGAATGAAGTCCAAAACAGACGTCGATGTCTGTTGTTTGTTCAAAGCTCTCGCTTCCGGTCCGACTCGTAACAACCGTAAATCCCGTCGGAAAAACAGCCGGCGACAGCGACAAAAACGCGACACTTCCGCAGACAAGGTTCACCAGCCGCGCAGGTCACGTGGCGCGCAGGTTAAACAGAAATAAACAAACTTGACCTGATTGTCGTCGAATGATGCGGCATCGTACGACGTGACATCAATTAGGTCCGTCTGCAGGCGCCCGTCGCGTTGAGTTCGGTCGCTGAACGCTAATATCGACTACAGTAATCAATGTATGTTAATCGAGCCCCGTTATAAGTGGCAGTTACACTCCTAGCGGATGGCTCCGTGTAATCACGTCCTACTGAGACGTAATCCACTTGAAACTGATCTGCCGCAAGACGCGGATGCGTAGAAAGAGCGGAGTCTACTGCTGACAGACAGCGCCGCTGGAGGGGCACGCTTACAACTGACGATTACCTTAGCGCGCCGACACCCCGGCCCTAGGCGGGAAGGCGTGCTCATTCAACCAGAGGCGGCACGAAAAACATACTCGCTTCCTAGACGAGCGATATCGCGCACGGAAAAGTGTCTGGAAAAGTGTAATAACCTGAAATAGTTCAAGCGTGTATATGGTGAATACCGCGTGCAGTCTATTTGAATAAGTGTTTTTGATACCTGTTTGAGAAGAGGCCTGATTTTAGGCAGGTCATATGTGTGTGTGTGTGTGTGTGTGTGTGTGTTGTGCCTGTTTAGGCAGGTATGTGTGTGTGTGTGTGTGTGTGTGTGTGTGTGTGTGTGTGTGCGTGCGTGCGTGCGTGCGTGCTGTGTGTGTGTGGTGTGTGTGGGTGTGTGTGTGGTGTGTGTGTGGGTGTGTGTGGTGTGGTGTGTGTGGTGTGGTGTGTGTGTGTGTGTGTGTGTGGGTGTGTGTGTGGTGTGTGTGTGGGGGTGGGTGTGTGTGGTGTGGTGTGGGTGTGTGTGTGGGTGTGTGTGTGTGTGTGTGTGGTGTGTGTGTGTGTTGTGTGTGTGTGTGTGTGTGTGTGTGTGTGTGTGTGCGTGCGTGCGTGCGTGTGCATGTGCGTGCGCGGTGTGTGTGGTGTGTATGTGTATGTGTGCGCGCATACTTGTATGAGTGTACATATATATATATATATATATATATATATATGTGTATATATATGTGTGTGTGTGTGTGTGTGTGCGTGCGTGCATGCGTGCGTGTGGGTGTGTTTGTGTGTGTGTGTGCGTGCGTGCGTGTGCATGTGCGTGCGCGGTGTGTGTGTGGTATATGTATGTGTTCGCGCATACTTGTATGAGTGTACATATGTGTGTGTGTGTGTGTGTGTGTGTGTGTGTGTGTGTGTGTGTGTGTGTGTGTGTGTGTGGGTGTGGGGTTGTGTGGTGTGTGTGTGTGGGGGGGGGTGTATGTGTGTGTGTGGGGTGTTGTGTGTGTGTGTGTGTGTGTGTGTGTGTGGTGTGCGTGTGGGTGTGTGTGTTTGTGTTTGTGTTTGTGGGTGCGTGTGTGCGTGCGTGCGTGCGTGCATGTGCGTGCGCGGTGTGTGTGTGGTGTGTATGTGTGCGCGCATACTTGTATGAGTGTACATGTTGGTCATTGACGTTGTTATGACCGCATGACACAGTTTCAACCAATCGGTCAGTTAACGTCAAACAATCCAAAGTTGAACACATTTTGCGTCCAATGTTCCTCTTGTTGATTCGTAACATTCTGCAACGCCCATGATGACAAAGTCATGGGCTTCCAAAACACACAAACAAACAAAAAATAAATTGCCATATGCACGTTTATTTACGAACACAACCGTCGACAGCTACATCCGCTTGTTGAACGCCAGCGCAGCATTTATTTCTGGAAACGACAGTCAAAAATGTGGGGAAGATTAATGAACGATAGCGGCAAAAAGATGGGAGACTGCAATGTTTGGACAGCTTCGGTCGCTCGGTGTAATAATTGGGTTAGTTTCCCCCATTAGCCGCGGCTACATCGGCCCACAGACCGCTTCACTTAGACAGAGAACTCGTAAAAAATATCACTCGATAAACACATTTTATTGGTAAATGTCAAGATCTTTAAAAAAATGAAAAAGCGCCACCACATTTAAAATTTAACGAGGACAAAATTTCATTGACACCGGCGCAAGTAACGTGATGGGTGCTGGCGGGCACGTCTTCGTGGTGAAAGTTTTCAGCACATAATGTTGAAAATTACGTGAAATAAATGTTTCGCTTTCTCCAAAACTTCGTATATGTACATTAAATGTTCGTGTCATTTAAGTTGCCAAATACGATATAAATTATGTTGATTATGAATTTCTGTCATTAAGCCAGTGATATGCTTGTCACAAAACAAAGATAGACCTAACGCAAAAACTAAAACTAAATCCTGGAACACAAGTAGCTTATCTGTACATAGGATTGTTATCTTTACTGTGCTATCAGACATTATTATAATCTCAATTAATTATGCATTCGCAATGTAATAATTCAAAAAGTTACTAAAATTCACATGTTCATCAAGTACGTATTTTACGGCGATTTCTGAAAATATAAAAGTCTGCGATTGCAATTTCGGGTACGGCCTGAAACACCAATCATCATTATCTTGTGACGTCACCAATGATAGCTAAGTACCTAAACAAACTGCAGAAATGTACAGAGAAAAGACGACCAAAAGGGCGCTTCAACTGGAAAGCGGAGAGGGATTACACTTCACCCTCACCTATCCCGTAGTCTGGTGGACCGTTGGGGCACCACCAATGACCTGGCAACCAGCTCCCTCTATTCCTCTCGCCTCTCCGTCTTCCTCATGGCGGCGCCCAGCGTCATGCCAGTCCATTCCGGGATGTTTTCCTCCCATCTCTTTCTCTGTCTGCCTCTTCTTCTCCCTCCTTGTACTGGGCCCTGCACGGTTGTCTTGGCAAGCCCTGAAGATCTTGGTATGTGCCCGTACCATTAAATGTTCAATTTGCGTCGCTTTACTGTGGTCAGAGGTCTTCGTGATTACACTATTATGATATTAATAGCATGACCACAGTATCTTTGGGGTATATTTAAATCAGATTGGGAAAAGGTTAATTTTATTTAGTCTTTAAAAAGGTGAAATCGATTTAACAGAGCAAAATCGTGATTAAAAATTGATAAGAATGTCGTACGAATGTCAGTGAGCCGACCCCCTTGCCTTCCGGCGTTCTGCACCCAACAGTTCCGCCACGAACACCGCTCAATCGACACTGTGTGTCTCCCGTTGATAACCGTTGTATTTACGAGGCAGTCCGTGAGCGCGAGTTGACTGGCTGATGTCGTCGAGTTCCGCTGATTGACTCAGTCGAGGTATGTAGGACGGCCCGTGACGCAATGGAGACATTCCCGCCTCTCGTGCCAGGGGGAGACAGACGGGGGTCAAGTCTGGGGACACGGGGAAACTCCGCGCTTCCCATTCCCGCCTCGTGTTGCTACATTCCTCGCCCTTGTTTTCCCGGGGAACAAGACGGGTTAGCCCGCGGGTGTTTCCCATTGGTGGTTCGCCTAGTGTTTTCTAAGACAATAAGAGAACGCAACCAAGAATTATTCTGTCGTCTTCACCTCGTTGACAGACACAATGACATGGGACAAATCCGTACAATGTAGTGCCAAGTGTCACCAATTGTTACATTATACATTTCGCTCAGTGCACAGACAACGCTGGTGTTTACTCATTGAAAGGAACACGTGGGTTTCACATTGTATATATATATATATATATATATATATATATATATATATATATATATATATATAGATGTCACGGACCGCCATGACGCTATCATATTGTATGTATTTATTTGGTTCAGTAATCGGTGACTCCACCTGGTGATTAATGGTTACAGTTAATTCGCAGTGACAATAGGTGTCACTACAGTTTGATCGGCGGGATGATAGCGGGATTTGGGGGAGAGTGGAGAGCAAGCAATGAGCCGTGCCACGAGGCTGTGTTTCCAGTGGGAAGTGAGAAGTTGCTTTGGTGAGTTTAATTACTGCAATTATATAATAACATTTGAGCCATGAGTGCTGTAACATGTGAGCCATTATTGCTCCTTGATAATTGTGGACAGTTATTAATACTTGCGTAGTTATTGCAGTAGTTTAATTTCCCTTCGTATTCCCATGTGTAAAATCCTCTGATATGGGCTGGTAAATTAACTACCGGGTAATTATACCACAGCTAACCATTAAGGTTGCCATTTATATTGAACTGTGCAGCAGCATGCCGTGTAGAGTGTACGTTGAACACTGAGGTTGTTTTTCTACGGAAGAAGCGACAAATCGTTGTATTAATGTATTTATCAAATGTTTTAAGTCAAATCGTCACTATCCACGTGGGTCGATCGAGAAATGGTAACCAGTATTGTTATGGTTAAGTGCTAGTACTTGCCGATATATGTATTGTGAGAGAACGTGTTTAGTGTCACAGCATGGTTGTTGGTGATGGATCACAAATTAAGACACTGTAGTGTGACATTAATGAGTGCAAACTGTTGACTTGTAGTTGTACAAGTCTGGGTGTTTGGCACCAGGATGATCACGAGGGGTCAGCACTGATGTAATTAATGTGTACATGGTAGATGTTGCTGGTTTTTATTATGAGCGATGTAGAAACATATTTTTGTTCTGCAGCGTGATTGCTTCATGAATGCTTTGGAAGCAAGAAGCCAGAGAATATAGTCCTGACGTCTGACTGTGGGCAGGTACATATCGTGATTTAGACTATATTATATTTGCCATTTGGGGTGTGCGTAAATATGTACTTGTCTTAGACTAAGTAAGAGTTTGATTATTGCCACCAAAGTCATGCAGTATTAATTACTTAATGCAATACGTAGGTATTGTGTTATTTATTCAGTTAATTGCCAGTGTTGGCTTGTTGGCTTAAGTATTGAACTTAAGTAGTGTGTGCAGAGATGGATCTTCTTACATGATGTTGTATATTGTACTGTATGTAATGATGCCTGTGCTCACTGTGATTTATAGTTGTTACAGGGTTTTGTTTTGTCTCGTTTGGTACAATAAAGACGAATTGTGAACTATGACCGCTCGAGTTTCTCGTCCTTGACATATATATATTATATATATTATATATATAATATATATATAATATATATATATATTATATATACATATATATATTATATACATATATATATATATTGTACGCGACCGACGCAACTGTGAATCTTCTTGCGTGAACTGGGAAGGAAGTCTCAACTTGAGCTAGGCATGTACAGGTCCGGCTGATTGTAGGTTATATAATCTGCCAATCTTATCATTATTAATGGATAACAAACAAGAAGTAACATGAAACGCCCAACAGTGCAACGACGTGTTCTAGAAGTATGGGCATGGCATTAGCCTATAGATAAGAACGGAATGGTTTGGATGGACACCAGAAAGAGGTTGGTGGTGAAGAAGATCAAGCACACGGGTGATCGCTAAGTATCTCTACAAACAATCACACCTTTCTATTAGGTCTGTCATATCAAATCAGATGAAAGGGCTTGAAACCTTGTCTGTTCGATTGCCCGGAACCGTTCTCTTGAACCAGGAATGGTAATAGTATTACACTGCGCAGGTGTATTGCACACAAAAACCCGTGCGGACATCCGGCTGAATCATGTCAACGTTCACCCACTTGCTATATCTCGCCGGTCGTGTTTGAGGGAACCAGGCGACATCAACAAACAACTGTGATTAGGTCGTTGCCCATGCCTACACTGCGGTTACCACTGCCACTTGCACATAGTCATCCTTTTGTTTAGATGTTGTCCCCGAGATCGTTAATGTATAATGATGAAGTATGTTTGTCCCAGCATGTGTCCCTTGTGTTTCACCCTCCGCTGCTCCTGGGTCCAGCCAGAAGGGATTGATTCGAACCATGTCGCGCGGTATATCGGTAGACTGGCTCCTGGACACAGTGGTCAGTACATAACTGAATAATTAATAATACAGCAGCAGTACAGTACAACCCAACTCTTACATTTCAGGGAACACAACTGTGTATCATATGACAAGTACATCATAATTATGTATGCACACCATTCTCTAAAATTTAATCATGTATTCGGTACTGCGCGACCAACGAGGAGGGTCGACCTGCGACTCCCAGTTGGTTGGACTCGTGGACGAGGAGGTGACTGAAGCGTTTGTACATAAATGACCTTCCAGCAGGAGTGACCTCTATCGTCAGACTTTTAGCCGGTGACACAGTTTGGCACAAAGATGTAACCAGGCCACAAGATAAACATGACATGCAGCAAAGGTCGTGACAGATTAACGGTCTAGGAACACCGCTGGAAGATGTCCTTCCATCCACACAGAAGTGCACTTAAATGAGCATCACTCGAAGACGCACAGTTCTGACCACACAATACCACCTCCACGCTCCACGCTCCACGGGCAAGATCGCCGCCGCTGATCGTGCCACATCCCATATACAAAGTCAACAAGACCTCAAGCGAAACAAAGACAAACAAAATGAGGTTAAAAGGTCTTCATACAAGACATTCGTCCAACTAGTTCTAGAATATGCAAGCATTGGTGTATAGATACAGAACCCCGCACGCACGCACGCACGCACGCACCACACACACATACACACACCCGCACGGGGCACACGCTGACGCACACACGCACCCCCCACCCCACACGATTTTAAAATGTGTACAGCATAACGTTGAGGCAACATAATATATTAGCTGTTTGCATGATTAATACTATAACATACTCTGACACGCCTAGCACGCATTAATATATTATGTAGTGGTTTAGTATTATTTCAGACGGTCGATGCGTGGGAGGCGTATAGATAGTAGATACAAGTACAGTTACGTTAACACCAGTCAACAATGACACGTTCTGTCACCAACATATATAAGGTATCGAACTAAAGTACCACGTATTAAGCGTCAACGTCGCTGCCTTCCGAAACAAAAAGATGTGTCGCTGTAGTAGGCGTAGGACAACATTTGAACTTAAGCAAACGCCAACTTCCTTGTCGTATTGAAACCAACCGAGTGCGACATAATGTTAATGTTTTCAGACTGATGAGAAACCTCATTAGTGCGACAAATGGACGACATACTTCTCCGAGTAACGCATTAAAGAGGTACATGCGCGTTGGCACTTATGATAAAGTCTGTACATTCGACGCGGATTTAAGAGTACAGAATGGGGACTTAAGGCAACACGTTGGCATTAACCCCACACTAAAACATTTATATGTTTTCACTTTTAGTTTAACTTTTCATAAAATCATAATTATTAATCGAATCATAAAGCAATTATGTAGACTACTGCTTGTATTTGTTTTATTTTTGTAGTAAGTATTTACACGACACTAACAAAAACATATGTTAATTACATATAACGACGATGTATATTTCAAAATTTAATTTATCAAGACCAATCACAATTTGTTTTCACGTGTAGTAACAGTAATTTAAATTTAGAAATACACATCGTTATAATTATATAATAACCATGATTTCCATTTTCGTCGCGAATAAATAATTACTACAACAATAAAAACATAAGCAGTATATAATTCATTGATATAACAAGAATCGATAACAAAAATGTAAATAAATATCAGCGGTTTCGTGTCAGGTTCGGACCTGTGTCCTTCCGATTGTACTAGCAAAGGCATTTACCGAACGCGTTTACCAACTGAGTTATGCAGCTCAACGGGATTCGAGTCCCGGATTTAAAGTGTTACGATAAATTTACAATTCCTTCTTCATACATCAGCATACGAATGGTGTTAACGTATTATAATTATAACATTTCTCTCTGAGGTTAAATGTTTGTAATGTGTGTGTCCTTGCGTGAATTATTTTTCGTGGACTGCAATCGGTGCAATTATCAGAAGACGGCGGCGTACCCGACGTTTAATGAGGCCTCCACGAAACCTCTGGCTTCAATTTTATAAACAACAAAAATATTCGTGGGGAACCGTAAGATAACTATTTGTTCCCTGCGATCACTAGTTTTGTATTACATCTGAATATCGCAAACTACTTTATTATGACGCTCGTTTCGACCCAAAAATTATCCGTGTAAATATGCTCTGAATACGTAGAAAGATGGGTTTCAAACTGAATAAATTTTTTATACTACAAATGTATCGTTATTTTTGGAAATTTGTCAAATGTTACCTACATACGTAATCTTCATGTATACATGGAAAACGAATTTTGGTTAAAGCCTTGTTTCTATTCCCTTTACTTACGTAAGTTAGCTCATTAGTACACACAAGAGCAACACTTTCTGTTGCACCTATTTCACCCACATCAACGATGCAACCAAACCGTACGACGAAATAATTCATTGAGTCGCTATGACATGTTTACGTCGTCATGGTACTGTGTACTCATGCTCTTAGGATCCGCGTATAATATGGTAGTCTGTAGTCACACCGGCTGTACTTGCGGATCTCTGCAATCGTCGATCCTCTGAGCCGACAGCAAGATGGCGGTCGACGTGAAAGACAGAGCGATTTGGCGGGCTGGAGAAAGCTTTGCGATGGCAAGACGACGACTTCCGGTCTGGGTCGTCCTGCTCCTGGCATTGGCGGCCATTTTGACTTACGACACTGACTACCTTGTTCACGGAGTTGACGTCGAGAAGCGTGAGTTGTGTATTATAACTGATGATTGTATATGTTGTATTTGAAGACAATCGCTTTGTGGGAACTCTTACTGTTCAGTCATACAGTTATAATGTGAAATAAGCCGTTTTGTGTGACATTGACGCATCCCACAAACGCAACATTCATACATACACCCAAGTGTGGCGACATTTAAATAACACGTTCACTTTGAAAACGTCTGTGTGCCAATAATAAACTCTGTTTTATCTGCTTATAGGTTTGTCCATTGGACAGTTAGCATATGGACTAGATAAGGATATAAAATCTGTATAGACCCGGGCCTATCGTCTGTATTAATGATGAATATTAATAACTACTACTATATCACATGGTGATGTATAAATTATAAAATAGTGTTTCTCTGCCGTACGGGTTACAGTGCGTATGCGATTTCACACACACACACGCACGCACGCACGCACGCACACACACACACACACACACACACACACACACACACACGTCTTGAATTTCTTTCGAATAGTTTAAATGATTTTTATAATTATAGGGAATTGATTCCAGACTGCTGGTGCAGCTATAGCAATGTTTTTAGAAGAAGTGTGTGTTGTTGTAATACGTTTGTGTGTCCAGCGGTGGACTGTGTTGACGTCCAGCACGGCGGCGGTGGGACAGCCAGCGGTGTTTACGTCGTGTACCCGCACAGAAAACCGCTGGATGTGTACTGTGACATGGCAACAGGGAGCGGGGGGTGGATGGTGAGTACTCACACACGTGCGTACGCACATGCACACTCATGCATTTACGCATGAACACACATGCACACACACACACACACACACACACACACACACACACACACACACCAACACACACACACACACACACAACGAAACGCATACGCACACACACGCACACACACGCACACACACACACAAACACACAAGTGTACGCACTTATACATACACATGTACGCACACAAATGCACACACACATGCCACGCACACATGCCACGCACATGCATGCACGCATACACAAAAACACATAAGCGCACACAGACGCACGCATACACACACCGTGCACGCACACACAAATGCAAGCATACACAATCACGCACGCATACGCGGTTATTAGAGATGGGTGTAGCTGGTGAGGGTGACGCGAAGGAATAACGGATAAGCGGACGGAAAGACTAAAACATATTACAATATATGCTAGACGCATGTTCCGGTTTGAAAATATGTTCCTGTTCCGTTTGGCGTATATCAAGCACATTATGATGCATGGACATGCTTAGCCTCGAAAAACCAGACTCCGCGAGGTAGCAGCACTTGTTTTTTGTTTTAGCCCCTCAACTCCGCCTGGTATATTTCTGGGCTGAAGATGTAACCGCCAGGGTGGTCTTACCCCAAATGGGGTAGAGACGCTGATTGGCTCTCAGACTGGATTTGAAATAAAAAATTAAATAAGGATACCCATCTTATCAGATTTAATAATAAAAAATACTGGAGTATAAAAATATTCAAAATTAAATTATATTTAGGCAAACATAAATAAACAAAAATACAAATTTACAGTTATTTATGAAGCATGAATTATGGCGGGATTATGCTTGAGTGTCCAGGCTCCGTGATGTGGCAGCATTTTACACGGATAACATTAAGAAGCCCGCTAAGTGACCAAACTATCTTTTCGGCAAAGTTACGCAGCCGAGCGAAAGCCGGTTAAATGCGACTAGGACATGCCAAACGTTAGAGCTAACTTTCGGCCGGCTTATACACGGGCTGAAAGTTAGTTGCACGAAACCCACGCTGAACGTTAGCGGAAGTATGCCTACTGCGCATGACGGTATAAAACGTAAGCGCCTGCTTCCTGCCCGCTAGTTCAGCCGAAAAGGAGTATTAGTTGCCGGTCTACGTGACCAAATGGTTTGGCATCATTTGATTGTCATTTAACCTCCCGCCAATAGAAGTAACATGTCAATCCTAGTCTCGGGAGACGCTTTGTCCGACACCGTGCAATCACCTAGGCAGAGCTTGCAGGGAACAAAGAGGACATATTCAGTATTAAGCATGAGTATTATAATTACCATAATCCAGGGTGTACATGTAGGTATTCCTGCGACGTCAAGACGGCACCGTCAACTTCCTCAGGAACTGGGGTGATTACAAGGCCGGGTTTGGTGACCTCGGGGGCGAGTTCTGGCTGGGAAATGACCTGATCCACGAACTCACAAAAACCAGGAACGTTTCACTGCGAGTTGACATGGAATCGTTTGAGGGAGAAACGAGATATGCTGAGTATGACGAATTCTCTCTAGCAGACGAAGCGAGATCCTACACGCTATACGTGGCTGGGTTCTTCGACAGCAGTACGGCTGGTACGTGTGTCGCCATACCATCTTTCTCTTCTGCTGTTCTACAATATATGTGTGTACTGTCCTGTCGTTTTCCCTTTGCCCCTCTGGCAGGCCACCTAATAAGGAAGGGACGAATATTCAATTCGTATTCGAAATTTCGAATATTCGAGCGTTTCCCCGCTATTCGATTCGACATTCGAAGATTTGCAGCTATAAACGAATATTGCTCGAATAAGTTCCTTCAAATCCTCAGCCGCAAATCTGTCCCGTTCGATTTTTACTTTCTGACTTAATCGTGAAAAAGACTACAACCGTCAAACTACTCCTCACATATTATATGTATTCGTATACATATACTAGGTTACAAAATAAAATCACTAACATTACTTAAACGAATAAACTTCACAAAACAAACTCGCGTAAAACTCGCCGGCAACGCGGTGTTATTGTCGTCGTTGTCAGCAGTGTCGGATTAAGGTTTATGGTTAGGGTTTCGGGTAAGTTTACGATTAGTTGAAGTTAGCTTAGGCTTAGTTATGATTACGGCTTTAGGGTTAGCATAAAACCGGAATTTGTGAAGGTCATTTATTTAGCGACGCCTGCGATACATTATCGCCGAGCTCCGCGTAGATCATGCCGAGTTTTACGCGAGTTTCTTAATTTTATTCTTTACAGGAATGTAGATGATTTTATTTTGTAACCTAGTGTGTGCATACGAAAGTAAGATATGTGAGGATCAGTTTGGCGGCTGTACGAAATCGTTTTCATCATTAGGTCAGAAAGTAAACAAAAAGATTGACGCGTACGTCCGCGTTGCCGATGACTCCGCCCCGGACTTACCCACCGGATGACGTCACGTCCCGGCAAAACACCTCGACACCGTTCAGTATTCTAATCGCATTTGAAGCCACTAAATATTCGTATTCGATTCGTATTCGAAATGTTGAGGATATTCGATGCGATATTCGATTCGAATGAAATTCCAGATTCGTCCCATCCTTACCTCCATGGTTGGGGGTCAAGTGAGGCAGTCTCAGATAGGCAACTAATGTTTCCAAGATTTTCCAGGTAGACGCAGGCAAAATGGGGATATATGGATGTTTGGCAGGATGGGGAGATGTTTGAGAAGGCTGGGAAGATGAGTAACTCCCCATTGTTTTAGCAGAGAGGTTACAGATGGAAGATTTCAGTGAATCTCAAAGGGTACATACTATAGATGTGGCATTTTGGAGAGACAACCACAATATTCACCGCGTTCCGGCGCCTCCCTGCCTCTCTCTGTCTGTCCCTGTGTGTCTGTCTCTCTCGCTCAGTTTGTGTGTGTGTGTGTGTGTGTGTGTGTGTGTGTGCGTGCGTGCGTGCGTGTGCGTGTGTGCATGCGTGTGTGCGTGCGCGCGCGTCTGCATGTTTATATTGTTTCCTTTCAAGTTCTAAACACAATGTTCAACAATTCTATTACCGAGTTCGCATTTCTAATTAATGTTATTCCAGGCGACTCTCTTGCCTTACCTGGCTGGCACAGCGGCATCAAGTTTGCATCACCAGACAGGGATGAACCACTCAATCAGTGCGCTAGCATGTACGGTGGATCGTGGTGGTACTCCGGGTGCTTCAAGTCAAAGCTGACCGGAAGCTACCTGAAACCAGGTCATTATCAGTTTGGCAAAGGAATCCACTGGCAAGCATGGCACCCGAGTAGTAGCATTTCATTGAAACGGGCAGAGATGAAAATGAAGTTGATACGCACAGGTAGGATCCGCCAACTACTAGCACCCACGTGTAAAGCTAAGATTGCATATATACGGATGCGGCATGCGGATGCGATTTGCGGGAACACTGTACGATTCTCTTATGGGTTATTATTAGTTTCTGTTTTACAACCAGCATTTTTAAAGCGCTGTATTTCATGGACCAGTCCGTTCATAGGCGCGTACAAACATTGTAAAAAGTACATGGATTTCTTATATAAAAAATATTGGTATATGTAAGTATGATATTATATTGAAATTAAAAATACATAATAAGTAATTAAGATACAAATATAATGTCCAATATATGAATACAAGTACGTATAGAATTATGGCATATTAAAAAGTAAAATATTATAATTAGTATATCATTAAACATAATAATAGTAATAATAATAATTCATCAATAATAATAAATAATACATTAAATAAATGTATTCATAAAATGCATGCCCGTAAAAGCCGCTTCCGTCAGGATTACGAGCGCATTAGCACGGCGTTAACTGGCCATGATGCAGCGTTCGTACTTAGCAACAATAAATGACAACTATAGTTGGGGCCGTGTTTCTAGCGTTACCTAACAACAAGCGAAGGCAGCGACCGTGCCGCAATTACATCGCACACGGCAGCGTCTCACCCGGCATGCCATGCTCCAAAATGCTCTTTGTTTTTCATTAACCAATATTCTTGTATTTTAGGAAACGTGACTGAAACAAAACGATTGATGAGAGGCATGACGCAAGGTCAGTAGTACCCATTGGCGGATCCGTGGGTGGCTGGGTGACACGAGTCCCAATAGACCCCAGATCATTACCCCCGCTATCCTTTTGTGCTCCTTAAACCCTTGAATGCGCCCCTGTTGAGTCCCGACAGAGGGAAATTTGATGTTTTTGAAAAGCTTCCAAAACGTTGAACGTCGCTGCGACACCGCAGAATACACCAAGAGAAACGCGTTGTTTTCACTCAGATCTACACTAAATGGTAGATTGGGCTGAAAACTAGCAGCTGCCATTCGTTTTAAAAAAGAAATATAAATGCACGTACGTAGAAGAAACAGGAATTTGGACAGAAAAGAGAACACGAGTACTGCTACTCGTGATGCACTACGTATGTAACAATGTGTTATGGTCATTAACTGTACGTGCCACCAGGTACGTCTCAACGTACGTGCCACCAGGTACGTCCCATGGCAGCGCGGGGTGCAAGCTTACGTCATTCTTCAAACTCGAAACGCACAGAGCAGAAAAACACCTTAATGAGATAAAATGCATCAATAAACAAAATCCATTGTTGAAACTATGGAGGTTTTTCAAAGCGAAAAAGCCGCCGCCGTATCACCGAGGACATAGTTTCCGTTACACGCTAGCGAAAGTGTTCTGATGGTGGGTCCGGTGGGCCATGTCGTCAACATTCTCGTGAGCTCATTCATACGCGCGATTTTGCTCCTTAAAATCGATTTCGCGTCACTCGGACACCTTCGTCTTCTTCGTCGGTGTGGCTCCGAAATGGTGCATTCAATAGCATGGAACTTACGGCGATGCAATGTTGCATAATGAATATGATCCTTATATAAAAACACTATAATTATATTGGAACTTTAAGTAATTGAATTATAATCGAACATTTAAGATAGGTTTATTAATATGAGTCACGCAAGATATTCTTACTTCCGGTCCGTTTTGAGCGATACTTAACGAGACCATAGACAACTGGCCCCCGCCTCGCTGTCAGTAAACGTCTTCAAAGTCAACATTACTGAAATACACAAACCATTAAAAATATATTATCTGTATAGTAGTTCCCGATGATGAGTTTGTGTTGGGTGAACACGTATAACATTTACAACATGCGTTTCTGCTGTGGCAATTACTTACATAAGCGAAACAATACGTAGCTCTTTCGAGTTGTTGGGACCGGATCATGTATCAAAATGGCAAAGTCGTATAAAACGATACGACGGCAGACGGGACGTGTATAGCCTATTATTATTGGCAATTTAAGTCATCCTTTGAAGCAATGCCAATCGACGCGGACTCCATAAAGCGTGTTCCGGTTGTTCCACAGACTGTCTGCCACCCCGACTACGACACAACCAGATTGCGATGCTGGAGAAGGAGCGAGCCTTGGTGATCGAGGCACTCACCTGCGGCCTGCTCAGCGTCTGTCTTCAGACCAACGACACTCGCACCGTCTACGAGGTACAGTTCGCCGCCTCCGACTCGGGCCACCACGCCGTGTACATCAGACACACGGACCAGACGGCGCGTGAGCCGGCGAAGTCAACGGCCAACTGCGGCAGGAGGAGACGGTTCTGGCTCTCGTGGGACGAGGGCGTCGTGGTGGCCGGGGAGGGATCGAACCCGGGACGGAGGGAAATCGTCCGACTGAGGCAGAGTCACAACACGGACGACGTCGTTTCCGTGGCAACCGTCGTGACAAAACCCAACGCCGATATCATCATCTACCCAGGTTAGTATGCCTTCTTCTTCATCGGTTTCCTGGAAGAATTGTGCACAGATCTGATTCGTTGACAGTCAGTCACGTGACAGTTTCTTGTGGCACATGTCGAAATAAGTCCAAGCATGTGTCGAAACATGCTACAGCACGTATAAAAACGTGCTACAGTATATATCAAAACAAGCTCCAGTATGTGTCGAAATATGCACCAGCATGTATCCAAACAAGTTCCAGCACGTGTCGAAACATGTTCTGTCACGTTTCAAAAATGCTCCAGCACGTGTCAACACAATCTCAAGCACGTGGCCAAACACTCTCCAACATAAGTCATAACGTCAAACAGAGCTATTAGATAAGAGCTGGGGCCAAACGCGCACAGATCTCGCTTAATCTCGGACGTCTCGTCGCTAAGTACGGTATCTGTTTTAAGTTTTGATCCCATCCGTGTGAGGGCGCTGTGTGTTGAAGAGCCCCAACTCGGATGTACTAGCTCTGCGTCAAAACCATAATAATGCAAATAGCGTTGGACTCTTGTCTGTTTGTCTTATCGTGTTTTGCCGCGTGTTAAATGTGGCATGTCGTTATGCGTTACACGACTTGTGTTTCACCCCGCAGTGTCGGCGCAGATGAACGTCAAGCCGGCCGCCGACATCGCGGAGTCCATCCGGCTGAGTGACTCGGACAACGAGACGTGCACGAGACTCGACGTGGGGCCGGTCTTCTCGCCGGAGACGAGGAAGTGGAGTCGACCCATCACCGGCAGGTGCTGGTTGCCGGGTGTCACCGTCGAGACGTGTGGCGGCGGGGGAACAGGCTCCTTCACCGTCACCATCGTCGGTCGACACATCACCTGCGACAGACACAGTCTGGAGGTGTTCATGAAGCACACGGACGACCAGGACTGTGGGCTGAGAGGCAGCTTCCACCGCTGTCCAGTCGCGTCGACTGGCGTGTCCACTGACCACCTGACCAGGTGCGTGGCGTCGTGCAAGTGTCGCGTGGCGAAGTGCAACTCGCCGACAGTGCGCTTCGTGACACGTCGAGAAGACGCAGAGGTGTGCGAAGTATCAGTCGAGTAAACGGAAAATAGTTTTCGAATGGCGGTTCACTGAGCCGACAAAAAGGGGTTCGTCCGCCATTACGAAAAAGTACCGTATATAAATTGCACTAAGCTGGTTGTCTGAATTTGTGAGCGCATAATTATGACGTGTCGAATGAATAGAACCGGCGTTTTTGTGTGCAGCGTGGCATCAGAGTTGACACATTATGACAGATGACAGTTGGTGTTTTTCTGTGTAGTGATAGTGATTTTATTTTGATTAGTGATGTTCACCCACAGATAACTGTCTGATTCTGGTAGAAATGAACGGGCTTTAATGTGATTTATGGGAACTGAGGTATTCAAAAACATTTCCAGGGCATGTCCACCAGAGGAGGGGTTAAATATGCTGTGAAATTTTAGATAACAGATCTAATCAAATTTTATAAGAAATGAAGGATCCGTTATAATAGCCGCCTATGGAAAAATCAAATGTGGTCTTACGGCTGCTTTGTCCAGTTAGCTTTCGGAGGCTTTATCCTTCCCAGAAAGTGGAGGGAAAAGGAGACGAGGAAGGCCGAGAATACGAAGGGAGGACTGGATTGAGAGAGATCTGGAAAGCGTGGGAGGAGAATGGAGAACAACAGCAACATAAGAAGAAATGAAGAGACTGTTAATAGAAAACGTAGTGAGAGAAAAGTGAAGACAGAAAAAACGACAGTACCCATGGCCAACCTGAGGGACCACAAAAGCAGGACACCTCTCCACTCCTCGCTGACATTCTCATATCCATCTTCACACAATCTTCCCATCTTCTCTCTGCCTCTTTGTTAGTCAGATTCTGTCAGCACCACGTGACCTGTCACATCTAGCTTCAGCGACGTCACCGTGTAACGAGAAGTATTCTTTGCCGAGCAAGAAAGAACTACTTTGGGACTGTGAATTTGAAACAAATGAATAGGACGGATCACTGTGAATAGTATGAACAAATGGAACTGAATGTGGGAAGCTTCAGAGACGTTTGAGAATTTGAAAGGAAACTGTTCTATTCAATGACAGTGTTAATCTGTGACGTCACCGTTGTCACAGGGTGTGTGATCTGTTTACATTGTAACACAATGCTTGCTGTACATATCAAGGAACACTGTTACCATGGTAATCAGTATATTTATTTGTCTTCATATATAAACATTATAAACATGCACACAGGTGAATATGGCTATTTTACTAAAAATCACTTTCTGTCGTCTCGACAGCTAAATATAATACCTGGTATTTGAAGTGTAACACAATAAGCTGATCACATTCACAATTGGTTACTGTTGGTTAGTGGTTTTTTTTTAAATAAATGTTGTTATTTATTCCTCAATTACTCAGAAATGTATAAGATTATGTAGGTTAGTACAGAGTTTATTCTGTGTCAGCATCAGAAATACCACATTCAAAATACTGTACTTTCATTTGTTTTATCACAAGGAAAACCAAGTTATGTAGAGCTGCCCAGGTTGAACCATTGAAAGTTTTGTACCTTATACATTAAAACTTTAAATATCATAATATTATTATTATCCAAACAATCATTGCCATATTGTGAAAAAAGTCACCGCAATTTTAAATACATCTATCAGATATTACTCTTCTGCTAAGAACACCCGCCACTTTTGCAGCCCTTTTGGTTTTGCTTACACGCCATGTACCACGTGATTCCAAATAACAGTCCAACAGGTGTCTCCACTGTCTCGTCCATGACGAAGGCCAAGCTTTCACTGACGGGGACCTCGATGACTTCGATCAGTTCACCCTCGGTGGGGTTTCCTCCCCCCTCTCCCACCCTCATTGCGTCTGTCACTTTTGCGTAGAACAGGGTCTGTAGTGTGCCGGACGTGCCCACTCCACTTCTGAAAATAACATTTTAACATGTACACTGTGTTGAAAAGTATGACTGTATTACTTTTAGTCAAGCCCGTATACTAGAATGTAAGCATATTTGTACTTAGTACTGGGAACACTGCTTTTAAACATTGACTAGTATTTTCTTCTGTTTTGTTCTCATAATACACTGTAATGAGGACTATCTCACTGTGTGCACATGCATGGTATGATTAAAAAGAAGGTGTATAATTGGTCTAGTTGGTATTGTTCACCCACACCTAACAGATCACACACTTTGAAGTCTGTATTTTATACTTGCATTCAGGGTGTTAAATTACCCGTACTTGGTCGACTGTACTTTTCAAACTATCAAGTACATTTAAAATACATAGAGATGTCTCAACTTACGTGTCCCAAGTCGAGACATCCATGCACGAAATACAATAATACAACGTACTTTACTCCTGCTACATCAACACTGACATGTGGCGTGATAGATTTATGAAATCTTCTTATTATAATACATGTCTATAAAGATTGGGTTCCTCACATACACGACCATCAGTGAGACTATTTAAAAGTGGTGATATATTTGGGTTTGTGTGACTTTTAATTTAATGAGCACTTTTAGTTTCAGGGTTGTAGAATTTATGTCACGGGTACAACAAATTGTGCCACAGAGATTGCACTACAACAGCCGCAGACACACACAGTCTGTAGACAGCTGCCACAGAGATTGCACTACAACAGCCAGCAGACACACACAGTCTGTAGACAGCTGCCACAGAGATTGCACTACAACAGCCAGCAGACACACACAGTCTGTAGACAGCTGCCACAGAGATTGCACTACAACAGCCGCAGACACACACAGTCTGTAGACAGCTGCAGAGGTAAATGTCCTCACTGTTGGTATTACGTTGATAAATATGTAAAATATAAAGTAAACTGAAAAAAGCCTGTTTACAAATGCAGTTTCTGTATGGTAGTTCATTGCCAACCTGTATTGTTGGCCCTAACAATAATCCATACTAAGTTACTTTCAATGCATCGATAGTTAAATGGACCGTCACACGCCTTTAAGAAAGCAAAACAATCGGTCATCAACAAGACATTGGCTGATTGTTACTCATGATTAAATTCTGACCATTTTCAAAAAGACAAACCACCATATTACAGAGATCACTTCTTCCATTACAGACTGACAAAAATATCCCGGTGGCACATTCCAGTTTGGATTACTTTCAATAAATACAAGGAGTGAAATTGTTATGCTAACGAGCAAAATTTGCGAATAAGTATACAAGCTAGTCTATGGAGGTGGCTATTTGCTACCCCTCCACGTACAAACGCTTGATGTCAATCTTGTCGAAAGTACCTTCAATCTAGCTTAATTTTAATCGAATATAATTTAACTTAACCCTAAACCTAATACTAACCATAAACTTAAATATGTTTGTACACAGGAACAGCCGTGGAGGGGTAGCAAATAGCCATCGCCAAGTGAATAGATTCCTAACGCGACCTTGATAGTGGCGCCACATAGTGGATTAGAAACCAGGCTGCGACAATGGCGCCACACGGTGGGCCACCTAGACATCACCCACCTGCAGACTGTGATCTTCTCCAAGTGGCGGAGCGGCACGTCGTAGCCACACTCCTCCAACACCTCCTCCTTGGCGATCTGCTCCACACTGCAGTCCTTGTCCACTATCCCGGCACACATCTCATAGGTGACTCCCAGTCGTCCCGGGGCCTTCTCGCTGTCTATCCTTCCGCTCTCCACGGCACCCAGACTCTCTGCCTGGTTGTAGTAGACGGCTGTGTGTATGAAGGAGACTGCAGGTGAGTCAGTGGACAGTGACGTCTCATACCAGTGTCTGACTGCCCAAAGGATTCTACACTTCACCCCTTACCCAGTCACTTCATCCCCTGTCACTCCATCACTTCAGTCTCGGGTCACCCCATCAATTCCCCCTCCAGTCATCCCATAAATTCCCCAGTCACCCTATCAATTCACCCCCAGTCACCCCATCACTACACCCCCCAAACACCCCATCACTTCCAACCCAAGTCACCCCATCAATTCACCCCCAGTCATCTCATCACTTCATCCCCCAATCGATTCACTCCCAATCCCCACCATTTCACTGGTCACCCCATCAATTCCCCCAGTCACCCCATCACTTCACCCCCAGTCACCCCATCACTTCAGTTCACCCTCCAGTCAGCCCATCAATTCCCCCCAGTCACCCCATCACTTCACCCTCCAGTCACCCCATGAATTCCCCCAGTCACCCCATGAATTCCCCCTACAGTCACCCCATCAATTCCCCCTCCAGCCACCCCATCACTCCCCCAATCACCCCCTCAGTTACCCCATCAATTCACCCCACAATCACTCCACCACTTCACCCCCAATCACCCTATCAGTTCACCCCATCACTTCCATCACAAGTCATCCCATCAATTCACCCCCAGTCACCTCATCACTTCACCCCCAATCACCCCATCAATTCACCCCCCAATCCCCATCATTTCACTGGTCACCCCATTATTTCATCCACCAGTCACCCCATCACTTCCTCCCCCAGTCACCCCATCAATTCACCCCCAGGGACTCCATCACTTCCTTCCCCAGTCACCCAATCAATTCACTCCCAGTCACCCCATCACTTCCTCTCCCAGTCACCCCATAAATTCACCCCCAGTCACCCCATCACTTCCTCCACCAGTCACGCCATCAATTCACTCCCAGTCACCCCATCACTTCATCCACCAGTCATCCCATCAATTCACTCCCAGTCACCCCATCACTTCCTCTCCCAGTCACCCCATCAATTCACCCCCAGTCACCCCATCACTTCCTCCACCAGTCACGCCATCAATTCACTCCCAGTCACCCCATCACTTCCTCTCCCAGTCACCCCATCAATTCACCCCCAGTCACCCATCACTTCCTTCCCCAGTCACCCCATCAATTCACCCCCAGTCCCCCCATCACTTCATCCACCAGTCACCCCATCAATTCACTCCCCAGTCACTCTGTCACTTCCTCCCCCAGTCACCCTATCACTTCATCCCCCAGTCACCCTGTCACTTCATCCCCCAGTCACCCTGTCACTTCACCCCCAGTCACTTCACCCCTGTCACCCCGTCACTTCACCCCCAGTCACCCCGCCACTTCATCCCCCAGTCACCCTGTCACTTCACCCCACCCCTAGTCACCCTGTCACTTCACCCCCAGTCACTTCACCCCCCAGTCATCCTGTCACTTCATTCCCCAGTCACCCCCATCACTTCACCCCCAGTCACCCCGTCACATCACCCCCAGTCACCCCATCACTTCAACCACCAGTAACCCCATCACTAACTCCCCCATCTCCCCATCAATACACCCACCAGTCACCCCATCAATTCACTCCCCAGTCACCCTGTCACTTCAACCCCAGTCACCCTGTCACTTCACTTCAAGTACACATCCACACTGTTGCACTTACTGGAACAATCTTATCTTACTATTATCTATTAATCATTATCTTTTTAAACTATAACCAAAATTGACACCACATGGCAATGTTGTGTTTAAATGAATGAATGAATTGTATTTATTTCGGTCACTGCTAAATGCACAAGCATACAAGTGAGTATATTAGATGTAACCATGGAGATCCTCTTGAAACCGCTAGGGGCTTATACCGAAGACCACCAGAACATAATCATTTAAAGACATTTCCATTATTATATAAACAGCAAAATAATAATAATATGTAATAGTAAAGCAAATAAGTTTCATAACTGCAATAAATTTACACAGTACTTACAACAGGTCTTTTACAGTATTAGTTAAAGTGTACACTTTTCGTGTACAATGACTGGAATAACATTTAGGCTTGTATTTTGTTCCTGAAAAATCCATATTCCAATATACTTAACTAATACAAAATCATATATGAAGTTACTACTACTGCTACTGCTACTGCTACTGCTACTACTACTGCTACTGCTACTATTACTGCTACTACTACTACTACTGCTACTACTACTACTGCTACTACTGCTACTACTACTGCTACTACTACTACTACTGCTACTGCTACTGCTACTATTACTGCTACTACTACTGCTACCACATCATAAGTATCATGAATGATGCTTTCTTGATCAACAGGATATTTATTCAAATTTTCCTGAAGACAACATTTTACATTGTCGATATTGGGTACAGGAGTATCGCGTTTTTACATATACTTAGCCTTGGAAATGCGAGTCAGAATAAGCAAATCCCCAACTTGAGGGTACTACTACCACTACTACCACTACTACTACTACTACTACTACTACTACTACTACTACTACTACTACTACTACTACAGGTTCTTTTCTATTCACCCGACACATCATTTAGTCAATGTACAAAATGTCAAAGTTCTGTGATAAATATTCTCACTTTTATGAGCCTTTGAAAATTGTATTTTAGCCTGTCACGACAAATCTAATATGACCTCCAAAAAAATTTAGACCTCCAACAACATTTTGAAATTTGTACAATTAAGTTAAAACTTTTCAGCATAACTTACTTTTTATATATATTTTTTGATATATATATATATATATATATATATATATATATATATCATATATATTAAGGTATAATATATATATATATGTATATATATATATATATATATATATATATATATATATATATATTATATATATATATATTAAAACAATAGATTCTAAGATGGTATGGTGGAAAGTCACCAGAAAGTTTGTTTATTGGACATGGAATGACCGAGAGACTTATATCTGAGAGACGTGGTTAGTAGTAGTGACGCTGAATATAGACTGTAGAGTTCTCACAAATAACTTACCTGGCCTGAACTGTTTTACAAAGACGAAAACATCTCTTGAAATGTTATGCACCAAAATGGCAACACTGAAAACAGACAACATGACACATTTTTACCAGATAATATATATGTACAATTAAATATATATATATATATATATATATATATGTTTGTTGTGCAGTCAAGTGTGTGTGTGTGTGTGTGAGTGTGTGTGTGTGAGGTGTGTGTGTGTGCGTGTGTGTGTGTGTGTGTGTGTGTGTGTGAGTGTGTGTGTGTGAGTGTGTGTGTAGTAGTGCTTGAACAACAAACATGCCTCCTCACTTTACATGGTTGACTGAACAACAAACAGTTGACTGAATAATGGTTGACTCAATAAATCACAATATTGCTTTACTTGTCATGGTAGATTCAACAAACAACTTGTTCATCAATAAACATGTCTCAACATTGCCACTGGTGGCTGAACAATGAACATACCTGCTCACATATCACGGTTAATTGAACACCAAACATCCATACTCACTGTCATGGTTGACTGAACAAACATACCTCCTCACCTGTCATGGTGAACTGCACAGTCCCACAGCTTTTTCTTTCCATCCTGCAAGAATAAAGTTAAGAACATAACCTTATCCCAACATAAGTGACCTAGGACCTACATGATGTGTACGGACAGGCGTTTGACCAACACATGTACACGTGTACTGACATTGTGTAACAAGGTGTCGTGGTCAGGTACAAAGACGCTTAATTAATATTTAACAATAATTTTAAGCAAAATCAAATATTAAAAAATACTCGTAAATGACTTATTTGTATCTAAGCACAAGGTTTCTTAGCCTAGGTGTCTTGCTTCTATTTCTACCAGCTACTGGCCACACTCAGCAGGCTGAACATTACTGCCAGGGGTAGTGCAAGAAGAAGAAAGAGACAAAACAAGAAAAGTTACAGTGGGTCTGATGAGTGACATGTACGCAAGTTCTTCTGTTGAGGACGATGCAATGTTGAGGTTCCGATGTGCAAAGTTTAAGTTACAACAAGCTTTGTTGACAGTGTTGTTAACAACCTTTGTTGAAGGCATTGTTGATGTGTTCCCCCCAGTCCAATGTACTGTTGATGGTGGCTCTAAGGTACATCACTGATTTGAAATGGTCTAATGATTGATTATGAAGCCGGCAGTCGATTTTCTTTTGAGAGATTGAGAGTACCTGGCATTTGTCTGGTTGGAAGGCCATTTTAAACTTGTTTTCCCACTGTGCCAACCTGTCCAGGTCTCTGCAGATTGGCATTATCAGTGTCGGCGGCAATCATAAGGTAGGCGATGGTGTCATCAGCAAATAGCCAAACCATTGCATCAAGACCATAT
Organism: Ridgeia piscesae; assembly: GCA_025642075.2. Classification (NCBI taxonomy): domain Eukaryota; kingdom Metazoa; phylum Annelida; class Polychaeta; order Sabellida; family Siboglinidae; genus Ridgeia; species Ridgeia piscesae. The sequence continues at coordinate 91,547 of JAODUO010000864.1, read as the reverse complement.
ACAATGTCTTTGATGTAGCATATGAACAGACTGCATCCAAGGACTAAGCCTTGGGGAACAACGGAATCTATGTTGATTGTATCAGAGGTCTCCCCTTCCAGAACTCAGAGAAATCCAAAACCAAGACGTCTGTCTGCTGCCCACTTTCCATGTTTGTGGTGATGTTGTCTGTGAATTCTAGGGTCTAGCAGCTGTGTTTCACAGCAGCTGTGTTTCACAGCAGCTGTGTTTCACAGCAGCTGTGTTTCACAGCAGCTGTGTTTCACAGCAGCTGTGTTTCACAGCAGCTGTGTTTCAAGCAGCTGTGTTTACAGCAGCTGTGTTTCACAGCAGCTGTGTTTCACGCAGCTGTGTTTCAGCAGCTGTGTTTCACAGCAGCTGTGTTTCACAGCAGCTGTGTTTCACAGGAACGAGCCTTTTGGAAGCCATGCATGTTGTAAGAGGTAGAATATGTTCATATGACAGAATATCTTACTTAGCACTGGTGTCATTTAATAATAGATCAATGGCAATATCATTAATTGGGCCGTCCACTCCAATTCTTCTATTGACAATGGACCTGGCTTTTCCTGGCATATAAAACTTATTTTTAGTAACTAGTGTCTGTATTTGTAACTGGCAAAATATCCTAGAGACACATCACGCCAGTGCGCATGGTGGGTCGTCTGACTTAATTGTTAAAATGTTGAATTTAATTATTTTGAAATTAGTTTAGTGATTTACTTGAGACAGTGTTTGGGACTTTGGGGGCAGAGAATTCCATTCTTTAACTTTGGTTAGAATGAGCTGTTTCCATTAGATTTACCTGTGTATACTGTATTCTAAACGGTCGAATATATATACTTTCAGTTATATTCTTAAACGACACGTCTGATATTTTATCCATTATTTCAAGGTGTCAGCAATGTCTCGTTTATATAACCCGACCGAACACCACAAAGCGTGCCGCATACACCCCCTGTCCGACTCGTAACAAGTAAACAACATACGTTTAATTACAGCGGAGCTAGTTGGATATATTGATCGCCATCCAAATGGTATGATGGTATTTTCCACACTATTATTATTAAACACAATAACATTAATTTATCAAACAGCTATACACGATTTTGGTTACGTTTATAATTAAATATTTGACACCGAAAATAAGAAACGAATTAGCGCATAGAACAATTTGACAGGAGCGCCATCTGACGATCATAAGATGACGTGAAAATGGATGGGAGTAGGTTTGGGGATGTAGTTCAAGAATTTAATCCTGAAGGCGTACAATCAGTGAGTATATAGTACAGAGTATATTGCATAGATTATTATGTCATCTTATTGTTAACCGTTGCGCTTTACCTACAAGCAGTTGGCGGTAATAACTGTGCATTTACCGTTTGTTTATGCTTGTACGCATTATCTTGCATATGCCAGCGATGACACTGACAGCGACTTATCGATGCCAAAAATATTTGCATAAACATATTGATTGTCATTCTTTTGAGTTTTGTGCAGAAACTTACATGGGCTATATGGTATGCATTTGCATTTTCTAATATAATTTGCTCAGTACATCTGTTGAAATAAACATAAGGAGTGTAGTTTAAATTTTCATTGGTATACCTTACCTTTTCATTGCACTACGTCTACTATTTTGCCTATTTTGCGTTTTGAAATATTATTTTCATGGGGGTATATCTTTTTGCATTCAATACTTATGGCTACATGCATAAATTGTTGCATTAACATTCAAAAGAGCTGTATAAATTATGTCTATGCATTGCAGACTGGAGTGACGAGTTGAATGTTTAACTGTGACAGGCCGAGTTAACTTCTCAAGTCAAAACAAAAACTGAAACAAAAATCTCATGATTATGTGAATGTTTTGGTATTATGCAGCAAAACAAGTCGGTGCGAACTACTCATTAACCACAATAATCAACATTTTCACGCTAGTGAAATGTGATCTCAAAGTGGAACCTCCGATATCCTGAAGATTGTTGTCTTAATCAAAACACATAGGCATGACCAGTAACCAACCAATAGATAAAGCAACATTTTGTGTACAATTGTACCCCGAGGTTGCCATGGTCACACGTGTTCCTTCAAAGATCTGGTTATAGTTATTATCACATATAAAATATACAAATCAGTAGACCTTTACTATGTCAGTATGCAATTACCTTTAAATAATGTGTATGTTTAGAATTAAAATGCTAGAAATATCATAAATGTTAAAACATATACTTATTTTGGTTTCATACATACATTAATTATGCTAGACGCTTTTTTAAATCAGGGCATTTTCAACATTTGGAATTGATTGGAGAACATCAGTTAAGTTATGGAATTGATGCCACATCTGTGTTGTTCTTTGTGTAGCAATTTCTTCAAGGCTACGAGTCGGGCCAACTAAAGAATGCCCTATACCAGCACTGGGCGCAGTATGTGCCGTTTGTCTACAGCGCCCTCCTGGACGCTGACCAGGGGCGGGAAGAGAGGCGAGCACGCCGTATCCTCTTCAAACCCCTTGAGGTGTTTCTGTGTGGGGGTGATCCCGTCGTTGTCTTTCGTCAACTGAAGGACCTTGACAGTCCACCTCAGTTGTGTGGCAAAGTCTTCAAGAATGGAGAACCCACGTATGCCTGCAGGTAACATGCACCTAATTAAGAAATGTGTACATATGTTGTGTCATGATTTTTAGATGCTCTTGTATTTTGAACAACTGTTAGTGTTATCTTAAACCTATCTTTTAGATATTCCTTAGTTCCCTAGTATATCCGCTTCAGCTGTGTAATGTATTGATTTTTCTGTCTAACGTGGATGACTTTCGCATCACATTGATCTGGCAACTATCTAAGTAATTTAATTCCATCAGTATTGGTGCCATTGAAGTATTTCTTAAGTGTAGGGTAAATATTATGAAAATGTGTTGTTTTAAATATATTTTATAGCTGCTTTTAAAGTAGCCACGTTATTGATTATAACAGCATCTACATAATTATTACCCAGTTGCTACCTTGAATGTAATTGTGCCTAGAGATAAATTAGTTTGTTTATTTTTGTTTAGTGAATAAATGATTATGTTTTGTGTTTCACAGAGACTGTGGCATGGATCCAACATGTGTGTTGTGCATTGAATGTTTCCAAAACAGTGCCCATAAGACTCATAGATACAAGGTACGTACCATAGCATAGAAACATGCAGATATGAGGTAAGGACTCTAACACAGAGACATATATGTACAAGGTAAACTGTATGCACTAAGACATAGAGATACACAGGTACAAGATAAGCACCTAACTTAGAAATACATATATAAGGTAAGCATCCTAACTAGTAACTAGTAAGACATAAGACTCACAGATATGTGTACCTTAACATAAACCTACTGGTGAAAGGTAAATATAGTAACAGGTTCACCGGTGTAAAGTGAGCACCGCAACATTGTTAGAGTAGATCATGTAAAAGACACATGTACATGGTCAGAACCTAATACTGTCTCTGTCATGATTGAGTAGTGCATATTAGACTCGCAGTCAAATATTCAAGGTAAGCACACTAACACAGACATTTGCATGTATATGCCCCGCAAGCATACATTACTGTCAATGAGTCATTATCACGCCAGACAATGTTTTTATATTGTCTGACGTCTGTCAGGTTTTTGCCTGCCTGATTGAGTAGAGTGTCACATGAATGCTGCATATGTGGCACTTTTATGTGACCTGTCATGCTATGTCACTACCGTACAGTCCCTAACACATGCACAGTGTGGGTGCAATGGCAGCGGGTAATTCCTGAATAAGTCAACTAAAACATCAAGACGCTCTTCCTTGTTTTGAACATTCCTTGTGGCTGCAAACATTTACTTGAATATGTATATCAGGTTATTTCAACCCACCGTGTGCCTTCTTAGAAAGATTTAAATAATTATGATAACATGCATAACTCATATTAAAAGAAAACCGATTGTAAAACAGAAACATGGTGCCATCTTATGTCTAAAGGACAACTAATATTAATCTAGACAGTATTAGCAAGGAGGCACCATCTTAAAGAGCTTATGCAAACCTAAAGATTTGTTTATGTGCAAGGGTATGCTTATAAATTATATGGAACAATATGGTAAGCTACAAAAATCAGTATAAAGAAATAATAGTTAAACCACCTGAAATTACATCATTGGTTCCAACTGACTGCTAGTACTCAGGTCAAGGATTTCTACTTGATTTGAATGTTTTTTCAGTTGGGTCTGGGTTGTTTGGTTTTTTGAAAGGACAAGTAATTTTTACTGTGTCATTTGTATTTGTAAACATATCAAGTGCCCTTCAAGTACTTAACTTGAACACTGAGAAATTTAACATTCTGTTACTGTAATGACTCTATGACTGGTTACATTCATTGGCAAGTCACTGTTAGGTTTTTTATGGATGGTGACAATAAATATAAATGACTACATGTAATCACTACATTTATTGACCTTGCACATTTACCTTAGGCAATGATATCAGGTCATGACACTGGTGGGTTTATGTGTGTCTGTCTGTGTGTATGTGTGGTGTCATCATTGGTTAGTTAAGTACAACTAGACCAAGGGACCGTTTCACTAACATAAAGATCTCTTAAGGAAAACTCATCTTTAAAAAATCTGTTTAAAATTCCAATGAGTTTTTTTCTCAAAACGCATATATCCAGTGCTTTATTACTGAGGACACTTTTTCCATGACAAAACAGTGACAATGCTTCGCTGGTGCTTCGTGATATTTCAGGTATTCAAAATCATTGTTAACGATCAAAATTGATTTTAACGTGTAACAACAACATAATTGAAATGGTCCCCAGATTTTGGTCAATTTTGAAATAATGGTAACTCTTGTGCTGACATCCATACAGACTCCTTGCCTAATATATAACAGCGTCACATTGTCAGAGTATATACATAAGATGTACAGCCAGGTGAAGTAACTATATAACGTTCGGTGGAAGCATGTATACTATAAACTGGTATTTTGTATAGTGTCAGGCTGTCAGCACTCGGCAGTGACATAAATGACTTGTGTGTGTAGATGAACTCATCGGGTGGGGGCGGCTACTGTGACTGTGGAGACGTGGAGGCATGGAAGACTGAGCCCTTCTGTAATGTACACAAGAAGGGAGTCGAGACACAGAAGAAGGTGACACATTTCTTCAGTTCACAGCTCATTTTAGCGTTGTTTTTCCAACTATAACATGATCTGTCGTCGTAGTCATAGTTGAGTTCCTGTGTGGATGTTTCAGTCCTCATTACAGATCATAAATCCTCAAGACCGTTCCTTAGTTTTCAGATTCCTCAAGTGGGCGGGTCCTGTTTGTCCTTTCTTGTGGTCTGTCTAGAGTCGTACATAGTCCTCTATTGTGATGGTCTCACTGTTTTCGTGCCACATTGCGTCATTTAGTTGTAGTTAGACATACAACTTTCACTTGTGTCTCCATGTTCATTCATTAATCTTCTCAAAATGCTGCACTTTGGGTTAAGTTGAGTAATTGATAATAAAATTGTGAAGACGTAGTACGTATCTATGAAGAATAGTCAAGAAAGGTATAAACTGATCCTCCCCCCAGAACCCAGTAGACAACCTGCCAGCAGCCATCAGGGAGCGCGCCAGTCAGCTCTTCCACGTCGCTGTGGAGTATGCCGCGGACCTGCTCACGTGGACCGAGTGTAACTGTCTGCCTGATGGTCTACGCGGTCCTTACACCAACAATGTCTACATCACCATGCTCTTCAATGACGAAGTCCACACCTACGAGCAGGTAGGAACACGCTCCAAACACCAGTGTTGGACTGAAAGGTTAACATTATGTGTGTTTATTTTAAGTGAGTGACCTGCCTGTGGTTTGATTAATTCAGCGATTTATGTGGTTGATCATATTATTTTTTTATTAATGTTACTATAGTGTTGAGTGTGAGATAGCCGTGTTTATCTTCTCATACAATGACATGCATGTAGTTTGGATTTGTACTTCCAGGTGATCACGACCCTGGAAAGAGCTGTTGACTGCTCACACAAGGAGGCCATAGACTTCGCTACAACTGTGGACCGAGAGGTGAACATCTAACATATGCATTTTTATATTACCTGTCTACGGTTTTAGGCTACGGTGTGTGATAAAAGGCCTAGATGTATGATTGGTGTGTGATAAAAGTCCTACATGTGTGAATGGTGTGTGATAAAAGTCCTAGATGTGTGAATGGTGTGTGATAAAAGTCCTAGATGTGTGAATGGTGTGTGATAAAAGGCCTAGATGTGTGAATGGTGTGTGATAAAAGTCCTAGATGTGTGAATGGTGTGTGATAAAAGTCCTAGATGTGTGAATGGTGTGTGATAAAAGGCCTAGATTTGTGAATGGTGTGTGATAAAAGGCCTAGATGTGTGAGTGGTGTGTGATAAAAGGCCTAGATGTGGGCATGTGTGTGTGATTGATGTGATGGCATGGCACAGTTTTGCTGTAGGTTTGTGTTTTGACTGTTGCTGCATGTTCCAGGGTCGCAGCTCGGTGAAACATGGCAGCCTTGCCGACTGCAACAAGGCGATGCAGGTCATTGAAGTACGTGTCATCTTGTGTCTCTACTGTCGTTGTCAGTGTCACTCATTTATCTATGACTGATTGATAACATGGTTATCAATGTCACCATTAACGCTGTCATAATTACCTGTTGTCGTCATCATCGTTATCCTCTGTGAACATAAATTTTGTTGTGGATATTCATATCACCATCATCAGTCATATCACCATCATCAGTCATATCACCATCATCAGTCATATCACCATCACCATCAGTCGTCAACAGGTGGTTAAATGAGTAGCATGTTGATGAATATAAGCGATTCATTACTTTTGTATTCCAGTAATGATACCCGTGTGACTTGAGTCCCTGTCACGTGACAGTCATGTGACCTGAGTCATTGTCACATGACCGCCGTGTGTCACATGAGAGACGCTGTTGTTGTAGAAGAACACGTCTCGTCTGGGCAGCAACCCGCTGCTAGTTCGTGTCATGCACTCCTCTGTCGTTGGACATCAGCAGTTCGCTCTCAAGATCCTCTACTGGCTACAAGACGTCATCTCTCAGTCAGGTCAGTCAGGACGTCATCTCTCAGTCAGGTCAGTCAGGACTTCATCTCGCAGTCAGGTCAGTCAGGACGTCATCTCAGTCAGGTCAGTCAGGATTTCATCTCACAGTCAGGACGTCATCTCTCAGTCAGGTCAGTCAGGACGTCATCTCAGTCAGGTCAGTCAAGACTTCATCTCAGTCAGGACGTCATCTCTCAGTCAGGTCAGTCAGGATTTCATCTCACAGTCAGGACGTCATCTCACAGTCAGGTCAGTCAGGACGTCATCTCAGTCAGGTCAGTCAGGACTTCATCTCAGTCAGGACGCCATCTCTCAGTCAGGTCAGTCAGGACTTCATCTCAGTCAGGACGTCATCTCTCAGTCAGGTCAGACAGGATTTCATCTCACAGTCAGGACGTCATCTCACAGTCAGGTCAGTCAGGACGTCATCTCGTCAGGTCAGTCAGGACGTCATCTCAGTCAGGTCAGTCAGGACTTCATCTCAGTCAGGACGCCATCTCTCAGTCAGGTCAGTCAGGACTTCATCTCGCAGTCAGGTCAGTCAGGACGACATCTCTCAGTCAGGTCAGTCAGGATGTCATCTCGCAGTCAGGTCAGTCAGGACGTCATCTCACAGTCAGATCAGTCAGGACGTCATCTCAGTCAGGACGCCATCTCTCAGTCAGATCATTCAAGATGTCATCTCTCAGTCAAGATGTCATCTCTTAGTCAGATCAGTGAGGACGTCATCTCTCAGGTCAGTCAGGACGTCATCTCTCAGTCAGGTCAGTCAGGACATCATCTCGCAGTCAGGTCAGTCAGGACGTCATCTCGCAGTCAGGACGTCATCTCTCAGTCAGGTCAATCAAGACGTCATCTCTCAGTCAGTCAGTCAGGTCATCATCTCGCAGTCAGGTCAGTCAGGACGTCATCTTGCAGTCAGGTCAGTCAGGATGTCATCTCAGTCAGGACGTCATCTCTCAGTCAGATCAGTCAAGATGTCATCTCTCAGTCAGATCAGTCAACATGTCATCTCTTAGTTAGATCAGTCAACATGTCATCTCTCAGTCAGGTCAATCAGGACTTCATCTCTCAGTCAGGTCAGTCAGGACGTCATCTCGCAATCGGATCAGTCAGGACGTCATCTCTCAGTCAGGTCAATCAGGATATCATCTCTCAGTCAGATCAGTCAGGACGTTATCTCTCATGTCAATCAGGATGTCATCTCGCAGTCAGGTCAGTCAGGATGTCATCTCTCAGTCAGATCAGTCAGGACGTTATCTCTCATGTCAATCAGGACTTCATCTCTCAGTCAGGTCAGTCAGGACGTCATCTCGCAATCGGATCAGTCAGGACGTCATCTCTCAGTCAGGTCAATCAGGATATCATCTCTCAGTCAGGACAGTCAGAATGTCATCTGTCAACTCTTGGTCTTTTGACAAGGTCAGATCTCATCCTTGTTGTTTCTGTGTTTAGCAAAGTAATTGTTGTAATAATTGTAAAAATTTGTTTGCACAAACATGACATAAGATAAATGTGTATAACTGACGTTGACCTTGAACTGAAGTGAGATGTTGTAAGAGACTGTTGTGGCTACAGATGGTCTGCGCCAACTGTTCTGTCAGCTGTCCATGCAGGCGGCCAGTGCGGGAGCTTTCTCTGTGGTTGAGAGGATGATGCTGGCAGACACGAAGCTCTGGAAAGGTTAGTCCCCCTCATAAAACATGTCAGGGCAGTTGAGACCCCTGTACAGGGTGTGCATGTTGTGCAAGTATTACTGTAATTGAACGAATGTGCGACTGTGACAAAGTGAAGTTCCCATGGCTGGCAACAAGTAGATTCAAACTTTGATCAAATTAACTTTGTGTCTCTAAATATCATGCTGCCTTTCTCATCTAGACTGACCAACTGATGGGTCCAGTGAGGTGTACTTTGTTGATGTCATGATCAGAATCATACACACAGTCTAAATTAAGCTTTTGTATGCCATGATATTGAGATAACTAATATATATGGGCAATTATTGCCCTGCGCGTTTGGCATCTAATTTTGACAGCTGCCCAGTCACTGTTGTCATCAGATGTTGGATGGGTCAGTTGTTTGTTAGACTTGAGGTGTTTGTGGCTCGGAGTGTTGACTTGTGACGTCAAGCTTATAATATTATTTATGTTTGTCTTTGCAGCGGCCAGAATCCAAAGTCATCAACTCTTCATGGCCGGGTGAGTTGTCAAAGTTATCTTCTCACTGTCACGGATAAGTGTGTCGTTGATAAGTGTGTCGTGGATAAGTGTGTCGTGGATAAGTGTGTCGTGGATAAGTGTGTCGTGGATAAGTGTGTCATGGATAAGTGTGTCGTGGATACGTGTGTCATGGATAAGCGTGTCATGGATAAGTGTGTCTTGGATAAGTGTGTCGTGGACAAGTGTGTCTTGGATACATGTGTCGTGGATAAGTGTGTCATGGTTAAGTGTGTCATAGATAAGTGTCGCATCTCTTTGTCCCAGTCCAACACACTGCCATGTAGGGGCACTTTCAATATACATCTTATGAATGGTACTATGGTATCAAAATTGCTCAGATTCATTCTTTTATGGGAAATAAACTTATAATTTTAGTAGTAGCCACAAATGCTGTTGTTCCCGTCTAGATGTCGTTTTGAATTTACACCTTTATATGATTATATTTACCTGTGTGTTCTTATAATTTACCTATCATTTGTTGTTATGTTTCAGCATTCTCAAACATCAGGAATGCAAGAAGCAATTTGCAGTGCTCTTCGCTAAGGTGACTTCATGTTTTTACTAAAAGCAAATTAATGTCAAACTGGAGCTGTGAGACATACTGACAAGTGAGACAAGTTTAGATCAGGACACTGATGTCGCAACCTTGTGGTATTGTATTCATTAACCACAGTTGTTGAGAACACAGTAAGTTTGCCAAATTTTGGGGCTGTCCTTTACGGTCACTGAAATGTTGACCTGTGAACTGAAGAAACTTACATCTAATTTACTCTCAACTTGATGAACATTTACACCAATTACTCTCGACTTGATGAACATTTACACCAATGTATTTATTATTGTCATGCATTTTATCTCTAGAATCTACAGGTACTGTGATAAACACCAGTAAGGTTCTTTTGTAATGTTATTACATGTTTATTATGTACTATAATTGATTATGTATATCTGAAGTGATGAGTTGTTTAATGTTGATTTAAGTCAAATGATAAACAGGGTACATTTACTATATATTTTCTTGCATTTATTGCACACTCAATAGATACTTTTATCATTACCATATCAGCTTTTTTAAAGATATTGTTTTCTATAACAATCAGTTTTATTATGATTAAAATGTTTTTATTGTCTGTTACATTATTTTGCATTTGTCAGTTACAACCGTAAGTTATTGTGTATATCTGAATTTATGAGTTGTTCAGTATTTATTCAACTCGACAACAACAGCATGTGACGATCAAACAGACTCAGTACCTTGTTCTGCCACCAGATGTATCCAGCACTCATGAAGTGCTTTATCAACGATGACCACGACCATTCGGTGTGCGCCGTCGCCGAATCTGTGCAGATGTTCACTGTGCCGACTCTGGTAGGTAGATGGCGCCACTGACCATTGTCTCTCTATTTGTAGCATTACGCTGCGCTCATGCAGGAGTTCGTAAAAGACGACCATTTGCGCTCGGTGTCAGCCACTTCCTGTTCTGTGCAAATATTTACAGTCCCGAGCTTGGTAGGTGGTTCTGGTATTAATGCACCTAAGGCCAGAGGGTATTGTCGATGCAGGAGCCGGACTCTGCATTAATTTAAGTAAATAAGTAACTGATAAAATTAGTTTAAGACACTTATGTACCATTTAGACATTGTTTGCAGATTATTTGGTAGTTCATTGTGATGTGTTGTGTACAATATAATAGTTATCTGAAGTTCAACAAAGTCTGCAGACGTCAAAGTACACACACACAATGTTGGTATTTCCAGGCATTTTACGCCACTGATCAGACAAACCACTTGTTAATGTTTGAGACATAGGTGTCATCCCATAGTTTCGCTGCAACAGCTAATAGATGGCAAAAACAGGGAATGAAATAATAATAAAGTATGCACATTCCACCCTGATTAATTAAACAACCTTCTTTGTAAATGATTGCTGCTACTTTAAACAATTTTGTTCTAACTGTACTAATTTAATGTTTCCAGTTTAGCTGGTCATCATCCACACATACTTCCACGTGTTTGGTTACTTTGGGTATTCGTATCTCAAGGCAATGGTGTTAGTGTTATTTCTATAATTTCACCTGCTCAAATATGTCAAGAACGATGGAGGTGGTGATATTTTTATAATTTCACCTGCACTAATATGTCAAGAACAATGGAGGTGGTGATATTTTTATAACTTTACCTGCACTAATATGTCAAGAACAATGGAAGTGGTGTTATTAAAAAAATTCAACTGTGAACGGTCTATTATGCAAAGTGCAAAGTGAGGTTGGTGGTATTTCTAACATTTTAGTGCCAGTAATATGTCATAGCACTGGTCTTATTTGTATTATTTAACCTTCATTGATATGTCATGGCAGTGGTCTTGGTGTTATTTATATCATTTCAGCTGCACTAAAAAGCTGGTCTTTGTTTCTCTCATTTCAACCAAAATGTATAAATTCATTTTAACAACATTGCAGTCATTGCAGTGCAGTTGGTGTCATTTCGATGTCAGCTGTAGCAACATGTCAAGGATATAGTGCAGTTTCTCTCATTTAAACTCTTCTGATATGCAAAGACAATAGATTCACATATTTTTCATCTAATTACATTCATGATGTTCTATTGTTACGTCAGTTAGTGTTATTTCTCTCATATCCACCAAAGTTTGTCATTTCTCTCAATTCTTCTGCACTCATCTGTAAGTGCAGTCAAGTTGACATTATCAATATTTTTAGTTACATTGTAATGTGTTTATTCAACTTATTATTTGTGTTACGAGTTAACTACAAAGTTGAAGCTTTGAAACCAGTATCATTACAAGGGGTGTAAATGTATTACTTTTTTCCATTTTTGCTAGTTGAACATAGTTTGTTTGTGCATTGGTATCACAGCACCTTGCAACAACATATTAAGAGACAGTCTTTGTCAAGACCTGGGCTTAACTGGACAGGTCACATTGACCCTCTGGGAGATGACCCCTGTCCACCCTAATCTACATACCCTCCTCATTCTGATATCATCTGAGGAAACGCAGTGTCATCTCTAATCTGGTCTCTCCGCCTCCTGTCTCATAGACCAGTAAACAGCCACAACCACCAGAATGTCTCATGATGTCTGTGCTGAAGGGGCACGTGTCTTGCCTTGTAGTGATTGAGCTACACATTTCTGTCAAACAAAATTTGTTTACACTTGGTTAAATACAGAAAGGCACTACATACATGTATAACATTTTATTTTGATATTAATAATTTCAAAAGACAAAAATACAAAATATAATTTAAAAATAAATACAAATACAGTTTAATATTGAACATAAAATGTCACAATGGTACGTATATTTAGTTAGTAAATAAATAATTTAATGTAAAGTTAATTAAAAATGTAATGTAAAATCTACTCAACATTATAACAGGAAAAGCACTACAGGAATTTGCGTATGTGGGTAATATCCTATAACGTACATAGACAGTCTGCTAAGGTTGGAGTTGGACGGAGATCACATACGCGTTTCATTGTAGTTTGTTTTCCCAGGCCCGAATGCTCATCACAGAGATCACACATGCGTTACATTGTTGTTTGTGTTCCCAGGCCCGAATGCTCGTCACAGGGAACTTAACCTGCTACAAGTGATCCTCGACACATTCCTGGAACACTGCAAGCCTAAACTGAACCGTGAGTGTCAACGTCTGCTCAGTCACCTGAGCCCGTGACTCGTTTGTCTTTCTTGTTTGCACGTTGATGGTGTTTCAACATAGCCTGACTAACACAAATATATATTTTGATACAAATAGTAAATTGTGTGCACAGTTTCTGTGTCACCTAGTTGGCATGCCAATGATTGAATATTTCAATGTTTTTTTGTGTGTAGAGAGTTATGTTATGATTGGAAGTTGAAATATGATGCAAACAACAAATCCTTGGCTTTTTGTTTAATGTTGTTGACACCACAAGTAACTTTGTTTACATCTCGGAACATGGTGGTCTAGTCTCAGTACAGTCCTCTCCATTGTGGGTCATGTGGTTATGGTCACGTGACATATTCAATCTGTTGATGTATGTCACATGGCACTGGTCACATGACACATCGAGCAACAGTACTATTATGCCCTGATGTACTGGTAGCTATAATTTGAGACTAACATTGACGTTGTGACTGATGTTATTGTTTGTTTCAGCGGATGGTCGCTTCGCCTTTGAGCGCCAGGAGAGAAACCCGGCCTTCCGCAGATCTCAGTACATGCTCTATGACCTCAAGTCAGTGCCCAGTTGCTTGTTTATGTTAGTTCCACAGTTACAGGATGATAAATCTACTTGACTAGACAGTAATATATCGAGTTGAGCCTAAGCGATTCTTCATTGGGTTTAAATACTAAATCTGTTGAGCTGATATTTTGTTGATATTTCCACTCTTGCTGATGCCAGCGAGTGTCACATTGATTGTTTATCGTCAACGTCAGTTGGCTGGCATGCTGCGTGGTTTACACTACCATTAACAGTGTACTAGATTAATATTTGTGAAATTCTACACGTGTGCTGCAATGTAAGTTAAGCTGCACTATAATTAGTTTTGCCATTTCAGGTATGTATTTACACTGGTGGTGACATTGCTGGTATGTGTTGACACTGGTGGTGACATATTGCAGGTATGTGTTGACACATCGGCCCAGCTCCCATGAGTGGAATGATGCGTTGCGGGCCAGTTTCCTCAATGGCTTCTGCAGTATGCTCAAACTGCTCAAGAGTATGCAGGTGTGTAGTCTGATAGGGTGAAGTGTCTACACCTTCTCACAACACGTGGTCCACCTGTCTTAGTACAGGTCCATTTTTACATTGTCACATAGACTAATGACATTTTTATTAAAAAGCTTTAGCGATGTTTATTAATTTTTAACAATAACACTGGGATCTGACAGTAAAACTATGCAGATTTGTTGTAAATTTTCAGGTTTTTGACAGTTGAAACCTGTCTGGACAGTTGACACATCTGTGAAGGTATAAAAACGGCAGTGTGGATATGGTCAAAGTGTCACAATATGCTGTGTGTCACTGACTCCCGTTGTGTTACTGTCTTTAACCCCTTTGTGTCACCATCTCACTGACTCCCTTGTGTCATAGTTTCGCTAGCCCCTCTGTCAATTTGTTGCTGATCCCCTTGTGTCAGTATATCGTTATCCAGACATTTCGGTAAAGGACACTTTGGTAATGGACGTTTTGGTAACTGACATTTCGGTAACAGGACATTTCGGTAATAGGACGTTTCGGTAATAGGACATTTTGGTAACAGACATTTTGGTAACAGGACATCTTGGTAACATACATTTTGGTGGCATGGCATTTTGGTAAAACCAATAAATATTCTATAAAGGCATATTTCTTTAAAAAAACTTACACATATCGACACTCGGTAGAATCGCCTTAGCTGCACCTGTCAATGCAATTACAAAAATGTAATTTTTCTCTGTATGCTTGGTATAGCCATTCCAAAATGGCTTTGCTTTTCCCCTGGTTGTTGTTGATAGCTCCATGTTCACATGTATAGCTTCACCTTATGTGTGTCTGGATTTAAATGTGTCCTGCTAGCCACTGGTTGGCTGTAGTGGTTGAACACTTTAGCCACCACCACTGCTATTTGGAAGCCATGTTCACTTCAAAGGCAAACACTATCTTACACCTTGCCTGACTGCTGGTAGAAAGCTAAGTTCCATGTCTGGACCATCCTAATTTACAAATGGTTTAACTGACTGACATCTCAACAGGTTACGTCCTAATATGGCAGACTGGACTCTGATTATTTTTAGTAGTTTTACCAGAATGTCTTGTTACCAAAATGTCTTAATTGTTACCAAAATGTCTAGTTACCAAAATGTCTAGTTACCGAAATGTCCTGTTACCGAAATGTCTGTTACCGAAATGTCCATTACCAAAGTGTCCTTTACCAAAATGTCATGGATCCCAGTATATCATGTCACTGTGTCACTGCCCCCTTGTCAATCAATATGTCGTTGACCCAGTTGTGTCATTGGCCCCTATTGTATCATTGTGTCGCTTACACCCTTATGTCAAAGTGTCGCAGATCAACCTTGTGTCACTATGTCACTAACTCCCCTTGTGTCACGGTGTTGCAGGGCATGGATGCAGTGACGCGTCAGACAGGTCAGCACATAGAGTTTGAGCCGGAGTGGGAGGGAGCCTTCAACCTGCAGCTCAAACTGGCAGACAACCTTGCCATCCTGCAGGACTGGTGCGGCACCGACGTAAGACGCGACTGCTACTTGTAGTCAAGTCGATATTGCACTGATTTCTGGCCTTATACTTTTTACTACCTATTCTAAGTGTACTTAAAAATTACCTTTATTGTGACCATTGCAATTACACTGTGGTAAGCATGGGGAGTAATAGTGCATTTGTACGATTGTAGCAATTACTTAGTCATGACATGTCTTATACTGTGTTGTTGGTGTTGGTGTTGTTGCAGGAGACAGTGTTGTTAGACGCCATTGCCGCAACACTCAATACACTCGTGGAGTGTAGAGACAATACCGTCAAGATGACAGTGTGTACAGGTATGTATGACAGTGTGTACAGGTGTGTATGAGTGTGTACATGTGTGTGTGTGACAGTGTGTACAGGTGTATATGACAGTGTGTGCAGGTGTATATGACAGTCTGTACAGGTGTATATGACAGTGTGTACAGGTGTATACAGGGTTCGCACGGATCCCCGAAAACCCTTAAAAACTCTTGAATTAAGAAATCGCGTTTAAGGGTACCTCAAAACCCTTGATTATCACCCGTTTCAGAATAAACCCTTCAAAACCCTTGAAAATGTGTTTTTTGCTTTGAATATATAGCTAAGCTATTATATCTCAACAGTATCATGGCATAATTTTTTTATTAAATGTGGAAGGAAATGTACCATTTATATAGACAAAACTAAACCCAGTAAAGGCGATCGACAAGACACGACTTGCTGCGTCAGGTTGACCAACAATTGTTTTGATAATTATCCGCTAGATGGCGCCATAAGTTCACCATACGGGTAACGTTACATACGGGTATTAAGTGACCACCCATTGCCATCTTGGAAAGATTTATTATTGCAAAACAACTTGAGATCTTTTGTGTACTGGTAACCATGGCTCCGGAGAAAGGCAAATGTAAATTCAAGGATGAATGGCTGACGATGCCAGCGTATAAAGAATGGGTGTGTCGTGACCCAAAGGGTAACATTCGTGCCGCAAGATGCCGATTTTGCAGAGCAGAAGCGCGACTTCAGCCTTGTTGCTAAGAGCAACGCTCTCCGTCGGTCTGCCAAGGCCAAGGAGAAGAGGGAACACTTCACCGAAGCAGTTTGCAAACTCAAAGAACTAAAACCCTGAACAGTGACTCTCTAAGAGTCTCTATGAGTCAGTGACTGGCAACAGTGATGAACTTTCTAGTAATTTTCCAGATTTAGTTTAGTTTGTTTTTCATAATTGTTAACACTTTTAATAAACAGTCAATTACAACTTAATAAACTTGGTCAATATTTATTTAAATGTTTCACTCATGATCAATTACATGTAAACACCCTTGTATGGAATGATTGACTCTTTGTTTGACTGGTTCGGTAAAGAATGCAAGTGAATTATACACTGGGTTACCCTTGAAAATGGCAACTTGAAAACCCTTGAAAAACCCTTGAAAACCCTTAAATTTAATTGCAAGTTGTGTGTATGAACCCTGGGTGTATACGACTGTGTACAGGTGTGTGACAATGTGTACAGGTGTGTACGACAGTGTGTACAGGTGTGTATGGCATACAGGTGTAAGTGACTGTGAACATGTAAGGTTGGGGAGAGTAGACATTGGTGGCATCAGATTTTCTGTTACTGGCCTGCTACTACTGGTACTTTTCTTGATTGTAGTAACTAAAGGTTAGTTGAAAAGAAACAAAAAGAGGCATTTTATTCCCCTTTAGACTTCCACTGTGTTGACGCAGTCATGGATCCATCCTTTACTTTTCTTGTTTCACATTTCTCTCACACAGAAACATATTCCTGATATCCTGGCTTAATTCTGTAGATTTGTTATTTTGTTTTGGTGAAATGCTCAGACAATTGGGTTATGTCTGACAGGCTCTGCTTGTGTTACCCATGTTGCCAGATCTGACGTCACTGGTCACACTTTGTCACGTCATTGGTTTCAGTTGGTCAGTGGAAGGCAACCTGTATCAAGTACGATGTGTCCACTCAACCTGTGTCCATCCATCGACCGGTCACTCGGTTACTTGCTGGACTCTACCCGCGACTCAACAAGCTGGGACTGTCCTTTGGCCAGACACACAGGCAGGTCAGTCTGAGAGTCCAGCGCTCATTTGTGGTTTTGTCCTACAGTCATTTCACTTTGTACATCATTTGGTTTTGAGTTTGTAAGATTTTAATATATGCGATTTGTGAATATTTCTCTCCATAACCTTGAAGAATTAACAATTATTGTTGATTTTATGATCAAGTTTCAATGAACACACATGTTGTTTACAGCAATGGCAGATCCACTGTGATCCTCAACAACTAATCAATGATCCCTGGCAGCGTGTGAATGCTATCGATCTGATTGAGCCGTCACTGAGGACGCAAGTTCTTATTTCGCAGACGCAGGCAGGAATGTGGCGCAGGAACGGTTACTCTCTTCTCAACCAGGTGACAGCACTGTTGATGCCACGCTACAGTGTAGATAAGAGTTGTTAATGTAACCCAAAAAGTTGACCGTATTTAACATGGCCATTGAGTTGCATGTAATCACTGTTTTCCCTTTTTAACAGCCTTATTTATAAATACAAACACGGATTAAAATCCCATAAAAAGGAGCCATATGAAACATTCCAACACACTTGTTGCAGAATATTCTGAAATTGTAAAAGCATAGGTTATTTTGTGACCTTTGGGAGTTATGCAGATTTTTGTATTGGTCCAAAGTCCTTTATTACCTTTTTTAGACATGGAACAGTTGTGTACAACAATTTATTTTTATTTCATAAGGAACATGTACCAACCATGACAACATGCTCATTTCACATACTTGGCTAAATACTATTTCTGTCATGTAGAAAAAATTACATGTAAGTTGGGATGAGTTGTGCTGTGTTTGTCGTGTGAGGTGTACATCTGAGTTCATTTGTTGCTGTTGTCACAGATCTACTTCTACCACAATGTCAGATGCTGCTCAGAAATGTACGACAAAGACATCATAATGCTGCAGGTAGGTCACCAACACCTCGAGTTGACATGACCCCATGTAGACATGACTCCAATGTAGATATGACCTCAGATTGACATGACATCAGATTGATATGGCCTCAACACACACACGCATGCATGCATGCACGCACGCACGCACGCACGCACACACACACACACACAGAGAATTGCAAACATTTCTTTCATGAATTTGAACAGTTCCTTTTGGGTAGCCACATGTTATGTTTGTCAACAGAATGGTTTGAAACTTTTTATACTTTTCAATGGCTGTGGAGTTTGGAAGCATGGAAGTGTTACCTGTTTATGCAAAATGAGCTTTGAAGGCAGACCATCACGGATATTTTAGGTAATAGAATAGAAAAACATGTTTTAAAAAAGTCTGTTCATACTGCTTGGGGTCATACAAGTTAACTGTATATAAATATTCTATATATAAATATTTAGACATCTGAAACAAATAGTTGCAGAATGTGATTTAAAATTCAAAATGTTAACTGTCAGTTATTTCCACAGAAATTTGAGCAAAATGACAAATAATGGCATAATAAAAAATTGAAACTCTACCATGCGTGAAGCTTTGGCCTGTTGAGGAATAGTTTTCCTTGTGTGTCACCTGGTTGTATTCTGTTGTAGACTGGGGCGGCCCTCATTGACAGCAATGAGTTCATCATCTACCTGCTCAACAAGTTCTCTCTGCTCAACTGGGCCAAGTGAGTATGAATGTTGACTGGGTCAACTGAGTATAACTGTAAATTGGGCCAAATGAGTATGAATGTTGACTGGGTCAACTGAGTATAACTTTAAATTGGGCCAAATGAGTATGAATGTTGACTGGGTCAACTGAGTATAATTGTAAATTGGGCCAAATGAGTATGAATGTTGACTGGGTCAACTGAGTATAACTGTAAATTGGGCCAAATGAGTATGAATGTTGACTGGGTCAACTGAGTATAACTGTAAATTGGGCCAATGATAGAATGTTATGCAACTGAAACTGTAAATGGAATAAATGAATGTAGGGAACTGAGTATAACTGAAATTGGGCCAAATGAATGAATGGACTGGCATGATAAACTGAAATTGGCCCAAATGATTTGAAGTTATGGCCTGTAAACTGTAATTGGCCTTGATGGGTATGGCTTGTAAACTGTCTGTAGACTGTAGAGGCTGGTATGACTGTAAATGATGGACTTAGTGAGTATGACTGTAAATTGATGGACTTAGTGAGTATGACTGTAAACTGATGGACTTAGTGAGTATGACTGTAAATTGGGAAAAGTATGACGGGCTAGGGACTTAGTGAGTATGACTGTAAACTGATGGACTTAGTGAGTATGACTGTAAACTGATGGACTTAGTGAGTATGACTGTAAACTGATGGACTTAGTGAGTATGACTGTAAACTGATGGACTTAGTGAGTATGACTGTAAACTGATGGACTTAGTGAGTATGACTGTAAACTGTGGACTTAGTGAGTATGACTGTAAACTGATGGACTTAGTGAGTATGACTGTAAACTGATGGACTTAGTGAGTATGACTGTAAACTGATGGACTTAGTGAGTATGGCTGTAAACTGATGGACTTAGTGAGTATGGCTGTAAACTGATGGACTTAGTGAGTATGGCTGTAAACTGCTAGACTTGGTGAGTATGACTGTAAACTGATGGACTTAGTGAGTATGACTGTAAACTGATGGACTTAGTGAGTATGGCTGTAAACTGATGGACTTAGTGAGTATGGCTGTAAACTGATGGACTTAGTGAGTATGACTGTAAACTGATGGACTTAGTGAGTATGACTGTAAACTGATGGACTTAGTGAGTATGACTGTAAACTGATGACTTAGTGATAGGGTGGGCTGGGCACATGTGACTGTGTTTGATGTGATGTCGACGTGTTCCTGCAGCAGTGTGTTTGATGTGAGTCATGACGTGTTAACCTGCAGCAGTGTGTTTGATGTGAGTGTCGACGTGTTCCTGCAGCAGTGTGTTTGATGTGAGTCGACGTGTTCCTGCAGCAGTGTGTTTGATGTGAGTGTCGACGTGTTCCTGCAGCAGTGTGTTTGATGTGAGTGTCGACGTGTTCCTGCAGCAGTGTGTTTGATGTGAGTGTCGACGTGTTCCTGCAGCAGTGTGTTTGATGTGAGTGTCGACGTGTTCCTGCAGCAGTGTGTTTGATGTGAGTGTCGACGTGTTCCTGCAGCAGTGTGTTTGATGTGAGTGTCAACGTGTTCCTGCAGCAGTGTGTTTGATGTGAGTGTCAACGTGTTCCTGCAGCAGTGTGTTTGATGTGAGTCAACGTGTTCCTGCAGCAGTGTGTTTGATGTGAGTGTCAACGTGTTCCTGCAGCAGTGTGTTTGATGTGAGTGTCAACGTGTTCCTGCAGCAGTGTGTTTGATGTGAGTGTCGACGTGTTCCTGCAGCAGTGTGTTTGATGTGAGTCAACGTGTTCCTGCAGCAGTGTGTTTGATGTGAGTGTCGACGTGTTCCTGCAGCAGTGTGTTTGATGTGAGTGTCACGTGTTCCTGCAGCAGTGTGTTTGATGTGAGTGTCAACGTGTTCCTGCAGCAGTGTGTTTGATGTGAGTGTCAGACGTGTTCCTGCAGCAGTGTGTTTGATGTGAGTGTCGACGTGTTCCTGCAGCAGTGTGTTTGATGTGAGTGTCGACGTGTTCCTGCAGCAGTGTGTTTGATGTGAGTGTCAACGTGTTCCTGCAGCAGTGTGTTTGATGTGAGTGTCACGTGTTCCTGCAGCAGTGTGTTTGATGTGAGTGTCGACGTGTTCCTGCAGCAGTGTGTTTGATGTGAGTGTCACGTGTTCCTGCAGCAGTGTGTTTGATGTGAGTGTCGACGTGTTCCTGCAGCAGTGTGTTTGATGTGAGTGTCGACGTGTTCCTGCAGCAGTGTGTTTGATGTGAGTGTCAACGTGTTCCTGCAGCAGTGTGTTTGATGTGAGTGTCAACGTGTTCCTGCAGCAGTGTGTTTGATGTGAGTGTCAACGTGTTCCTGCAGCAGTGTGTCTGTCACAGGGAGGACTACGATGTCGTCACCAAGGACGGCTCACCTGATGACTGCCTGAGACAGGTGATTGTACTCGCAGAGGAGTTCCTCAATCTACTCATCATCATCATAGGTTAGTCACATGATGGTGTCATCGTGTTATACGTTTGTCAGGTGACAATGTTGTCATATAATCATTACCATTTTATTGTCCTAGATTAGTCACGTAACAGTATCTTCATTGTAACATATTATGATAGTTTAGTGTTTACACAAATGAACCAACATTTCTCTGTCAGAATGTCTTCTTCCATTTTCCATGAATAATACCACATGTTTTGCAGAGCTGTTGAAATACTAATATGACAGTTATCTTTATAAATGATCAGTATCCTGGAAGTACTAATGAAATAATAGTTAGTCTCTACCGCACTAGAATGGCTCAGGAAGGACACATTTTCAGAATTGTTTGGGCACCACTGGTGTACCCCACAGGACAAGAATCACTCCACTTTTAAATGTTCACCTATTCAGTCACATGCCAGAACCGTTCATATTCCACCTGCCAGTGGCTCCATGAATAGAAAAACACCAATGAACCACCCACATGTGTCATAGCCTAGATCACCCAGACTCTGTGAGGTGGCAGCACTTTAGCTCCTCGCACAGATAACATTCAAAAGCCGGCAAAGGTGACAGGTGGTGAAGTGAGACGGTATGTCGTAGGTGAGCGCTATGAGCCGGGCGTGGGAGAGGTGGAGTCAGAAGACACCATCAAGAGAGAGATCATCCACCAGCTCTGTATCCATCCCATGGCTCACAGCGAACTCACAAAGTCACTGCCAGAGAATGTAAGTACTGTAGTCTTCTCAGTCGCAGTGTGTGGACATGTGTACAGGCTGGTGTGTGTTTATGCATGTGTGTGCGTCCTTGCGTGCATGCATATGTGTTATGTGTGTCCGTCCGTCCGTCCGTCCGTCCTGTCCTCCGTCCGTCCGTCGTCCGTCCGTCCGTCCGTCCGTCCGTCCGTCCGTCCGTCCGTCCGTCCGTCCATCTGTATTTGCATGTGGTGTGTGTGTGAGTGTGTGTGCAGTAGCTATAAATGTGTTGTTACAGCCATGTCATTGGGAAAGTGTTCAAATGGTGTCAATGTGAATATACAATGACTGTATGTGTTGATTTCTGTGTTATTTGAATGTGTTATTACTGAATATATTGTTACTATTTTGTCAGATGTCTTAAATTATTGAAGTCATACAGAATTTGGAAAAATCTTAAAAAAATTAAATGTACACGTTTTCTTTCTTAGTTGGTGCACATAGTTGCACTGGAAGGTGCCAATGTGCAGGTACGGTAATAAGGCTTGTTGGTCTAGGCAAGGTCTTGCATTAAACAATGTACTGTCAAGCCTGGATATAATGTGTATTGGGTTATAATATGGTCATTTCGTGGCTCCCATTTTTTTTTGCTGCCAGGGGAAATGGGCACTATGTCTAATAATAATGCTGTAATAACTTAACTGTCACATGTTTTGTGACATAATCCTTGAGTTTTGTCATTTATGGGTGTATCTTGAAACACTTGCGGTGGCAGACAAGAAATTGAACTGAAACAAATCTGGACTGGGGCATGTAATTGAATTACCATTGGTGGTTCTGCCTCTGGCTTCTGCTCTGCCATCAGCACTATGGCACTAGTCCTTTTTTTATACCTATCTATTTTATAAATGCACCTGGTTTGCATGATGTACTTTCAGTGTTTCTTTAAAACGTGACCAGTCCTATGTTTAAAACTAACTAATTTTAGGTAAAGTAAGTGTCGAGCGAGGTATTATTAGTTTTGTGCCAACATCAATTGTGATTCTCTCCTGTCAGTCCATCGTGGTTTCCGTGAATTGGTGCTCTCGCCAGCTTGTAAATTACATTTGATTATCCTTGCTTAAAATCAGATGACATGTTTTAATGCACCTTGGTAGGGAAGGTCATTATAACAATAATCTGAAATGGCATGTAAACAGTGCATTGCAAATGTTCGATGTTCTCTATGCCTAAAATAGTGTGCCATAAATAGTCATTTGAATACATGAACTACGTCATTCAGTCATAACTTATTTCAAATCTATACATCATTTGTGAATTTTACTCAGTTCTACATTTGACAATGTATGGCATTTTGGAATAAACTGACTTTGGTTGGCAATCTTAAACTGGCTTTGGTGGAACTTTTCATGGTGGTGGCACCCTAGTAATATAGACTGGAATACATTTGTGACATGCCCTGTTTATAACATGGTTCCTTTTCGTGGACTCTGATGACCACATTATGACAAGGTCCAGCTGTAGTCACTGTGCATAAGAATATGTGACAACGTGTCAATGTGTTAAATGTGTGTGTCATGCTAGATGTGTGACAGCTGTGACAACATGGAATGAGGTAGGTGTAGATGTCACTGTGAATGACAGACATGATTAAGGTGTGAAGTAATCTCGTGTTATGTAAAAGTGTGTCACAAGTCAAGATCTCAATTAGACTGTACCCAATGTAAGCATGGACCCTGATTGTGTGGTCCGACCCCTGAAACACCTCTCCATTCACCATGCAGTGTGTGAACAGGACAGTGACAGATCACTGATGTCCCCACACAGACACCTCAGTCGCCTTCCACTGTAGTGCCATAAGAAATTGTCTCTGACATAGGGTGATTATTAGTGTGATCTAACAAACTGCATCTGGAGGTATAACAGTTTATAGCATAAGGCCAGTTGATAGTATAACATTGGTTATATATATTTAAGTTAAGCTTAATTTAAGACAAGCCATTACTGCACTTTGAATAAAAAGCTGTAAAGTGAAGTTCATATGACGATACTGTGAGCATGTTATGACCATACCGTGAGTGTGTAATGGCCATTGTTGTGAGCATATTATTACCATGCTGTGAGGATGTTATGACCACACTGTGAGCCTGTTATGACCATTGTGTGTGTGTTATGACCACACTGTGAGCCTGTTATGACCATTGTGTGTGTGTTATGACCACACTGTGAGCCTGTTATGACCATGCTGTGTGTTATGACCATGCTGTGAGTGTGTTATGACCATGCTGTGAGTGTGTTGTGACCATGCTGTGAGTGTGTTATGACCATGCTGTGAGTGTGTTGTGACCATGCTGTGAGTGTGTTATGACCATGCTGTGTTGTGTTTCAGCCATACCATGAGACAGGCATTGACCAGGTTGTGCAACAAGTGGCTATTTTCAAGTAGGTCTCCCATATTGCCACCCTCTGTCTCTGTAAACTGTGTCTTCAAGTAGGTCTCCCATAGTGCCACCCTCTGTCTCTGTAAACTGTGTCTTCAAGTAGGTCTCCCATAGTGCCACCCTCTGTCTCTGTAAACTGTGTCTTCAAGTAGGTCTCCCATAGTGCCACCCTCTGTCTCTGTAAACTGTGTCTTCAAGTAGGTCTCCCATAGTGCCACCCTCTGTCTCTGTAAACTGTGTCTTCAAGTAGGGTCATCCCATAGTGCCACCCTCTGTCTCTGTAAACTGTGTCTTCAAGTAGGACTCCCATAGTGCCACCCTCTGTCTCTGTAAACTGTGTCTTCAAGTAGGTCTCCCATAGTGCCACCCTATGTCTCTGTAAACTGTGTCTTCAAGTAGGTCTCCCATAGTGCCACCCTCTGTCTCTGTAAACTGTGTCTTCAAGTAGGTCTCCCATAGTGCCACCCTCTGTCTCTGTAAACTGTGTCTTCAAGTAGGTCTCCCATAGTGCCACCCTCTGTCTCTGTAAACTGTGTCTTCAAGTAGGTCTCCCATAGTGCCACCCTAGTCTCTGTAAACTGTGTCTTCATGTAGGTCTGACATTGACATCTGCGGTCATGACAATGTGGTGTCACCATTATGATAAATGTGTCATCAATGATGTCACCATTATGATAAGCATCATTACAATGTACCTATGACAAACATTTGCCTTTTTGATGTCACCATTATGGTAAAAGTCTGATGTCATTATTATTACCATAAAGATAACCATCTGACCTCACTGATGTCATCATAATGATAAATGTCTGCCATCCTCGATGTCACTCTTATGATACACATTTGATACCTGAGGTCAGTGTGTACACCTGTTGATGTGCTTCCCAGGAAGCCTGTGAGTTCCACTGGCAAGGGGATGTATGAGCTGAAGCCTGAGTGTTACCAGGAGTACAACCCTTTCTTCTACCACTACACAAGGGCGGAACAGTCCAAGGTAAACTATCAACCCTTCTATCACTACACGCGGGCGGAACAGTCCAAGGTAAACTATCAACCCTTTCTTCTATCACTACACGCGGGCGGAACAGTCCAAGGTAAACTATCAACCCTTTCTTCTATCACTACACAAGGGCGGAACAGTCCAAGGTAAACTATCAACCCTTTCTTCTACCACTACACGCGGGCGGAACAGTCCAAGGTAAACTATCAACCCTTTCTTCTATCACTACACCGGGCGGAACAGTCCAAGGTAAACTATCAACCCTTTCTTCTATCACTACACACGGGCGGAACAGTCCAAGGTAAACTATCAACCCTTTCTTCTATCACTACACGCGGGCGGAACAGTCCAAGGTAAACCATCAACCCTTTCTTCTACCACTACACGCGGGCGGAACAGTCCAAGGTAAACCATCAACCCTTTCTTCTATCACTACACGCGGGCGGAACAGTCCAAGGTAAACTATCAACCCTTTCTTCTACCACTACACACGGGCGGAACAGTCCAAGGTAAACTATCAACCCTTTCTTCTATCACTACACACGGGCGGAACAGTCCAAGGTAAACTATCAACCCTTTCTTCTATCACTACACACGGGCGGAACAGTCCAAGGTAAACTATCAACCCTTTCTTCTATCACTACACCCGGGCGGAACAGTCCAAGGTAAACATCACAACTGACAATACGATGATTAAGACGTGTCATGTTTTATAACGAAATCTGGTGTGTTGATAAAAGTCTGTTGCAAATTTCAAGAATTGTTTTGTTCAATGCATTATTTAAATTCAAAATTTAGCTGGCAGTCAAATATCAATCGTAGATTGTAACATATTATCAACATTTGGCAGAATGCGGTCATCGTTATGCTCAGTATATCACCTCTTTGAAACCATCAAGTCTGCCTGGTCATCTAGTTCTTATCCTAATTATCAATTTGGGTTTGTATCCTGATTGATGTTACATCTGATGTTTTGAAAGTACACATGATACAAGGTGTATTTCTGCGGAATGGTCTGGTTGATAATTTTTTGATATCCGGGAGATGCCCTTTAACATGTCTGCATAAGCATATGAATGGTCAACATGTTGTTGGCGACAACACACTTGCGTAAATCAGGACAAAGTATAATTGATTCAGCTAACTCCCATACATTATGTAGGATGTCTGCCAGGGGTGGTGCAGTCAGCCACCACCTCTGACTTGTTAGTTTGGTTGTGACAGTTGACTGTACTGGACTGTAGCTATATCAGTGTCACTATGACGAAGTGTGTCTTTGTGTGACAGAATGTATCTTGTGTTGACAGTCGGAAGAGATGCAGAGAAAGAGGAAGAAGGCAGAGAATAAGGATGAGGGTGAGTTACCTCGCTTCTCCCCAACCTTTTGTGTAACTGTTCTACTTGCCAGTAGGTGGCTCTAGCACAACCTGACCAAGCCGTATGTCTGAAGCTGTTATTTGCCTTTGTTAAGGTTGACTGTTAAAGAGTCCTGCAGCATCCACTGTTCAGTTTATGTGTTGTAGTCACGTGTGATCAGTTAGGATTGAAACTAAACTGATGTCGAATTGTGTCATGTTATGACGCTGTGACACTGTCATTGCTTTTGGAAACTAGTTGTGTTAAAATGTAATCATTAGGCCGGTGAAATATTAATATTTTATAGTATGACAATTAATGCATATATGAATTAAGTTTATAAAAGTTATGTATACACAAAAAAGTAGTCTCTTGAACATAATTAAAATGCAACCACAGACATAAGTTTATCGCAGTCCGAGACATGCGATCACAGAAATTATTATTAAATTTCTGTAACTCGAATAGTAAACATTTATTATGTAAGATATTCAACTGAATACATAGTCAAACAAATGGCCAACCTGTGTACATTTGTTATTGTTTTGAGATGTCATTGTTAGGCACCATTAAGTCTATCTGACAGTTGTGAGGTATGAAGGTACAGGCAAGTTCTTATATAGCGCACTATCCAGTCCTCAGGATTGCTCAAAGTACTTTACACTTTACTTCCCTGGCAGACCGGTTCAATCAAATTCTCTGGGAAGTATCCAGCCATGCTGCAATTAATACACGAAGGCTACTCACACAAATATCCACCACTGTCTAGCGCTAGGTACTCATTCATACAGCTGAGTGAACTAGAGCAATGTAGAGTGAACAAACTTCCCCAAGGTTTTAACACCGCAGCACAGCATTCGAACCCGGGTTCTCTTAGTCGAGAGTCCAAAGTGTTACCTCTGCGCCACCCACTCTACAGTGACACTGCAATGTCACACATTTGTTGCAGCGTTGCCCCCTCCGTTGCCACCCCCGTTTGCAGCGGGGTACACCCCCGTCACCAACCTGCTCCACTCCGACCTCCTGCTCTACCTCATCCGTCTACTCCTCAAGCGAACCACTGCCAAGAGGTCAAGGTCGTGGTCGGAGACGCAGTTCGAGAAGGTGAAGTCATGTGACATGTTAGCGTTTACCAGCATCTCAAATGTTGGAACTCGGCTGTGAACATCTGGCACTGGTGCAGTAAGCAACTTGCCAACTGAGTGGCCGTTTTGAAACATGCCACTCTTTTGCAAAAACAACATTTGCCCTTACAAAATTAAAAGGTCATTTGAGACACGGTTTACCTTTTTTGTGAAACAGGATTTTAAGAAGGGCTTAGCCAGTACTCCAAATGGAAAATCAGGATCTGTAAGCATACTTGTAGTAACGTCTGTGTATTTGAAATGACTGTGACCTATAACATGGCAGTTTATGCTGACATGTAGTGTGACATTCTCTGCTGGCATATAATGTCACATTCTGTGTTCACGTGTAACATGACAGTTTATGCAAACATGTCACAGTCTGTGCTAACGTTGAACATAGCAGTCTGTGCTGACATGTAACCTGACAAACTGCGCTGTCATAAGGCAGTCAATGTAACATGATTGTTTATGCTGCCATACAATGTGACAGTCTGTGCTGACATGTAACATGACAAGCTGTGCTGATGTGCTGACAGTTTCTTCTGACATGTGGCATGACAAGCTGTGCTGACTAATGTGACAGTTTGTGCTGACATGTTGCATGACAAGCTGTGCTGACGTGACAGTTGTGCTGACATGTACTGACACTGTGCTGACATGTGCGCAATGTAACATGACAAGCTGTGCTGACATGTGACAGTTTGTGCTGACATGTAACATGACAAGCTGTGCTGACATGTGACAGTTTGTCTGACATGTCATGACAAGCTGTGCTGACATGTGACAGTTTGTGCTGACATGTAGCATGACAAGCTGTGCTGACATGTGACAGTTTGTCTGACATGTGCATGACAAGCTGTGCTGACATGGACAGTTTGTGCTGACATGTAACATGACAAGCTGTGCTGACATGTGACAGTTTGTGCTGACATGTAGCATGACAAGCTGTGCTGACATGTGACAGTTTGTGCTGACATGAGCTGACAGCTGTGCTGACATGCTGACATGCTGACAGGTGCTGCATCTGATTGGCCTGGCCCTGTATGAAGAGCAGCGGGCCCATGACGCCGGCCACAACTTTGGCTTCATCGACAGAGCACTGGGTGGAGACAGCAACATCCTGGAGATGCTACAGCAACTCAACGGACACCCCAACATCACGCATGAGCCACAGAAAGACCTGCTCACTTGGGTCATACAGGTGAGTCATAATCTCTCAGGTCGTACAGGTCAGTCACAATCTCTCAGGTCATACAGGTCAGGCACAATCTCCCAGGCCATACAGGTCGGTCACAATCACATGTGGCCCGCAATCTAATGGTTAGTATTGGTCAGTCAGAATCTCTGGTCATCTAAACAACCCTCATATTTGCTGCCAACACTCACACCTGCAAGACAGCACAGCCAGCTCCGGTCATCAAGCTCAAATTCACTTGCTGTCCCAGAGTCAAGACAAACACTGGAACTCAAACCTTCTCAGTCGCCGCTGACTTTGTGGAACACTTCCTGACAACATTAAATCAGCCTGAAAACTGTCTATTTAATCTTGCTTATCAGCTCAGCTTCTTAGCATACCCATCCAACTTTTGATGACTTTTGCATCACCCTTGATTATGAGACTGGTCTTGTTGAGCCACAGCGTGAATTCTGATGGTATTGACGCCATAGAAGTTACTTATTTATTACTCTTATTACAACTTATTATCACACAGGTTGTTCCCAAACTCCAAGGTCATAGATGGCCACAATCTCTCATAACACAAATGGGTCACAATTGCTGGTCATACTATACTCATACATACGTATAACAATGTCACTGTAATACTGGCGACTCACAATCTCTTGTACTTGTTGACAACGACCTCCTACATGATACACATGGCTTACAACATCCTGGTTCTTACCAATCGACTGACAATTTCATAGGTCATACATTTGGATCAGAATCTCCTGTTTATCACATCTGGGTCACAATCCACCTAATCGGGCAAGTGGGTCACAATGTCATCAGTAGTGTAATAATAATAATACTTATTGTTTAATTTATAAAGCGATTTATATCAAAACTGCTCATAGGCACTTACACTGGAGCATTGTAAAACATGAGTACACTGTATATAAAATAAATTAAGCTTACACGTTAAATATGTTAAATTGTAATAATAAATAAACAAATAAATAAAACCTCTAAAAATCATATTTTATAAACTAAACTTGTCACCAATAAATTAATAGATAAAATAAAATAATTAATACTAAAATAGATTAATAAGTTAATAATTAGTAATAAAGTAAGATACTACTAAAGTAATTTTAGTAACTATAATTATGGTTAAAATTAATTCATTATATCACACGCCAAGTGATCTAGAAATGTGGCCTTAAAAGATGTGTTTGTAAATTACACTTAAACGTTCTAGTGAGTGTGTAAGACACAGACAGTCTGGCAGATTATTCACTAATATCTTGTGTCTGTAGTTGTTCACACGGACACGGCAGACTGTCCATGGCACTGACGCGGAGGAGATGCTCCCCGCTGTTCCCTCTGTGTCCCACGAGAAGCTGGAGCGCGAGAGGAAGAGGAAGGCGGAACTGGCGGCCAAGAGACGACTCCGCATCATGGCCCAGATCTCAAAGATGCAGAAGGAGTTCATCCGCGAGAACTCTGAGTTGTTTGAGAGCACAAGCTGTGAGTTACAGCCAGCCGGCTCAGACATGGACATCAGGTAAACACTTGCACTTACACTTACACTTACACACACTACACTTACACTTACACTTACACTTACACTTACACTTACACTTACTACACTTACACTTACACTTACACTTACACTTGAACTGTGTGTGCATGCGTGTGCATGTGTGTGTGCGTGTATGTGTGCACGCGTGCGTGCATGTTTCTGTAATTGTGTATGTGTGTGTGTGTACATATGTGTATATGTATGTTTGTACATATGGAGGGAGGTGTGTGTGTGTATATGTGTATCAGTATGGAAGTTGTTAGTGTGTTTTTGTATTCTTTGCAAGCATGTTTATTATATTTAATTTGAAGTCAGAAGAGATTAATGACAATGAGTGATGATGGCCATGTTTATATATAGTCAGTCCATGTCACAGTCTGATGTCTTCCCTGTGTTTGTAGCCAGTCCGTGTCCCAGTATGATGTCTTCCCAGTGGCAGTGGGGTCGAGGAAGAGTGGCTCCAGTATGACGGGTGTGATGGTGGAGACCTGCATCTTGTGTCAGGAGCAGCAGGAGATCACACACAATGAACGCGCCATGGTCCTTGCTTCATTCATTCACAAGTAAGTCCATCTGTTGGTCCTTGGTCCTTTCCTTCACTGATGGATCTCACGTCAGTCATTTGCAGTGACAAGTTATGTAAAAATAATCAATTCACTTTATGTTACTTTTTGTCACTGTTTAGTAATAACATTGAAACGGCAAAAATCTAATACCATTTGTGACTGGAAATCAACAGCTGTAAGGTGTCACTGTGACATATTGAAGGCATGTGTGAGTGGCCAGGCCGAAATGACAGCAGCATTGTGACCACAGTGTCATGTTTACAGGTCAACATGTGAGTCAGAATCTTAACATAGACCAGATCTGTCATCATCGTATGTTTACGTGTATTCACGATAAGTTTCCCGTGCCCTACCTCCCCCACAGGTCGACGGTGCTGTCCAAGTCGCGAGGGAAGGTAATTGAGGACCCAGAGCAACATGACCCTCTCTTCACCTCCGCTGACCTCCCAGTGGGGGCGCACACGTCCACCTGTGGACACGTCATGCACGCCGACTGCTGGCAGAGGTCAGTCCCACACCCCGTAGTGACCAATCCCCAGGACAGAGGTCAGTCCCACACCCCGTAGTGACCAATCCCCAGGACAGAGGTCAGACCCACACCCCGTAGTGACCAATCCCCAGGACAGAGGTCAGACCCACACCCCGTAGTGACCAATCCCCAGGACAGAGGTCAGTCCCATACCCCGCAGTGACGAACCCCCAGGACAGAGGTCAGTCCTCACACCCCATAGTAACCATCCCCCAGGACAGAGGTCAGACCCACACCCCGTAGTGACCAATCCCCAGGACAGAGGTCAGTCCCACACCCCTAGTGACGAACCCCAGGACAGAGGTCAGTCCTCACACCCCATAGTAACCATCCCCCAGGACAGAGGTCAGTCCCACACCACGTAGTGACCAATTCCAAGGACAGAGGTCAGTCCTCACACCACACAGTGACCAACCCCCAGGACAGAGATCAGTCCCACACCCCATAGTGACCAACCCCCAGGACAGAGGTCAGTCCTCACACCCCATAGTAACCATCCCCCAGGACAGAGGTCAGTCCCACACCACGTAGTGACCAATTCCAAGGACGGAGGTCAGTCCTCACACCACACAGTGACCAACCCCCAGGACAGAGGTCAGTCCTCACACCCCATAGTGACCAACCCCCCTGGACACAAGTCAGTCCTCACACCCTGTAGTGACCAACCCCCAGGACAGGTCAGTCATTGTCAGTTTTAAAAAGACATGATCAGTTTATGGCTTTTAATTTTTATTGCAAAATAATGTTATACGGTATAAATTATACCTATTATAATAGTGCACCGACCGTCCAAAGATGTTTTCATGTCTCATTTTTGTTTTTGAAATAGACATAGTAAGGGGGCGCTTACTCACTGTATACATTGACCACGAGGCGTTTCCGCTGTCGTGTCGTGTATTTGTTGTCATTCGTAATGGTATGAAATCAGTTTTTATGTGTGAATGCGATTTGTATGGGTGGGTGTGTTTTTCTAGGGTCGTTACATTTGTTATAAAAACATGGTTTATATTTGTAGTAACATGTGTGCACATCATAAGACCAGACGAGAGACATCACTAGAAAACCTTTATAGCCAATATCAACTAATTAACTAACTGCCACACCCAGCCAGGTGCACGGCTCCCAGTTGGTAAAGGTCAAAGGGTGGGTGTCACTTCAAACATGTGGGTGTCACTCCACATATAAGGAATTAAGGACATAACATAACAATAAAGACAACAATTTTTCTTAGTACCCCACTTTGTGATTTTACTTCCATTTAGTCTATATAACTAATTAAATGTTATGCCTATATGGTAGAATTTTTTATTTAATAACTTATGCTTTTTACCTCCTGCATAACTAGTCACGCCACATTACTTTTACAAGATAAACTGTGTTACCATGAACGCCATGGTAGATTGCGAGCATCATATGTAGCTCTGCCCCCGTCGGGTCACAACCTCGCTCTTCTGGAATTTGAGTGACAATGCGGCGATTTGAGTGACAGCGTCGTGATTCTTATAAACATTTGAACGGTTAACATTATAAAGTCAGTTCTG
Source organism: Ridgeia piscesae (assembly GCA_025642075.2). Lineage (NCBI taxonomy): Eukaryota > Metazoa > Annelida > Polychaeta > Sabellida > Siboglinidae > Ridgeia > Ridgeia piscesae. The sequence goes on along the minus strand of JAODUO010000864.1, from coordinate 57,880 downwards.
TTTCTTTAAAACATTTATTGGCAGTCAGGACACTGTAATAAATAGTTATAACTTATACTGACTGATTAACATGATTTTGCAATAAAAAAGTAACAAACTGTTCATGTCACTTTAACACTCCAATATTAGCCCATCCCAAAGACAGAGGTGAGTTCTCACATACCAAACACAGACCCAGTCCCAAGACAGATATCTGTCTCTAAAATCCCAATATTGACACAACCCAACAATGAGATCATTACTAACACACACAACATTGAGATCATTACTAACACACACAACATTGAGATCATTACTAACACACACAACATTGAGATCACTACTAACACACACACAACATTGACATCATTACTAACACACACAACATTGCAACAGATCATGGTTGTCACCAGACCATGTCACTAAATATTTGCCCAACACCAAACCAGATTGTGTATTTAGAAATGTTTCTCTAACGCTTGTGATGTTGCCAGGTTCTTTGATGCCATCCTGGCGAAGGAGCGTCGACGCACGCTCAGGTTCAGGCATCATGTCAGCTACGACATCGACAAGGGAGAGTTCCTTTGCCCACTCTGTGAGACACTCAGTAACAGTGTATTACCCATAATCCCTCACCTCGGCACACTACTCAAAAACAACACGTAAGTCTTGCTTCTGTACAAGGTCGTACTGCGTGTGTGTGACATTGACTGGCAGCCATTTATATAACAATATTTTGTTATTTGTAAACACCCAGTGTTTCATTTTTAAGGCGAGCCATCGCTCTTGCTCTCTATCGCTCTCGCTCCCTATTGCCCTCGCTCCCTATCACTCATGCAAATCACCAATCTAGGGAGCAATTTATCGGTCCCGCTAATTACTATAAATGGCTCCCGTCACCAGACCACGGAAAATGCAAGCCCATACCTAGTCGACAACACACCAGGGGCTGGTCTCGTGAAATTATGTAAATGATGTATTTAGATCTGCATTCGCGACCATGGATGTTTAGACAAACACAAGACGCTAAGTAAATAAGCGCATAATTGTAACATCGCTTTGTGTTATGTTACAGGGAGAAAGAGGTGGACCTGAGTGTCAATGACTGGCTGGATGGCATCCAGAAGACAGTGCGCAGTAGTATCCAGGAGGCGAAGGACAGAGAGTCCCAGGGTGAGTGGACGGCTGACCTGTGGGGTGTCTGTCTCCGTCTGTCTGTGTCTACAGTGGTAGTAGGTGTTGAGAGGGTCTAGCCTCTGGGGTGAACAGAATGGTTAATTAATACTGTAGTTAATGTTGACTGAGGACGTGTGTAGTTGACAGTGAAGACGAGGGGTTTATGTGTTTGAACAGAATTGTACAGATGATATTAAAGTGTAAATGAAATAAATTATTATACAGGAGGTTTACATGTTGTCATTTATAGAAGTGGCATTGATAGGGACCTGCTGTTGTTATTGACTAACAGGGCAGTTGTGTTAGTGTTGTTGACAAAGAACATGCATTTGTTATTGAGTGAGGAGGCTTATGTGCTGTTAAGTGAAGGCAAAGAACATTTCGTAAAGCGCTGTGAGCAACAACTGTTGGAATAATGCTGTATAAATATCAGGATTTGATTTCATTTGATATGTTGTTGACAGAGGATTATTGTTGTTGTTGATGGTGTTGTTGATAGAGAGGTGTTGTTGTAGTTGACAGAGAAGTGTTATTGTCGTTGACAGAGAGAGATTGTTGTTGATGGTGTTGTTGATAGAGAGGTGTTGTAGTTGACAGAGAAGTGTTATTGTCGTAGACAGAGAGAGATTGTTGTTGATGGTGTTGTTGATAGAGAGGTGTTGTTGTAGTTGACAGAGAAGTGTTATTGTCGTTGACAGAGAGAGATTGTTGTTGATGGTGTTGTTGATAGAGAGGTGTTGTAGTTGACAGAGAAGTGTTATTGTTGTTGACAGAGAGAGATTGTTGTTGTTGATGGTGTTGAGGATAGAGAGGTGTTGTAGTTGACAAAGAAGTGTTATTGTTGTTGACAGAGAGAGATTGTTGTTGTTGATGGTGTTGTTGATAGAGAGGTGTTGTTGTAGTTGACAGAGAAGTGTTATTGTTGTTGACAGAGAGATGTTGTTGTTGTTGGTGTTGGTGATATAGAGGTGTTGTATTTGACAGAGAAGTTTTATTGTTGTTGACAGAGCGAGATTACTGTTGTTGTTGTTGGTGTTGTTGATAGAGAGGTGTTGTTGTTGATAGAGAAGTGTTATTGTTGTTGACAGAGATAGATTGTTGTTGTTGATGGTGTTGTTGATAGAGAGGTGTTGTTGTTGATAGAGAAGTATTGTTGTTGTTGACAGAGGAGGCGTACCTGTTTGTGCCATGTCCTATGTCGAGCATCACAAAGATGATGGCTGAGAGCGTCGCAAAGAACTTCCAGCTGCTCTTTGACTACGTCTACGACGACTCAAGGTGAGGTGCAGAACTAACACAGCAACTCCCAGACACCCTGGTCTGGGAGACGGCAGTAGGCAGAGCTGGGTTCTAGGTGTTGTGCTGCTGCACTGCCTCTGTCTGTTAGCCATTCTTCCTGTTGTTGCTGCCTTCTCTCCATTTAGTAACTTCCTCCATCTTTTTCTTATAACACACTCTTCCCATTGTCATCATAAACAGTTTTGTTTCCTGTGGCGTAGCTGTCACTAGCAGCGTCATCTGTTGTAGTTGGCTGCCCCTGTCCATGTGTGATTGGTATCTATTGTCTTAAACTGTCTCCTGAACCTTTCTCTCTTGCACCGAGTTGGTCAACAGACATGTCACCCTAACATCAGCTAGTCTCTGTGTATGTCACGGTGTATGAGTGTGAAGAGTGGGTGACCACGTTGTTTATGGTTGCGCTCAAAACACATATTTTACAGATTATTACTTGTGACATTCAATGATCATAGTTAATTAGTCAGCTACTCATCCATTTAATTTAATTATTTTATTATGTTAATTATTACATATTGATACTATTTTATTGATTTATTATTATTACTGCACTGTATAGTAGTGTGCTAATTTTTGTAGGTATTTTAAGGGAACATGATTGTTTGTGTTAGCATATGCATTATTTTATCAAAGTAGTATTGTAATAGTGTTTTTATTTATTATTATTATTATTATTTTAGCTCAATTAGCAGTAATCATTATAAAGCGTCCCAGAACAATTATCTGGATGGGGCGCTATATAAGAAATAAATTATTATTATTATAAGACCATGAAAAAGTAACTATGGGTAAATAGGCTCTGAGAGAGACCGTTTATTTCTACTGAAGCAGTGTGATATGTGAGCCGAGGAACTGACCACTGAGTCGTTTGCGTTCTCTTTTCAGTGGACATTTCTCGGACTCAATATCTGAGATGCTTCGCAAGTTCTCCACAGATGCGTACGCTGTAAGTAGCCGCTTCGGGGAAATATTTGGCAATTTCAGTGTCCAACTGTAACCCATAAACTGTATATCCACAAAGTTAAGGCTTGAATTAATTTCAAACTGAGACATTAAGCATCAGACCTTACAAGGAAAGACATCTTTGTTAGTCTTGAATTAATAAAAAGTGTGCCTTTTAGCACATGAACAGCTGGCGTGGTGGCCATTCATGTCCGTGGCAGCCATTATTGGTCCAGTTTTCATTTATTCAGTGACAAACCAGTGCCATTTGATCCATTATCTAATTACTGGTAATACTGACCCATTTGGGTGATTACACAGCCACTTTTGTCTATGACATAAGTAATGTGGGACCCAAGATTCACAGTTATCCATCCTGGTCTGTCACGTGCCAGTCTTGATGACAGACACATACCTCTGGCTAACCACCTAGGCCGACTTTGATTGAGCTAAGAGAGTAACCCAAGTAATACGACTGCCAGTCAAACATCCAAGGTCACTTGCTCATGTGACCCTTCTTGACCTAGATAAACAAGGTGAATCTTCAAGGCCGCTACCCGAGGCAATCACAGTTAGGAGAGGGTTCACTCGAGTAACTGATGTCATTAGCAGTGACAGCCAATTGGGAATGTAGGACCCGTACTGCACAAGAAATTAATTAAACATTACAAGACACAATCATTTAAATGTGCATTTATTAAAGATGAGCATCGCAATTTGCACACTGAGCAACTGATTACTTTATTTAATTTATTTACATAAGGGGTTTATCTCCGTGATCACAATCATCACTGTTCTGTTGGATTACTCTCGTAATACTGCGTGCACAGAGTAAATTACCATAGACCAGATACCATTGTTTGGCTTATGCAAGTAACCCGAATAAGTAGGCCAGTTGAAGTCGGGTGAACTTGTGTCATTGTGTCACTGATTGTGTTGATGACATGTTTCCAGATTGGTCTGGGAGTGCAGGCTGATGACGACAATATCCGAGTGCCAATCCTTGCCTGGGCCACATGTGCCTACACCATTGCTGCTACAGGTACAGCCTCTGTCCTCAGTCGACTACTTAAAATAATCGGTCATTACCCAAAGTAAAAAGTATACCCCTATTGTGGTAAATTATGATTTTTAACATGTTGTTATCAGTTACATAAGGATGTATTGTTATTTTTAGTTGAACTCTCAATAAGCCAAAGGCTTCCTTGTCACATGCCGTCTGGAGTTTGGCTATACATGGCAGCCATGTTAAATCTTGTTAAATGTTATATGTATTATTCATATTTCTTAGTGTGTATAATCAAACTGAACAAGAAGCTTTTGACTTATCAAGAGTCCTACATTTTATCATCTGCATAAAACTCATCTGTGTTATGTCAGAATTAAACGTACATGTATTGCCCCCCCCCCCAACCACCTTAGTTTGACTGTCGTTCAGTTCCTGTTACATTTACTTGTCACTAGTGAGTCAGCAGCTGTAGTGAACTTTGTGTCGTCCTTCATTCACAGAGCAGTGTCTGCGGGACGAAGGCAAGCCTCTCTTTGGCTCGTTGCCATCACGACAAGGCGACTGTTTGTCATCGTTGGTCAAGTTTGCAGCGGTCTGTAGCCAGGTCATCCAGCCAGACGTGGTCAAGAAACACTGCATCACTCTGCTGTCTGGTCAGTACAGAAGCATTGTGTCACTGCTCTGGTCAACCTCAGTTATTTCGATATTCATCGTGTTGCTTGCTGTCTATGTCTGTGTCACTGTCAGAGAATCTAACGTCGGTCATTTTAACGTCTTGGATTAATTACTGTGTGCTGCGACTCGACTACCAATGTTTGAAGAATTAATCATATTATACTGATATGAGTAGTGATACTCATCATGTTATAATAAATATAAGTACTCATTTATAATAAATATAAGTACTCATGTTATAATAAATATAAGTACTCATTTATAATAAATATGAGTACACATGTTATAATAAATATAAGTACTCATTTATAATAAATATGAGTACTCATGTTATAATAAATATGAGTACTCATGTTATAATAAATATAAGTACTCATGTTATAATAAATATGAGTACTCATGTTATAATAAATATAAGTACTCAATTATAATAATTTGAAGACTAAGAAAGCACTGAAGGTATTTGTTCCTGATGGTCAGTTGTTACTATGAACATTTATCGTTTGTATGTTATTAACATAAATTTTATCCAGTTTACAGCCTTCAAAATACTAGTAGAATACATACAGTATCTGGTTTGACTTTAGTCTTTAACATTTTAATCTAACATTTATCAGGATATGCCTATACGTTTTTTTTAATTTCTTATAATTCCACATTTTTTAATGCATATGTACTCACATGAATGGGCTAAATATAGTACATAGGTATATAGTGCTTTAGACATTCTAGTAATAAAAATAATTTAATAAAAACAATACATGTTTAACAGGTCTAAAGTCTGTCCTGAAAGTCTGTGTGAAATCTTGACAACTCTCAAGTTGTCAACATTTAACTATGCACAGACACTGAGACAGGTTGACAACTCACAAGAACATATACATATATTTTTTATTATTGATTTAAAAATATTAGTATTTGTCTCATTGTACACACAAATCCATTTTTAAGTATTTTGAATAATAATATGTTGTGAAGCGCCACAAACAATTATGGATGTGACATTCTATCAAATAAAATGTATCATTATTGTTGTTATTGTAAGTCACGTGACGATCACATGACCTGCTTGTAGCGTTGGTGTGTGAGAGTGCTGACCACCGCCTGCAGCAGACCCCCAGTGTCCTCACGATGGACATGTTTGACTGCCTGGTCAAGCTGTGTCTGTCACTGCCCACGCTCTACGCGGAGGACGTCAGCTCCAACAAACTCTCCCGCATCCCGACTGGGGGGCTCAACGACCTGCACTGCCTCCAGATGGCGCTCACGGCTCACCTCGTCCAGATCATGTTGCTGGCGGAGTTCAGCGAGGAGCAGGGTGAGTACACAGGGGTGTACATCGGGAGGAGGTACCTTAGGGGAGAGGTACTTTAGGGGAGTGGTACTTTAGGGGAGAGGTACTTCAGGGAGTGGTACTTTGGGGAGTGGTGTTTTAGGGGAATGGTACTTTAGGGGAGTGGTACTTTACGGGAGAGGTACTTTAGGGAGTGGTACTTTGGGGAGTGGTGTTTTAGGGGAATGGTACTTTAGGGGAGTGGTGTTTTAGGGGAGTGGTACTTTATGGGAGTGGTGTTTTAGGGGAATGGTACTTTAGGGGAGTGGTACTTTGGGGAGTGGTACTTTAGGGGAGTGGGTTTTAGGGGAGGGGTACTTTAGGGGAGGGGTACTTTAGGGGAGTGGTACTTTAGGGGAGGGGTACTTTAGGGGAGTGGTACTTTAGGGGAAACGTACTTTAGGGGAGTGTGACTTTACGGGAGGGGTACATCATGATATGGGTAACTTATAGGAGGGGTACCTTTAGTGGAGGGAAAAATACCTTAGCGGAGGGAGGGATACCTTGGGGAGATACCTTAGAGGATAGGTGCCTTAGGGGAGAGTTATCTTGTAGAGTCGATGGACACAGAAAGTGAGGCTGGTGACTGTGATGACTGTGTTGTTGTTGTAGAGTCAATGGACACGGAGAGTGAGGCGGGCGACTGTGATGACTGTGTTGTTGTTGTAGAGTCGATGGACACAGAGAGTGAGGCTGGCGACTGTGATGACTGTGTTGTTGTTGTAGAGTCGATGGACACAGACAGTGAGGCTGGCGACTGTGATGACCGTGTTGTTGTTGTAGAGTCAATGGACACGGAGAGTGAGGCTGGCGACTGTGATGACTGTGTTGTTGTTGTAGAGTCGATGGACACAGACAGTGAGGCTGGCGACTGTGATGACCGTGTTGTTGTTGTAGAGTCAATGGACACGGAGAGTGAGGCTGGCGACTGTGATGACTGTGTTGTTGTAGAGTCGATGGACACAGACAGTGAGGCTGGCGACTGTGATGACTGTGTTGTTGTTGTAGAGTCGATGGACACGGAGAGTGAGGCTGGCGATTGTGAAGATGAAGAGGCTCTACTGAAGACGTATCTACACCTGAGACACACAGCCAGGTGAGGGCAGACTTCTGAGGTCAGTGCAGCCTGTTGATGCCCTAATCAAGCTTCTGAAGATCTGGGCATGCTGTTGAGGCCCTTAGAAGGCTTCTGATGTCCAAGGAAGGATTCTGAGGCCCTCGTCATGCCCGGGGAAGGATTTTGAGGTCCTGTGCAGGATTCTGTTATCATGGGCAGGATGTTGAGGCCCCCAGCGCCCTGAGGAGAAACTACTAAAGCCCAGCCCAGGTTGCTGTAACCATGGAGCTGAATATTAAGTTGTTTTTATGATATGTAATTACTAAATGTTAGAGTTGCATCTAATTGATACTACATGTAGATACATACATTGACAAGCAGCGGGTAGTCAGTCACACACATCTCTTCCTTCCTCCAGGCTACCATGTGAGCATGCTCCGTCGTCATGGCAACTGTGGAATTATATACGCGAGGCATGTCTGCCGTTCCTCCGATGTGCCGCCCTTTTCTTCCACTACCTGACGGGAGTCGCCGCCCCAGAGTTCCTGCTCGGTAGGTGGCAGCACTTGCAGCATTGCATGTGTTAGTGAGATCATTACTAGCACAGGTTATCATTTATTGCATTTGAATTATTTATTTGTATTCCTTTAGTGATTTACAGGCAGTAACTTGTTTAAATACGGTCAGTCCCACTTATATGGGTACTCCATTTGTTAAGTTATTGTTTTTGTAATTAAATGGGTTATGCCATAAAATGAAATTGAAAATAAATGGAGAATGGTATCTAGTGAGTGATAACATAAACAACTCTTGAATGGTTTTCCGATATGTGGTTAAGGGGGATTGAGTCTACCTTTGATTATATATATATATATATATGTAGTATTTATCCGATACTTTAGATATTTTTTTTGAAAATTATATCAATGTATTTATACATAATTTATATAATATATAATGAATTCCATATTACATTATTCTTCTCTTTACTTTATCACTGTGATTGCGTTCTTTCAATGTTATGTATATAGACATTTGGTGCTATACAAATTCAATTATGAACCTTGCCCTCTCACATGATCTCAATGTTATGAACCTTGCCCTCTCACATGATCTCACCGTTATGAACCTTGCCCTCTCACATGATCTCACCATTATGAACCTTGCCCTCTCACATGATCTCACCGTTATGAACCTTGCCCTCTCACATGATCTCACCGTTATGAACCTTGCCCTCTCACATGATCTCACCTATGGATTGCCTCACATGATCTCACGTGGACCTTGCCCTCTCACATGATCTCACCATTATGAATCTATGCCCTCACAGACTCACTATGAACCTTGCCCTCTCACATGATCTCACCGTTATGAACCTTGCCCTCACATGATCTCACATTATGAACCTTGCCCTCACATGATCTCACCATTATGAACCTTGCCCTGTCACATGATCTCACCATTATGAACCTTGCCCTCTCACATGATCTCAACATTATGAACCTTGCCCTCTCACATGATCTCACCATTATGAACCTTGCCCTGTCACATGATCTCACCATTATGAACCTTGCCCTCTCACATGATCTCAACGTTATGAACCTTGCCCTCTCACATGATCTCACCGTTATGGACCTTGCCCTCTCACATGATCTCACCGTTATGAACCTTGCCTTCTCACATGATCTCACCATTATGAACCTTGCCCTCTCACATGATCTCACCGTTATGAACCTTGCCCTCTCACATGATCTCAACGTTATGAACCTTGCCCTCTCACATGATCTCAACATTATGAACCTTGCCCTCTCACATGATCTCAACATTATGAACCTTGCCCTTCACATGATCTCAACGTTATGAACCTTGCCCTCTCACATGATCTCAACATTATGAACCTGCCCTTCACATGATCTCACACTTATGAACCTTGCCTTTCACATGATCTCACCATTATGAACCTTGCCCTCTCACATGATCTCACCATTATGAACCTTGCCCTCTCACATGATCTCACCGTTATGAACCTTGCCTCTCACATGATCTCACATTATGAACCTTGCCCTCTCCATGATCTCAACATTATGAACCTTGCCCTTTCACATGATCTCAACATTATGAACCTTGCCCTCTCACATGATCTCAACATTATGAACCTTGCCCTCTCACATGATCTCAACATTATGAACCTTGCCCTCACATGATCTCAACATTATGAACCTTGCCCTCTCACATGATCTCAACATTATGAACCTTGCCCTCTCACATGATCTCAACATTATGAACATTGCCCTCTCACATGATCTCAACATTATGAACCTTGCCCTCTCACATGATCTCAACATTATGAACCTTGCCCTCTCACATGATCTCAACATTATGAACCTTGCCCTCTCACATGATCTCAACATTATGAACCTTGCCCTCTCACATGATCTCACGTTATGAACCTTGCCCTCTCACATGATCTCAACATTATGAACCTTGCCCTCTCACATGATCTCAACATTATGAACCTTGCCCTCTCACATGATCTCACCGTTATGAACCTTGCCCTCTCACATGATCTCAACATTATGAACCTTGCCCTCTCACATGATCTCAACATTATGAACCTTGCCCTCTCACATGATCTCAACATTATGAACCTTGCCCTTCACATGATCTCAACATTATGAACCTTGCCCTCTCACATGATCTCAACATTATGAACCTTGCCTTTCACATGATTTCAACATTATGAACCTTGCCCTCTCACATGATCTCAACATTATGAACCTTGCCCTCTCACATGATCTCAACATTATGAACCTTGCCCTCTCACATGATCTCAACATTATGAACCTTGCCCTTTCACATGATCTCAACATTATGAACCTTGCCCTTTCACATGATCTCAACATTATGAACCTTGCCCTCTCACATGATCTCAACATTATGAACCTTGCCCTCTCACATGATCTCAACATTATGAACCTTGCCCTCTCACATGATCTCAACATTATGAACCTTGCCCTCTCACATGATCTCAACATTATGAACTGCTTGCCCTCTCACATGATCTCAACATTATGAACCTTGCCCTTCACATGATCTCAACATTATGAACCTTGCCCTCTCACATGATCTCAACATTATGAACCTTGCCCTCTCACATGATCTCAACATTATGAACCTTGCCCTCTCACATGATCTCAACATTATGAACCTTGCCCTCTCACATGATCTCACCATTATGAACCTTGCCCTCTCACATGATCTCACCATTATGAACCTTGCCCTCTCACATGATCTCACCATTATGAACCTTGCCCTCTCACATGATCTCACCATTATGAACCTTGCCCTCTCACATGATCTCAACATTATGAACCTTGCCCTCTCACATGATCTCACCATTATGAACCTTGCCCTCTCACATGATCTCACCGTTATGAACCTTGCCCTCTCACATGATCTCACCATTATGAACCTTGCCCTCTCACATGATCTCACCATTATGAACCTTGCCCTCTCACATGATCTCAACATTATGAACCTTGCCCTCTCACATGATCTCAACATTATGAACCTTGCCCTCTCACATGATCTCAACATTATGAACCTTGCCCTCTCACATGATCTCAACATTATGAACCTTGCCCTCTCACATGATCTCAACATTATGAACCTTGCCCTCTCACATGATCTCAACATTATGAACCTTGCCCTCTCACATGATCTCAACATTATGAACCTTGCCCTCTCACATGATCTCAACATTATGAACCTTGCCCTCTCACATGATCTCAACATTATGAACCTTGCCCTTCTCACATGATCTCACCATTATGAACCTTGCCCTCTCACATGATCTCACCGTTATGAACCTTGCCCTCTCACATGATCTCACATTATGAACCTTGCCCTCTCACATGATCTCACCATTATGAACCTTGCCCTCTCACATGATCTCACCATTATGAACCTTGCCCTCTCACATGATCTCAACATTATGAACCTTGCCCTCTCACATGATCTCAACATTATGAACCTTGCCCTCTCACATGATCTCAACATTATGAACCTTGCCCTCTCACATGATCTCAACATTATGAACCTTGCCCTTCTCACATGATCTCAACATTATGAACCTTGCCCTCTCACATGATCTCAACATTATGAACCTTGCCCTCTCACATGATCTCACCATTATGAACCTTGCCCTCTCACATGATCTCACCATTATGAACCTTGCCCTCTCACATGATCTCACCATTATGAACCTTGCCCTCTCACATGATCTCAACATTATCAACCTTGCCCTCTCACATGATCTCAACATTATCAACCTTGCCCTCTCACATGATCTCACCGTTATGAACCTTGCCTTTCACATGATCTCAACATTATCAACCTTGCCCTCTCACATGATCTCACCATTATGAACCTTGCCCTCTCACATGATCTCAACATTATGAACCTTGCCCTCTCACATGATCTCACCATTATGAACCTTGCCCTTTCACATGATCTCAACATTATCAACCTTGCCCTTTCACATGATCTCAACATTATGAACCTTGTCCTCTCACATGATCTCAACATTATCAACCTTGCCCTCTCACATGATCTCACCATTATGAACCTTGCCCTCTCACATGATCTCAACATTATCAACCTTGCCCTCTCACATGATCTCAACATTATCAACCGTGTCTCATGTTTCAGAGGCAGGCTGCGATGAGTTCCCTCTGCTGTGTCAGTATCTTGCCCTGCCGGCCTCCCTCGCTGTTCTCTTTGAGCAGGGCACCATCATCAAGCGCCTCGTCGACAGGTCAGTGCTGCCACCTGTAGGGCAGATAGCTCATCAATTACTCACTCATAACGGGAGTATTTAAATTTTTTCATTTTCATTGTATCTTCATCCGTTACGCCAGGACTCGGACACTTACACTGGTTGCCTGTCAGACAACGCATTGTGATTAGAGTACTTGTGTTTATTTATAGTGTCCATGATTTGGCACCAGAGTAGGCCCTACCTAACACATCTGCTATATCCAAGACCTCACAACCCCCATCTTCAGCAGCTACATGGCCATCCTCGGCTTGCAGTTTCGCCTGCATCAAAATCCACCGGGAAACAAGCGTTTGGTGTAACGGGTCCTGCTATATGGAACGAACTGTCACTAGCACTACGTGATGCTCTGTCTCTCTTACTGTTTAAATGTCATCTAAAGACATATTTATTTAAAAGAATATATGGTGGCAATTAGCCAGATGTACATACATGACATTTTAGTGATTTTAGAGACATTGTTTTATTAAATGTTTATTTGTGATGTGTTCTAACGAAATAACTCGTTTGTCAAAAAACAAAAATTCAGTTAGTTACATAATTGGAAAGAAGATTTATTAAGCTTTCCAACGGTGCAAAAACGGAGGACCTATGTCATACACAGCCAAAGTTATTGGACACTGAACATGCCTAGGGTATAAAGTTTCAAACAGAGAAAAGCACACTTGAAGTTCGCGGTCACGTAAGCACACGATCGAGTACATCGTCGTTCCAAAATTGGCCAATTTGCTTCTATTACTCCATTTGATGCTTTCGAAATAAACTCCCTAATCACGTTCGTTGTTGAAGATATATCATGCTAACTGCTTACTGAAATTAATACAACAAAATCCGAGTATTTAGCAATATTTTCTAGCAACGACCCGATCGATCACGCTTGTTTACAGTTAGTGAGTGCAGACTGCGCCTGCGCTCACAGCTCTAAGCCAACCAGGGGCCCGCTATCAGCCCCGCCCAGCGTCCAGTGACGTTTATTTACAGATAGGCCAATCGCAAAAGCGCTGCTATTGGCTAAAGTTGATGTCAATGGGGATTTCTACTACAAGAATTCATAAGAGGGCGTTAGGGGCTTTCCCGTAGTACCAAATATGTCCGCCATGCATTGAGGTAAACCCCGAAGAATGCGACTCGAACAAGTAGAAATTATCAGTTCTGTTTTACGAAATTTATGCGTGAAATATTATGTTGTGTTTGTAAAAAGGCTACAAAATGTAATAAATAATAATACAAATGAGAAATAAGTATTGCCAATTGACAGAAAAGATATCAAAGTATCCTTTGTTGAGAAAAAGTCAAAATCATTGGAAGTCATCGTTGCATGTTTATGTGGTGTTTTCTCGAAATCAAGTTCACTGACATACGACCCATTTCGTTAGAACATGTCACATTTATATATGAAACGTGAGCGCATTGATTAATGTTTAGTTAGAGATCTCACGATATAATAATTAGTATTATTATGTGTTAATATTATAAGTGGTAACTTTCAAATGACGGGATATTGTCAGATCTTACCTCCTTCACAAAACACTGCTACCAGGAAGTTCTTAACTGCACCTTCTTCACAGAAGCGCTCAGGTTTGACATTTCCTGTTGCAGCTGGTGTGCAGACGACAGTGTCCAGCGCCAACTGCTGACCGCCGGCACGAGTGCAGTGGCCACCATCAAGTACCCCATGAGGGTGAACCACCTGATAGACCTGCCCTACGACTACATCGAACTCATCAACAAAGTCTCCACGTTCACGTCAGTGTCTGCCTCAGTCATCTCTGTATAGTCCCTGTCCTCTCTCACTCTTTATTCTGTCAATGCAGATGTCTTTACCCCATCTCAGTACCTCATCAGTGCACTACTGAAGCAGATGTCTTTACCCCATCTCAGTACCTCATCAGTGCACTACCAAAGCAGATGTCTTTACCCCATCTCAGTACCTCATCAGTGCACTACTGAAGCAGGTGTCTTTACCCCACCTCAGTACCTCATCAGTGCACTACCAAAGCAGATGTCTTTACCCCATCTCAGTACCTCATCAGTGCACTACTGAAGCAGTTGTCTTTACCCCATGTCAGTATCTCATCAGTGCACTACTGAAGCAGGTGTCTTTACCCCATGTCAGTACCTCATCAGTGCACTACTGAAGCAGTTGTCTTTACCCCATGTCAGTACCTCATCAGTGCACTACTGAAGCAGGTGTCTTTACCCCATCTCAGTACCTCATCAGTGCACTACTGAAGCAGTTGTCTTTACCCCATGTCAGTACCTCATCAGTGCACTACTGAAGCAGGTGTCTTTACCCCATCTCAGTACCTCATCAGTGCACTACTGAAGCAGGTGTCTTTACCCCATCTCAGTACCTCATCAGTGCACTACTGAAGCAGGTGTCTTTACCCCATCTCAGTACCTCATCAGTGCACTACTGAAGCAGGTGTCTTTACCCCATCTCAGTACCTCATCAGTGCACTACTGAAGCAGGTGTCTTTACCCCACCTCAGTACCTCATCAGTGCACTACTGAAGCAGGTGTCTTTACCCCATCCCAGTACCTCATCAGTGCACTACTGAAGCAGGTGTCTTTACCCCATCTCAGTACCTCATCAGTGCACTACTGAAGCAGGTGTCTTTACCCCATCTCAGTACCTCATCAGTGCACTACTGAAGCAGGTGTCTTTACCCCATCTCAGTACCTCATCAGTGCACTACTGAAGCAGGTGTCTTTACCCCATCTCAGTACCTCATCAGTGCACTACTGAAGCAGGTGTCTTTACCCCATCTCAGTACCTCATCAGTGCACTACTGAAGCAGGTGTCTTTACCCCATCTCAGTACCTCATCAGTGCACTACTGAAGCAGGTGTCTTTACCCCATCTCAGTACCTCATCAGTGCACTACTGAAGCAGGCGTCTTTACCCCATCTCAGTACCTCATCAGTGCACTACTGAAGCAGGCGTCTTTACCCCATCTCATTACCTCATCAGTGCACTACTGAAGCAGGCGTCTTTACCCCATCTCACTACCTCATCAGTGCACTACTGAAGCAGGTGTCTTTACCCCATCCCAGTACCTCATCAGTGCACTACTGAAGCAGGCGTCTTTACCCCATCTCAGTACCTCATCAGTGCACTACTGAAGCAGGCGTCTTTACCCCATCTCAGTACCTCATCAGTGCACTACTGAAGCAGGTGTCTTTACCCCATCTCAGTACCTCATCAGTGCACTACTGAAGCAGGCGTCTTTACCCCATCTCAGTACCTCATCAGTGCACTACTGAAGCAGGTGTCTTTACCCCATCTCATACCTCATCAGTGCACTACTGAAGCAGGCGTCTTTACCCCATCTCAGTACCTCATCAGTGCACTACTGAAGCAGGTGTCTTTACCCCACCTCGGTACCTCATCAGTGCACTACTGAAACAGGCATCTTTACCCCATCTCACTACCTCATCAGTGCACTACTGAAGCAGGCGTCTTTACCCCATCTCATTACCTCATCAGTGCACTACTGAAGCAGGTGTCTTTACCCCATCTCACTACCTCATCAGTGCACTACCGAAGCAGGTGTCTTTACCCCATCTCACTACCTCATCAGTGCACTACTGAAGCAGGTGTCTTTACCCCATCCCAGTACCTCATCAGTGCACTACTGAAGCAGATGTCTTTACCCCATCTCAATATCTCATCAGTGCACTACTGAAGCAGGTGTCTTTACCCCATCTCAGTACCTCATCAGTGCACTACTGAAGCAGGCGTCTTTACCCCATCTCAGTACCTCATCAGTGCACTACTGAAGCAGGCGTCTTTACCCCATCTCATTACCTCATCAGTGCACTACTGAAGCAGGCGTCTTTACCCCATCTCACTACCTCATCAGTGCACTACTGAAGCAGGTGTCTTTACCCCATCCCAGTACCTCATCAGTGCACTACTGAAGCAGGCGTCTTTACCCCATCTCAGTACCTCATCAGTGCACTACTGAAGCAGGCGTCTTTACCACATCCCAGTACCTCATCAGTGCACTACTGAAGCAGGTGTCTTTACCCCATCCCAGTACCTCATCAGTGCACTACTGAAGCAGATGTCTTTACCCCATCTCAGTACCTCATCAGTGCACTACTGAAGCAGATGTTTTTTCCCCATCTCAGTACCTCATCAGTGCACTACTGAAGCAGGCGTCTTTACCCCATCTCAGTACCTCATCAGTGCACTACTGAAGCAGGTGTCTTTACCCCATCTCAGTACCTCATCAGTGCACTACTGATGCAGGTGTCTTTACCCCATCTCAGTACCTCATCAGTGCACTACTGAAGCAGGTGTCTTTACCCCATCCCAGTACCTCATCAGTGCACTACTGAAGCAGGTGGCTTTACCCCATCCCAGTACCTCATCAGTGCACTACTGAAGCAGGTGTCTTTACCCCATCCCAGTACCTCATCAGTGCACTACTGAAGCAGGTGTCTTTACCCCATCTCAGTACCTCATCAGTGCACTACTGAAGCAGGTGTCTTTACCCCACCTCAGTACCTCATCAGTGCACTACTGAAGCAGGTGTCTTTACCCCATCTCAGTACCTCATCAGTGCACTACTGAAGCAGGTGTCTTTACCCCATCCCAGTACCTCATCAGTGCACTACTGAAGCAGATGTCTTTACCCCATCTCAGTACCTCATCAGTGCACTACTGAAGCAGGTGTCTTTACCCCATCTCAGTACCTCATCAGTGCACTACTAAAGCACTACTACAAAATAAACAGAAATACACAAATAAGTTGCTTATGAAGCAGGAATTATGGCTGATTTACCCAGGCTCCGTGAGGTGGCAGACACCACCTCGCTGGCACGTCACGGTGTTGAAAATGTTCACGTATTTAAGATCACTGCTAAGGATAAAAATTGATGTTAAGGTGCAAAAGAGCTCTTAACAACATTAGCAAAACTGTCCTCTGGTCTCTGGTTACCACTAAATCGTGTTTTGTGTCACAGATGTCCTAGTTCTGATGGTGATGACAGTCGTGCGCCGGCGCTGTGTCTCGTGTGCGGTAAGATGCTGTGCTCCCAGAGCTACTGCTGTCAACGTGACATTGACAACATGACGGTTGGCGCGGCAACCGCTCACGCCGAGACGTGTGGCGCTGGCATCGGAATCTTTCTACGGTCAGTGTCACAGGGTTGGAGCAGGGTGTGACATCAGTGTCACTGTGTGACATCACAGTTACTGTATGATCAGTGTTGCATGACATCAGTGTCACTGTGTGACATCAATGTCACTATGTCGTGTTAATCACAATGTAATGTGGATATTGCTGTAATGTGTGTAGGACAATAATACTACTTGTGTCACTATTTAACCTGTGTGTCACTGTGTGAAGTATGTCACTGTGTGACGTGTGTCACTATGTGAAGTGTGTGACGTGTGTCAGTGTGTGACGTGTGTCACTATAACATTTGTATGTCATATTTCTAAAGTGTTGCGTTGCCAACCAATCAAATTGCATAGTCACAAAACACCTAAATTTCAACCACAAAATGGTTAATTTAAATACCTTTGTGTGGTAGCTATGTGACAACAGCTACAGCCAGACAACCTCCTGTAACAGTGCCTGTGTGTGTTGTAGAGTGCGGGAGTGTCACGTCCTACTGCTCTTTAACCGCACCAAGGGCTGCTTTGTGGCCGCACCCTACCTGGACGACTATGGAGAGACTGACCAGGGACTGAGGTGTGTCTTACTGCCAAAAATACCATACAATACAGTAATACTTCTCTATCCGTTAGGGTAAAATAAAATTTGTGTATTGGTCTGTGAGAATGTAAAATTAATGTACGTGCAGTGTAGTATAAAATATAGTGTCTCTGGGAGTAGGGACTGTCAATTACCAGCAGAGAACATTATATAGATCTTTGCACATTAAGTCGCTGACTTGGTGTGCACCTGTAACATGGTCTGCTTTCGATGTAAATAAATGGCATGCAGTAATAGGCTGCTGGCTTGGTTATTCACATTATTTGGGACTAGCAAAGGTAACCTTTAAATACAGGATATTGTTGTGGAAAGATGGCCAATGAGGCAGGGTGTTTACTGTAGCGGATGTTTATGTTGTTGTTTCGTGATGTTGTTTGAGTATGTTGTTGTTTCACAATGTTGTTGTTCCTCAGACGAGGCAACCCCCTGCACCTGTGCATGGAGCGATACCGCAAACTGCAGAAACTGTGGCTGAATCACAGCGTCCCAGAGGAGATTGTCCACCTACTCGAGGCTAACAGCAACCTCATGGCTATCGAGTGGCAGCACCTGTAGGTGGAGCCACCATCTAGTGGCAGCACCTGTAGGTGGAGCCACCATCTAGTGGCAGCACCTGTAAGTGGAGCCACCATCTAGTGGCAGCACCTGTAGGTTGAGCCACCATCACATGGCCATCGAATGGCAGCACCTGTAGGTGGAGCCACCATCACATGGCCATCGAATGGCAGCACCTGTAGGTGGAGCCACCATCACATGGCTATTGAGTGCCGCCACCGTCACTGACGAACATCGCATATAATGATGTTGGAGACACTGACACTGATGATGTCAGAGATGCTGTTGCAATAGTGACAGCGTGATGACATTTGACACTGATTCTAGCTGTGATACTCAGAGCACAACAGACACTCATATTATAATTGACATGGACAGCGATTGAGTTGGCCGTGACGTAGACAGTGTTGACACAAATGATGTCAGTGTCAGCTGGCAGGGTTAATGTCTACGGCGTCTAGTGCAATGTCACTATTTGCTGACACCCTGGGAGCATTATTATGTGAATATTAAAACGGCTTGCACTTTCAAGCATCGTGTCAGTGGATAGCAAGGAGTTTATTACATACATTTATTATCAGAGCAAAATTGGTTTTGGTTGGGTTTCAGTGGAGTTTCGACAAGAAATGAACCATGTTTGTATATTTAAATTATTTCTAACTGGAGATGGCCAGGGATATGTGGGTTGTTAATGTATTTGCAGAAGGGTGGGGGGAGGGAGAGAAGGAGCCACAGAGGGTTAAGGGAGAAAGGGGTTTGTTTATCATGGCTGGAAAAAACGACTATGGACTGTTGATGCCAACACGCACAGTACAATAGAAACTTTTGGTAGTGTGTATAATTGTTACGACTAGTTTGCCAGATGTAATTTGTTTACAATGTAGTCTCGTCTAGTGTACACTGTAAATATGTTACAAGTACACTATACGTTCTTAACGTGTACATTACAAATACACTATGAGTACATTACAAGTATAGTAATAAGTACTTTACAAGTAAACTTGTGTCATGTCACCAGACATGGTGTCGGTGGCAATATCATCAGCCAAGCGATATCTGCAATGGGCTGCCATGATGTGATATCTACACCATTGCATTAGCCTGATGAGTCATTGTGATGTCTTGTTTGGATATCTAGATCATGGTGTGATATCTATCTACCCCATGGCAAATCAGTATGCTTTACTTGTGCGATATCTACACCATGGTATGATATCTACTATATGGATTACCCTGATGAGTTGATGTGCTGTTGATATATGGAAAAGAAGTGTTTGCAGACAAAGTGCATCTTTGAAATGACTCGAATGATATTTTGTGCAAGTGTAAGTTAAACATTAGTTTTCTTATCGTTGATCACAATAGTAAGTTTGGAGGAGAGAAGGACTCGTGATCTCAAATGTCTTCTCAACCACTGAATTACACGGGCAACATTGGCAGTTATCAGCAATCAAACGCCCGCATATATCTTGGGAAGTTTGTGAGAGATCTATCAACTAGACATACTCAGTATCAGTCGGTGCAGTTACAGCGTAATGGTTCGTTTACATTGATAATAAATTAAGTGGAATCAGACACAGTGAAACTGAAGTACTACTACCAGTGGTGACTGTGAAAGTACTCCCAGGGCCGCTGCGTATATAGTGACAGTTGTGTAGCAGTTGTGAAAGCATGTCGTGGAATTGGATAGATTTGGATTGATAGTATTTGTGCAGCAAATCTGTGGAGTCTGGCAGTACATGGCACCATGAAAGTACTCCTTTGTCACTAGTACATGGCACCATGAAAGTACTCCTTTGTCACTAGTACATGGCACCATGAAAGTACTCCTTTGTCACTAGTACATGGCACCATGAAAGTACTCCTTTGTCACTAGTACATGGCACCATGAAAGTACTCCTTTGTCACTAGTACATGGCACCATGAAAGTACTCCTTTGTCACTAGTACATGGCACCATGAAAGTACTCCTTTGTCACTAGTACATGGCACCATGAAAGTACTCCTTTGTCACTAGTACATGGCACCATGAAAGTACTCCTTTGTCACTAGTACATGGCACCATGAAAGTACTCCTTTGTCACTAGTACATGGCACCATGAAAGTACTCCTTTGTCACTAGTACATGGCACCATGAAAGTACTCCTTTGTCACTAGTACATGGCACCATGAAAGTACTCCTTTGTCACTAGTACATGGCGCCATGAAAGTACTCCTTTGTCACTAGTACATGGCACCATGAAAGTACTTCTTTGTCACTAGTACATGGCACCATGAAAGTACTCCTTTGTCACTAGTACATGGCACCATGAAAGTACTCCTTTGTCACTAGAAGTAGATTGTGTGAGAAAGGCGACAACAAAGGAACTTCTGTGTCATTAGAAGTAAGTCGCTGGAAGTTGATTGTGGGGAAATTACCACGACGAAAGTACTTCTTTGCACAAATTAATTTAACTAATACAACGTGTATTTAATAGCAAATGCGGATCATGTGTGTTGCCTGTGTAAATAGAGATCTGTGTTATTTTCATGAAGTGTGTCGTTAACGTGGTCTCTCTGCATTTCACGGAGACTTGTGAAGTCACGCCGTGTGTTGCATAACACGCAAGTGTACAGGCGAGTGTGATGGCTTAGGTGTTGAGTTCGGTTGCACGTGGAAGGTCTTATTTATTGTGCGAAATGTGTAATGCAGTTTTAGTTGTGCAGATTGTGGCAGTGACCAGGCTGGAAGTCTGTAATCAATCGATATATACCCCACCAGACAGACAGCACATTGTTTCTCTTCGATAATTTCTCAGTGCTAAATCGTGTGATCACATAATTAATCTTGTTTAATATTCTCCGAGAAGATTTCTGATTTTGCATGATTGTTTATGATTGCTGACTAGAGCACACTTTAATACGTATTGTCGTTTTCTGTGAGCTGCCTCTATTCTGGCCACCAATGAATCATTTCATTGTCTCAAAAATTGCAAATATGAACCGGTTCGTTGCATACACAGCATAGGGTTGTTATTACATTCATTTGGCACGTTTGTTTACTTTACGGCTTCTTCTGAAGGGACTGAATTATATGTCTGCACTGTACGAAGGGACTGAAGTTACTGTGTATCCAGCTATGACAATAATGTCACGCTCCGTGAAAGTGTGACACACAAATGTCGACTGTTTAATCATTCACCGCTTGTATGAAATCGTCTTGTAAAATACTTGTCCTGTGTCGGTCTGCAGACGTTTCTGTCCGTCTGTCTTGAGCACGCGGCCAATGTTGAGTCGTAAATAAACCTGGTAAGATTCTGGTTGGCGACTGCATTTGGATTGGAACACCTTGTGTATTTGGACTGTAAATAAAATCTATGTACAATCCTACGCGTGGTTTTGTCAATTGATAAATATCAGTGCAATCATTGTTTGCTTTGCGTGAGCAGTTCTATACATTATTTACTGCAGCTTAAACACTGGTAGAGGGGCCGAGTTGACAGGTACGACAACAACATTGCTAGACTCGCTGGATCAGACGGACGGGCGTCAGACTGCGATTACATTATGTCACGACACGATGAAATGGCACCAGACCTCACGGGATGGCGTGAACTGGGGAACGACTGCCTCACTCAGATGTTCCCCGGGATATTTGTGTAGCAGAAACAGTGCATCGTCATAGTCCTATATGTGATGCTGGTTGTTCTGTGTGTCTTGTCCTCTTTCTGTTCCCGTCACTGCTTCTGTCTGCTGTTCCCGTGCACCACTGCCCTGCCACACACACTCTCCAACCCCACATATCTTTATGCTATTAAGGTGGCTATTGCATGCTATTTTTCATGAAGCAGTTGCTTCCTTAATACGCACTTGTGACAAAATCCTCCCGTAGGAATTTCAATAATATATATATATATCTTTACATGCATAAAAGGTTTTCGTGAGGGGGTTTCTCAAAATAAAATGCTACTTTGAGCTGATTGTTGACATATTTGTTTCGTTTTTAGATGTTCAAAAATGCAATTAAACAACGTAGAAACTTAATTCTTTTTAGTTCACAGCATTCTATGATTCATTAAGCAATGTCTGACAAAACATTGTTAGTTTATCTTGAAAACTTCCAAAGAAATTATTAATTCAAAAATAGCATGCAATAGCCGACCCAGCCACCTTAACAGCTAACACCAATCCATTAACGTTTAACGTATATGTGGAGATTGCTAAGACGTTGCCGTTTTGAATATCACTTGGATGTGGGAATGATAAGGCAGATAGGGTACAGTAGTCAGAAAAGAGGATTGGGGGTGTGGTGTCACAGAGAGGCGGCAAGCCTTAATTAGTCGGTCGGCTGTCACTAGCCCCGGGGGAGACCGTACTCCATCTCGGTCGTTGTCAGGTCGACGTGGCTCTGATTCTAGCGAGCCGAGATTCGTTGCTAGAACTTTCTATATCCAGTAACACAAACTCAAGTGAAGCCATCTAAGGACTCCAGTGAGAACGAGCCAGTGCGCGCGCCGCGAGACAACGGAAGGACATCACACCTGGAACGGAACCTGTCAACTTGCTATTCACTACCAGCAGAGGTACGGCACCGCGAAAAGAACCAGTCTCAGGAGCTGACCTTAGTGGTGATCTCAACGTCTACCACCGGACAATAGCGCTATGAGACATGCAAGTAAGCACATTGTGTTAAACAATATTTTCAGTACTTTGTTCTTACTACATTTACCCAACTGAATTGATACCAATATCAAGAGAATACGTCGCCGACAAAAAGTCTAACATTCGTATGACTTCTGACGTCAAGAACACGCCAGGTCCAGTATCTGGCGGAGAAGAAGATAACGTATTCACATATAGATCATTCTGAGGGTGATTCATTGTCGGCTGCTGGTCTGTGTTCAAACAACGGGCGATGATGACGTAATAAGTTTACATCGCATTACTATTGAATGTTAAGCATCAATTCATTAATGTCACGTGATACAGTGCCTAGCATGAAAAAAAAAACAAGAGATATCACTGACGAAATGACTTCCGTATTTTGGGCAGACTGAACGTTACAACCCTCTGTCAAGAAAAAAACACGGAACGCACTAAAAAGGCAAAGGTTTATTTGGGGAAACAGACTTGTTGAAATATATCGAAGTGCAAAGACGTCAACTTCCCAACACAACTTCACAATACTCCCTGAACGTTTGCAACAGAAATGTAGAGATGAGAATATGTGTTTAAAATTGATTTTTTTAACCAAAGCCTTCGTATTATTGCAGGGAATTATTGGCTGTAATGCCATTATGACCTAGTGTCATTTTCACGAGAGAGAAATCGTGTAAAGATGTCTAGGAACCGGCATTGCAACCGTTGAATACAGACGGCAACATGACATGACTAAAGATATGTAAGACCAGTAGCCGATAAATATGTAGAAATAAATAAAACACAACCAGAAACTGATAGGTGAACCACATCAATCAGTTCCGAAGAAATTCTTTCAGCTGCGGCATACTCGGTGATTAAAGCCTGTGTCTGGACATTTAATTAATTGTTTCAAGGACACAGTAGGCACGTATTGAATCAAAGAACGAATCGCACTACCTTCCACAATGCCATACATGTAATGATATGTGATGTTGACAGCAAAAATAAAGACGCTGTGTGGAGAGGACGACTGAGTTACTATGCACGAACTGTTACAACCACAATACCAAGTGTCACCAAAAATGTCCACAAAGATGACGATAACTCCATGAAAACGCAATCAAGAAGGCCAACCAAATTTTTGGATGTCTAGCAAGAACATTCAGACATCTCAACAAGGACACCTTTATGCTATTGTACAAAGCAATGGTTAGATTACACCTTGAGTATGCGTCATGTGTCTGGTGCCCTCATCTGAAAAAAGACCAACCTCATTGAGCAAGTTCAGCGGCGGGCAACAAGACTTGTGCCGGAAACAAAGAGATTAGCATACAACAGTAGACAAAAATGGTTAAACTTTCCTATGTTGAACTACAGACGCCAGAGAACAGATATAGTCCAGACTTTCAAAATTGTCAAAGGAATAAACTCGGTCTACGTCTATGTAGTGATTAAACAGACGAGTCAGTCTTGATTTTGATACTGATGGGGCTGCCAGAAATACCACTGGTATAACAAGAGGGCGCAGTGAAAACTACAAACCCAGAGTGCAACAGGCTACAGACATTACTTCTTCTTGACCCCAGTAGTTAAAGTGTGGAACTCTCTGTCAGACGACACAGTTCAGGCCGGGACAGTAAAGCAACTTAAGTCCCGCCTCCAAAGAGATTGGGGAAGTCACCCAGACCAATATAATTAAAAGAGTTAACTAATCAGCCTATATCGGACAAAAGCATACGAGAAATATAAAAAATACATCAATAGAGAAACAGTAACAATAGACAATAAACCTTGAGATTAATCTTGCTGATTCTAACAACCAACTGTGGTACTAGCCTACGGCCCAATGAGATTGCAGTAGAAACACAGTCACGTCCGGCAGGCAACAGACGCTTGGGTGTCAACAGTCGGCGTAGAAGGCGGCGTGAGACCACGTCAATTGTCACAGCTATGTTACACCACCACACACAGTGCTGTTGTTGCAACCAACCCCCCGAAATAAACTTGCCGTTGCTTTGGACGTTCTCAAGAACGCGGCGATTCTGTGACGTCACACACTACGTAACTTTCTTGCCAACAGGAAGCCGGTGAACGTCATTTCCGTTGCGCCATTGATTTTTAGACTGGTCGAGCAAACATGTCGGCTCGTGTTTATCTAGGGATCTTGTCGCTCCTGCTGAATGTAATCGTGATGATACTGAGCATTGTCAGCCTCATGATGGGAATTTACCTCAGTAGCACTCCCGATGTACACAAGTATTTCGTTGTAGGCTCTCGCTACGGGTACATTGTCTCTCTGATCTTTGCGTCTGGTATCCTCATGTTGCTCACCAACTTTGTGGGCATCATTGCTTGCTCATGCGCACTGGTGACTTCCGGGCGAGGCGGATGTGGCTCGTGGCTCGCCACGCATATGATCTTCCTGTTTCTGTTCGACTGGCTACTGCTCGCAACCGGCATCCTACTGCTGATGGTTTGTAAACAGCGTCGTCAGTTGGATCTAGCAATAAGAAACTAGACGTGTCACGTCGCAGGGTGCACTCCACTGTCGTTGCACTAACAATAACATACGGTGTCCACAACTCAGCTTGAGCCACAATTTAGAGACACACCTCTCTTCCTCTCTCACCCTGTCTCTCTCTCTCCCGTCCCTCTCCCTCTCCCTCTCCCTCTCCCTCTCCCTCTCCCTCTCCCTCTCCCTCTCCCTCTCTCTCTCCCTCTCCCTCTCCCTCCCTCTCCTCTCCCTCTCCCTATCCCTCTCCCTCTCCCTCTCCCTCTCCCTCTCCCTCTCCCTCTCCCTCTCCCTCTCCCTCTCCCTCTCTCCCGTCCTTCTTACTCTCCCTCTTTCTTTCTCTCTCTCCCCCCTCTCTCTTTCTCAGTGTACGTGTGCCTGTGTGTGTGTGCGTTTGCGCGCGCGCGTGTGTGTTTGTGCGAACGAGCGCATAAGCGTTCATCCTTGCGTGCCTATGTAGATATGCACACACACGTAGGCATCGACGAACGCGTGTTGCATGCACGCAAGCGTCGTACGTAAATGTCTGCATGCATACACGTATACGTGTGCGCGCGTGAGTGTATGCATGCATACGATAAATTATAAGTACGCACGTCCGAGCCACCCACACCGAGTCGTGTTCCGTCGGGCAGGAGACGTCGCAAGTCGGCCTGAGGTTGTCGGTCGGCTTCAACGAGTCCATCCACGACTACAACGCGTCGACGGCGACGAAGGAACGCATCGACCGCCTGCAGCAGGAGTACGAGTGCTGCGGCTTCGCGAACCTGTCCAACTGGCTCATGACGCCCTGGTTCAACGAGTCCCTCGTCACCAACCCGAGGGTTATACTGTGAGTTCAGCGTACACGTATCAACCCACCGAAGCACAGTCTTATTTTCGATGCAGATAACAACACAGATTTGCTAAGCATGATGCCCGCGTGTTTTATCGTCGATTAAGCGTATCAGACCATTCTGTGGACAACGGAATATTGGTTAGACGTATCGACTCTGAGATTGAGATTAACCTTGTTTTTGTCTTAATCCGCCTCTGACTTTGACTTCCAAGATTTATACGGAGTAACAGTTGCCTTAGTGCTTACTACTACTACTACTACTACTGCTACTATTATTACTACTACTACTGCTTTTACTACTACTACTACTACTACTACTACTACTACTACTACTACTACTACTACTACTACTACTACTACTAATAACTAATACTATAATACTAATAATAATAATAATAAAAATAATAATATCATTATTATCATCATAATTATCATTACTGTCATTATTATTTTTACTACTACTACTGCTGCTGCTGCTGCTGCTGCTACTGCTACTGCTACTGCTACTGCTACTGCTACTGCTACTGCTACTGCTACTGCTACTACTACTACTACTACTACTACTACTACTACTACTACGACTACTTAGTATTGAGTTGCCTTATGTTTCCTTCAGGCCGCCTGGGTCGCTGTTTGTCGTCAACGCTGTTCCCTTCAGCTGTTGCAACACGTCGGCCAAGACGCCTTGCGCCCATTTCCCGCTGCCAACCTTCCAGGAACCCACCATCTACAAGACGGGCTGCGCAGCCGCAGTGGCGTTCAGCTACAAGTTCCGTCTCTTCTGGGGCTTTGGCATTGGCAACATCGTCGTGTTTGTTGTCTCGGTAACTAGACTAGGCCAACGGTTGAATCGGTTATGTGCGTGTATGTCATGGCAACATGCCGTAGTCAACGTTTTGTCATCGTCTAGTCGGGTCTTCCACTATCGCCTGTTCGTCGTATCCACTATCGCCTGTTCGTCTCTTCCACTATCGCCTGTTCGTCTCTTCCACTATCGCCTGTTCGTCTCTTCAACTATCGCCTGTTCGTCTCTTCCACTATCGCCTGTTCGTCTGTTCCACCATCGCCTGTTCGTCTCTTCAACTATCGCCTGTTCGTCTCTTCCACTATCGCCTGTTCGTCTCTTCCACTATCGCCTGTTCGTCTCTTCCACTATCGCCTGTTCGTCGTTTCCACTATCGCCTGTTCGTCTCTTCCACTATCGCCTGTTCGTCTCTTCCACTATCGCCTGTTCGTCTCTTCAACTATCGCCTGTTCGTCTCTTCAACTATCGCCTGTTCGTCTCTTCCACTATCGCCTGTTCGTCTCTTCCACTATCGCCTGTTCGTCTCTTCCACTATCGCCTGTTCGTCTCTTCCACTATCGCCTGTTCGTCTCTTCCACTATCGCCTGTTCGTCTCTTCCACTATCGCCTGTTCGTCTCTTCCACTATCGCCTGTTCGTCTCTTCCACTATCGCCTGTTCGTCTCTTCCACTATCGCCTGTTCGTCTCTTCCACTATCGCCTGTTCGTCTCTTCCACTATCGCCTTTTCGTCTCTTCCACTATCGCCTGTTCGTCTCTTCCACTATCGCCTGTTCGTCTGTTCCACAATCGCCAGTGAGTGGTCAGTTCTATGTTTCTTCGCCTTCTCACAGATGATTCTCTGTGTGCTTGTGCGACGTTTCTCATCGGCCGATAACGCTGCAAGACTCAAAGCACAACGACTCAACATTCGGGAGGAAAAACGACTCGTCATGGAGGGAAAACGAGCTCTTCGCCAAGCACGTGGTCAGGGAAGACAAACTCTTGGTCAAGGAATACAAGGTTTCGCTCAGGGAACACAACCTCTTGGTCAGGGGATACAGCCTCTTGGTCAGGGGATACAGCCTTTTGGTCAGGGGATACAGCCTTTTGGTCAGGGGATACAGCCTTATGGTCAGGGGATACAGCCTTATGGTCAGGGGATACAGCCTTTTGGTCAGGGGATACAGCCTTTCCGCCAGGGAAGACAACCTCTGCTAGAGCCAGGTAAGCAGCGCACGAACGTGATTGGTGGACACAGACCCTTTCAATGTGAACATGTTATCATCAATCTTGTAATAAGTAATCAATTAAATTATGAGCATCCCTTGCCGAAAATCATCATCTTATACAGAAAGTTGGCTGATAAATTGTATTTCGTACCATTTGTGATCATTACTACAGAAACGAGCCCGGTCGCTGGTAAATATGAAAAATAACGGTTAGACACCTTCTTTTCTAGTGTTTGGACACCGTGTGGACTAGTAAGCAATGTTTCTAGCTTAGGCCAGGTAAACATGCGCTATTTCTCATTAACGCGCACGCATCTCGTAAGACTTTTATCGAGATTACTCATCTTCTTTTGAAAAAGTTCTCATGACAAAGAAAGAACTACTTGGTGGCCAGTTTCTCTTCAATACATGTCTTCTTATTTAGTTAATCTGCTATATTTCTCTGATATATCTATGACCCTTACATAAACCGTTTCCAAACAGCTTCTTGTTCCTAAAACTAAGCTGAATATTGGCAAACGGCAACTGCCTATTACGATTAAATCTTCTGAAACATTCGTAAAATCTGAAAACATATTTGTTTGAAATTGCTTTTCCACCATACATTTTCGGTGGTTCCATGCTCCAATGACAACTTTTGCCTGTCCCCGTGTATGACTAGCCAAATGATTTTGTTTGTTGCGCTTTTGAGCTCGAACGTGTTAAGGATATAGGCGCTACAGAAGTTTTACAATTGTTATTATTGTAAAATTAAGACCATTAAACCTGTGTTAATAAATGAATAAGTACAAATGCAACGACACATTGGAACGATACAAGCATCAACTGTTAGGCACCGTGCGGGTGTATCCGATACTGGTCAGTTTTTATACTTGACTTTTTAATCAGGACAACGATCGGTACTTTGGTCTAAGTATGTTGTCAAGTTAGTAAACTGCTTGGACTTTAATTGGTTGTTTTGTAAGTTTAATCAGAATATGATTAGTTTTATTACAAGGCATAAGAGTAATCAGTGTTATTATTGGTGCGCTAGAATTCGACCAGGACGACTCGCTGGAGGACGAGTTTGATGATGACTACGACGACCGTCGACACGCTAGGCGCAGTCGGAGCAGGTACTCTCACCGCCGGCGGAAACATCGGAGTCACCGACCACGTCGACGACACAAGGGACGACGACGCTCCTCCTACTGAAGCTACGAGATGTACTACTGTATGCATTCTGTTACTAATAAATGTATCTTGTGTGAATGTAAGCAGTTTTCCAGGTTTTTTGTGCAGCATGTGTTCGATGTTTACTTCTATCTCTGTGGCTGTTTATTATAAATGAGCCTTAATACTCGCTACACGGAGTCAAATCTTGTTTGATATTTCATCCAACCAGATCTCTCTTTCTCCCCCCCCCCACTCTCTGTCTCTGTCTGTTTGTCTGTCTGTCTGTCTGTCTGTCTGTCTGTCTGTCTCTCATTCTCATTTTGTTGTCGTTTTCATTTTTTTTCTTCCGGACTGCAAGGAGGACCTAGCATTGTTTGTTTTGTGTTTTTATAAATACTTTTACTGACTTACACTTCACATGCAATCTAAATATAATCGGTCTGTGAAAAAAAGAACGAACAATTCGGGCATGTAATATTTATCACAGCGAGATATGCACACATATTGTGCAAGTAATTAAACTTATATAATTTTTTTATGCATTTATAATAACACAGCAACATAAATGCAGAAATGGCAAAGTAGTATACAGAATTAGTTTCGCCCGTGTTCGTTACGTTTCCCTTTCAATGACGTCGCAGGCCTACATTGGTCCTGCAAGACGGATTATATAGGCAAACCACTCGAGTCTATGCAGTCGTCCTCGCTCCCGGGAATGGGTTTGTGATACGACAGCGGGTTTTTGGGGTCGCAATGGACAAGTAAGTAGGTATCAGATAAGACGAGTTATTTTCGCCTGCCTTTTCGTCCGAATGCTAGCTTCTTCATGACCTTCCCTGTAGAAGGAAGCATGTACGTAATGTGTAGCACAGTCAAACACACGGGTACGAACATTATACAATTGTAGGGCTTGCATGTAGAAAGCTATCTTTGCAGAAATAAATAAATATATATATATATATATATATATATATATATATATATATATATATATCACACCGACGCCTTTACTCCATATATATATATATATATATATATATATATATATATATATGCGTACTCACACTTGTTGACATGTGTTCACACATGCACACACACACGTACACACACACACACTCACTCACCCACTCACTCACACACACGTACACACATACACACACTCACACACGCACATACACACACACACACACAACACACACACACACACAAACACCACACACACACACACACACACACACACACACACACACACACACACACACACACACACACACACACACACACACACACACACAAAGACGTGTTCATGTGCACATCACATGTACAACTGTGCCCTATGCTTGAGACAGTTACCTGGTTTCTTTGCTCCCTGTTTCTTGGCTTCTTTCTCCTTCATCTGTCCCCCTCCTTGATCCCCGCCCGCGTCACTCCCTGTAAAAGAACCACAACTGGAACATTTGAATGACGTCACAACAAGGTGACTGGAATGACGTTGACACGTCACAAAATATAATTGTTTGGAACTCTGGGATATCGATGTGACGTAACAAAGAGATTAATCGCGAACTAATATGGAGAGGTAATAATACGTATTGAACTTCGCTTATTATTATTATTATTATTATTATTATTATTATTATTATTATTATTATTATTATTATTTTACAGTTGTCCTGACGACTGCAAATACAATGCAACCTTTTATTGGGACAACACAAAGTACGTGTGTCACCAACGTATTTTCACAGCTAGTAAGGCTGCTAACTAATCAGTACTGGTAAACAATGTAAGTGTTTACGTGACGCGACACCCAGTCCTCGGGATTGTTCAAAACACTTTATACGTTTACTTGGCACACGTGTAGAAATCGGTCACTAGCTCGACTTCTCTGGGAACCATCCAGCCATGCTGCAATTAATGCGCGAAAACTATTCGTGCACAAATATGTAGCCAGGTATGCATTCATGCAACTGAGTGAACTGGAGCAATGTAGTACAAAAATTGTTCACCACGGTCTACAACCAGGTACTCATTCATACAACTGAGTGAACTGGAGCAATGTACTGTAAACAGTGTGCTAAAGTTTCGACAGAGGATTCGAACACGGGTTCACTTAGTGGCGAATCAGAAGTTCCACGCATAGCGCCACAGCGCTTCCACTAATGATTACATCTGCAAAACGAGGTATCGATTTATTGTCTACATTACTCAGCCTCGAATGAACGAGTTCGTTCTGGTGACGGTATGAGAGACGTACCTTGGGAGAGAGACGCTTGCTGTCGGAAGTAGACACTTACCTTGACCCAGTGACAATTGCACGACGGATGAGAGCAGAATCACCACCCACTGGAAGAGACGCGTCAATTCAAACAGAGAGAGTCAAACGAACACGAAGTTATGCTGTGCATCAGACACGGACACATTTGTCAGTATTATCTGCACATTTGCTCTTTTGCTCATTACGTTATATGCTACGCACGCAACTGTAAGTAAATGTCTATAATCAAAGAATGTACACATGTTTATTCATGTAAGCCATGTTGCTGTGTTTAACAATATATACATGACGTCATCCAGAGTATTTACACATTTCGATGGTTACGCCCTGGCAGATATGCTCAATCGGACACCATCTCGACGTCTCTGGGAAATAAGTATGCCACTCTTCAATTAATACGCGAAGACTATTCTCACACAAACACCACCACGGTAGTCGTGTGTACAGCTGAGTGAACTGGAGCAACGTAGAATGAACAAATTGTACGTGGATTCGATACCACAGCACGCGATTCGAACTCGTTGTCGTGAACCCAGATTCAACCAAACCGAAATTCGACTCCGAATCATGACCCGCTGTCGTGTGCAGTACAAGGGCGACCCGGGGTGACAAGTACGAAGTAGACAGAAGGTCAAATACACGTTAGACAGTAGGTCAAATACATGTTAGACAGTAGGTCAAATACATGTTAGACAGAAGGTCAAATATACGTTAGACAGTAGGTCAAATACATGTTAGACAGTATGTCAAATACACGTTAGACAGTAGGTCAAATACACGTTAGACAGTAGGTCAAATACACGTTAGACAGTAGGTCAAATACACGTTAGACAGTAGGTCAAATACATGTTAGACATTAGGTCAAATACACGTTAGACAGTAGGTCAAATACACGTTAGACAGTAGGTCAAATACACGTTAGACAGAAGGTCAAATACACGTTAGACAATAGGTCAAATACACGTTAGACAGTAGGTCAAATACACGTTAGACAGTAGGTCAAATACACGTTAGACAGTAGGTCAAATACAGGTTAGACAGTAGGTCAAATACACGTTAGACAGTAGGTCAAATACACGTTAGCGACCCATAGCAAATACGACGTAGACAGTAGGTCAAATACACGTTAGACAGTAGGTCAACTACACGTTAGACAGTAGGTCCAATACACGTTAGACAGTAGGTCCAATACACGTTAGACAGTAGGTCAAATACACGTTAGACAGTAGGTCCAATACACGTTAGACAGTAGGTCCAATACACGTTAGACAGTAGGTCAAATACACGTTAGACAGTAGGTCAAATACATGTTAGACAGTAGGTCAAATACACGTTAGACAGTAGGTCAAATACACGTTAGACAGTAGGTCAAATACACGTTAGACAGTAGGTCAAATACACGTTAGACAATAGGTCAAATACATGTTAGACAGTAGGTCAAATACATGTTAGACAGTAGGTCAAATACATGTTAGACAGTAGGTCAAATACATGTTAGACAGTAGGTCAAATACACGTTAGACAGTAGGTCAAATACACGTTAGACAGTAGGTCAAATACACGTTAGACAGTAGGTCAAATACACGTTAGACAGTAGGTCAAATACACGTTAGACAGTAGGTCAAATACACGTTAGACAGTAGGTCAAATACACGTTAGACAGTAGGTCAAATACACGTTAGCCACCCATAGCTTAACCAGTACTGGAGCACAACTAGACTAAAAGTAATTACACACGTGTACAATGTCGCGTCCTCGATCGGACGAGGCTATTCACACAGACGCTCAGCGCATAATTGACACGGCAGAAGAACAACATTCGTTCCCCCGAGGCTAATGCGTTTACTGGGTTGACAAAAAACCAACAGAACAAAGTATTTCAAAGTATATCAATATGTAAATTCTCTAATTCCGTGGATGTTTTGCATACCAATATTTCAAAAGTTCTTCCAATCTGGGCCCGGTCGAATCAGGGCCCTGTCGAATATGGGCCCTGTCGTCTCTGGGCCCACGACACCGGGTTCTCGCGGTTGGGGGCCCGACCCACTCATGATTGCCGACCACGCGTCAGAGGCAGCTTACCAGTAGGCCAAAGAGGACGATGAGGAAGATGGCGAAGTTGGGCAAGAAGACGAAGACGGTGCTCCGAGTGACGACGTCGTGACAACCCCGCCTGTAGACGGTCAGGTCCCTGACGGCGGCCGGCTTGATGGTGAAAGCCCCGAGGAGCGCCGTGTGACGACACGGCCGGGGCGACGACACGTTGCAGCAGCTGAACGGCACCGAGTCCAGGAGGACGAGCAGCTGCTGGCCGTACGAACGCACCTGACTGCACGGACAACACCAACAGTCACGTACATGACAACACCAGCACCAGTCAGGTACAGGACAACACGAGCATCAGTCACGTATTGGACAACACCAGCAGCAGTCACGTACAAGACAACACCAGCAGCAGTCACGTACAAGACAACGCCAGCAGCAGTCACGTATTTGGGCAACACCAGCAGCAGTCACGTACAAGACAACACCAGCACCAGTCAGGTACAGGACAACACGAGCATCAGTCACGTATTGGACAACACCAGCAGCAGTCACGTACAAGACAACACCAGCAGCAGTCACGTACAAGACAACACCAGCAGCAGTCACGTACAAGACAACACCAGCACCAGTCACGTACAGGACAACACGAGCATCAGTCACGTACAAGACAACACCAGCAGCAGTCACGTACAAGACAACACCTGTATCGTTCACATATTGAACGACACCTGTATTGGTCACGTACAGAAAACCACCAGTAGTAGTCACGTATTGGACAACACCAGCACGCGTAGAGGACAACGCCAGCAGCAGTCACGTACAGCTAAGTCACCGGAGCCGGGGGAAGGGACTGCGGATGATAAATCCACCCGATACTTCAGTGGGATAATCAGCTTTTGTCATCTGCGATGAAGATCATCGGTCCAACAATGAGACACTCACTAGATCTTGCCGACCTCGAAGACGTCGAGATACTTGGAGTTGTGCCACGCCACTTCGAACCAGTCGGTGTAGTTGGCGAGACCGCAGCACTGGTGGGCGGCCTGCAGCACGTCTACGCGTTCCTTCGCCTTCTCCGTCGAGTTGTAGGCGGCCATCGCCAGCCGGAAGCCCGATGCGAAGTTCGTGCGCATGCTCGCCGTCTGCTTGAAGCCGATGATGGCCGTCGCCAGCATCACCCACACGAACACGAAAACTGCAGAACAGCCAGAGGTGATTCTGATTACAGAATCGAATCAAAGGCCGATTTCGACGTCAATTCCGGAATTTTGATTCATAAAAATTACGAAGCTAGTGGAGTTGGGATGTTTTTTATTCCACAGCCACAGGGATCAGACCACCATTGTGATTGATATGAGCACGAGTACTGCGTGTTAACAGTGGTCAGACCACATTGGAATTGATATGAGCACGAGTGCTGCGTGTTACCAGGGGTCAGACCACTATTGTGATTGATATGAGCACGAGTGACGCATGTTAACAGAGGTCAAACCACCATTGTTATTTATATGAGCACGAAAACTGCGTGTTAACTGAGGTCAGACCAATCTTGTGATTGATATGAGCACGAGTACATCGTGTTAACGGGGGTCAGACCACCCTTGTGATTGATATGAGCACGAGTATTGCGTGTTAACAGGGGTCAAACCACCATTGTTATTGATATGAGCACGAATACTGCGTGTTAACTGAAGTCAGACCACCTTTGTGATTGATATGAGCACGAGTACTGCGTGTTAACTGAGGTCAGACCAACATTGTGATTGATATGAGCACGAGTGACGCATGTTAACAGGGTTCAAACCACCATTGTTATTTATATGAGCACGAATACTGGGTGTTAACAGGGGTCAACAGCAAAGCGAAGGATCACGCCAACATTTCCATTCACAGAAACAAGCAAACATTCAAGTGGTCAGATCACCATAGTGCAAAAAACTAAAGTAATTGCCACAATAAAAATTGTAAAGCGTCGATCTACGTAATGGGTTTACGGCTATGTAATTTAACTTACAATAACAATTGATTATGAGGGACGAAAGTGTATTCATTTGCAATCATACAAATAACAATTTTCATGCCAATAATTATATTTACTTTTAACTCAGTTGACCCACAAGACATTCCGGAAAGCTTACGTAAGTACTTCTTACCTTGAAAGTGAAACCAGTAGTGGACGTCAATTATAAATAAATAATAACATTTTGCGAAATTGTACTGGTGTTAGACGGCTAATAAACAGCAATCATACAACCAATATTATATTTTTATACATAAACATCTTGTGTCTGGCGGTGCACGATTACAAGTCATTCAGTAAAATAATTCCTCTATCTAAATTTAAGGTGAAATATTAATTACAATGTTACAATTTATGTGTGTACATTACTTGTAGTGTATAATACAATTTATTTATATTAACCATAATTATACTTTTTAAAGTTATTTTTGTGTCTTATATTATTATTAATCATTAACTTATTAATCCATTTTATTATTCATATATTATTTTATTTTATCTAACTTAATTAATTTATTGGTGAAACTTTTACTTTACACACTATGATTTTTAGAAGTTTGTTTTATATATTTATTATGACTATTTAACATATTACTGTCTTTACCGTAAGTGTATTTTAATTTATTAAGTACATTTTATATTATGTTTTATCAATGTTGTATTTTATGTGCTTCAGAGCTGATGTTTATTCCGGATATACGGCGCTTAAAATAAAATTATAATTATCATTTATTATTATAAAGTAAAACAACCGTAATAGTGTAGACTGGGATGTACGTTCCGTATGAATAATCGGATGCCCAGAGTGAGATAGTGATTGATTTGACTTTATTTGGGTATGAAATAAACACAAATTTTGGGTTACAAATTGTTAGACACCTGTAAGGCCTAAAACCAAGATGGCCACCGTCACTCATTTACAATTCAGAATATGGCATATATCTGCAATTTCAATGATGTTAGACTCTATTTTATGGGTTTTAAATATGCCTGATTATCTGGAATATGTTTCAGGGCTATAGTAAGCCAAGGCCATGCAAGAAGGTCAAGGCAAAGGTGATTTTTGACTGGTTTCAAATCGAAAGTCATGCAGTAAGGTCAAAACAAAGGTCAACATATGATGAACATTCAATAAAATCAATAATTACAGCATAATACTAGAATACAAAGTACAAACACCAAGGAGGCACATGATATATATATATATATATATATATATATATATATATATATATATATATATATATATATATATATATATAAATTCAGGTTCAAGGTCAAAATATGAATACCAATAAGCAAGTAGAAGTAATTATACCAACAATGAACTGTACTGCATGTCAGGCAACCTATTTACTTTTGTGCCGAAACACCTACAGGGAGATACACAGACAACATGTTGAATAAGATTAAATTTGGGCGAAAATAAAAACTGTAAAGTTTAGATTCTTTAAACATGCATACACAACACATTTACCATACCATGTTGAACACTTAGTGAGTTAAATCAGTGTTATACAATCTCTTCTGATAGTGTCATCCTTGTTCACCTCCTGCAACAGTCATACATCATCTCATCTTCATCTGATATCATCCTGTAGTCAGGAAGGTTGCTGCAATCCGAAGTGTGGCATTTGCAGAGAGCAGTGCATGGGAGGTTGTTCTTCTTGCATGAGCAGTGACCCTTGCAAGATGCCTTGCAACCACATTTGATCAGTTCCAAGACGGCAACTGGTGCTGGTTTGTAGAGACTGGGACACACTCGTTCCCGGCAAGCAACTATCCATTTTCCTCTAGGTGCAGCAGGCATGAGGCTGAGGTGTTGTATAGCTTTTGTCCCTCACAGCCACAACGTTGGTGTGTAAGATATGGGGCATCAGTGTTGCTCTGGTCAGAGGAAGCTTCTCGCCCTACAGATTCCTGGACCTGGATAGTTCCCAACGCAAAGCTGGTATGGTAGTTGCACCCCCGGAGCTATATACTGATCAAACAAACTTCTCGACTGGCTGCACATCTTCGGGCAGCTCAGATGGATCACTCCTCATTCCAGACGAAGCATCCACCATACATGCTGTTGAGGAGGCACATCCCATTTGAACTGAGAGACACAGACCCCAACCGAGGCAATCATCCAGGCACCACGTAAACAAACAACAGTCCAGGCACCAGCACAATACGATACACACGATGGCCTCCTCAACATTCTCAGGGATGACTTAGTTCAACCTCATGACCATGTTATCATCATTGACAGTAAGGCTGTAGTCCAATGATGTATGAAAAAAGTCCAGGCATGAAGAAGATAATAAATTTCAAGGTTGCCTTTGTCAAGATAATCACAAGGATGGTGAAACCGTACGATGAGGAGCGCATCATATTTGACTGCTATGACATCGTTCAATCACTGAAACAGGGAAAGGAGATGAAGTTTGCGATCCATGACGATATATACATTGGTAAGATTACCCGCAAAGAGCTGCTCTCTGCCTCAAAGACAAAGGCGATCCTCTCCAAAATTGTTGGTAATGCCGTACTAGAGGTATACAAAGGAGCGAAGAAAAAGGTGGTGGTCGTGAAAGGTACCACAGTTCAGATCAATCAACCCCACTTCTTGGCTGAGTCAATTTCCACTCACAATCATGAGGAGGCTGACACCATGATTCCTTTGCATGTAATTGATGCCATCTGTGACTCCACTCTGAGAGACATAGATGTGTGGTCGCCTGATACTGACGTACTGATCTTGCCGGTGGACCTTGTGGCTCATGGAAGACTGTGTGCATTCACGAAGCTTAATTTTTTCACTGGAAAAGGCGACAAGTATCGATCGATCAACATTTGTGAGCGTGTGAGTGTCATTGGGCGAGAAAAGTGTCAAGATCTGATTGATTTTCATAACTTCACAGGCGCAGATTGGGGAGGGAAATTTGTTGGATCACCTCGTACCTATCCTTGCCCAATGATGACCCATCATCTCTGCCTTCCAACTCCTTGGCGAAGGGGTGCCCACAAACCTCGAGGTGGTGGACGGTGAGCTGCCCGAAGAAGTGCGGCCCATCGAGAAGTTTGTTTTATTAATATACAGCTCCGGGGGGGGGTGCAACTACCACACCAGCTTTGCGTTGGGAACTGTTAAGGTCCAGGAATCTGGAGGGCGAGAAGTTTCCTTCGACCAGAACAACACTGATGCCCCATATCTTACGCACCAACTTTGTGGCTATGACGGACAAAAGCTATGCAACACTTCACCCATGTCTACCGCCCCTAGAGGAAATGAACGGATGCTTGCCGGAGACGAGTATGTCCCAATCCGTTGTCTGTACACACCAGCACCAGTTGCCGTCTTGGAACTGATCAAATGTGGTTGCAAGACATCTTGCAAGTGTCACTGCTCATTCCAGATTATCACGCATGTTTGAAAACCATAAAATAGAGTCTAACACCATTGAAGTTGGTCAAGTAGTTCCAGAGATATGCCATTTTCTGTATTTTCCATGAATGACGGCGGCCATCTTGGACTGTGGGCCTTACAGGTGTCTAAACAGTTGTAACCAAGATTTTTGTTTATTTCATACCCAAATAAAATAAAATCAATCACTATCTCACTTTAGACATCCGATTCCTACGGGACTGTGAAATCCATACATGGTGGTCTGCACTATAACGGAAACAATTAGCTATTAATTAGGATCATCATCCGTGTATCTCATGCGTTGCCAACACTGACCCACCTATGATGACATAGACGCCGATGGGACACGTGATCGTGGAGCTAGACTTGGCGGTGCGTGCGATCCAGAACAGGGCGGCACCGAGGGAGTGAATGCACATGAGCAACATGCCCGTGGCAAACAGCATGTTGCGGAACGTGACGTTGTACGGACTATCCGTGAAGTACGTGTAGACAGCGACGTTTTCCTTCAGGTAGAAGCCGACGCCAATGAGAGGAATGGCGCAGAGCGACAGAATGGCATTGAAAATTACCAGAGTGAGCGTCAGACAGCGATGCTTCGTTGAGTTCACGCCCATATTGACCCTCGGCGTCGCAGTCACGATATACGTTACTTATCCTCACGTCTGACGTTCGACGTACGAATCAACGAAACGCGTTGTGATATTGTGACGTCACTAATAAGGCGTATAGATATGCGTATTGTTTCTCCGTTTGGCTTCTCGAGGGCGTTTTATGTACGGTTATTTGCGCCACTTATTGGGGAGAAATTTGTACGTTTAATGGTGTAACAGTGCGTCTAATTCTAAATAAATAAAGGCATTTTTTTATTTGATATTTTTACCTGATCGGCAGACTGCGGAGTGAATGTATTTTGAATTAGACACACCGTTGTCAATTGCTTACAAAAGTACCGCCCTCTTTCATATTTCAAATATTTCCAACAAAATGGCGCTACGTGTAATTAATTTAGATTCAACAATTTCGTCCGTCACGTCAGATATTATATTGCATAACTAAGAATACAATATACCTATATTATGAGACAGTTCGTTCCGTGTTTATTTGAGCACCCATATCTCCGTCAGTTTTGCATGTATTAGTCTGAAATTTCAAACAGCGTAACTATTAGGCCAATGATCAGTTATAATTTAATAATACGTAGGCTGGAAGCATTTGGAACCGATTTGTGGTGTTTGGTATATGTTTTCCCAACGCAATAGGAGAGCACCTTTACATAATGTGATGTGATCCAGTCTGACCAAACATACGTCCGATAACAATTAAAATAAAAAATTAAATTAAAATACTAGTCGCAAAGAATATCAGTATAATCTAAGCAAATGAGCAGTTGTGTGGACAATATCAGATAGGTACAATTGTGAATAAAGTCTAGTTGTCAATACGTGTCGTTTCACCATCATTATGACATGGTGACTCTAGCAATTGACAGCTGCAGCTATTTACTTGCTACATACACTACATACAGTGTACTAGACTTTATTCATGACTGTGCCAATCTGATACCATCCACACAACTGTCCATTTGTTTTAACTATTTACAATCTCTACACACCTAACGTTAAAAGGAAGCTCTGCTGAGTTGCTAGACACTTAAAGTAGTCCTTATGAGTGGCGTTACACCTTTATGTTGTCACGATTGACGTTACTACATTATTTATCTCACTGAATACCACACACATATATGTCACAATAATATTATATGTAGAAAAATATAGGATCACATTTCAGTTATAAAATGTACATGCAAAATTTCATAATATCACATCTTGTATGATCATATTATATATATTAGCAATGTATTTCTTTGTTGATTCTGGGTTTTTCACTTTTAACTGACGAATCACGTGAAGAAAAATACAGTTTTGGCAATAATATCCATTGTCCATTGTTTCATTGAAACACCCAGGTCATGTCACATTGTCCATTGTTTCATTGAAACACCCAGGTCATGTCACATTGTCCCCATTGAATCACACAGGTGATGTCACATTGTCCATTGAAAACACCCAGGTCTTGTCACATTGTCCATTGTTTCATTGAATCACACAGGTGATGTCACATTGTCCATTGCTTCATTGAAACACCCAGGTCTTGTCACATTGTCCATTGCTTCATTGAAACACCCAGGTCACGTCACATTGTCCATTGTTTCATTGAAACACCCAGGTGATGTCACATTGTCCATTGTTTCATTGAAACACCCAGGTCATGTCATATTGTCCACTGTTTCATTGAAACACCCAGGTGATTTCACATTGTCCATTGCTTCAATGAAACACCAGGTGATGTCATATTGTCCATTGTTTCATTAAGACACCCAGGTCATGTCATATTGTCAACTGTTTCAATGAAACACCTAGGTCATGTCATATTGTCCACTCTTTCAGTGAAACACCCAGGTCATTTCACATTGGCCACTGTTTTATTGAAACACCCAGGTCATGTCATATTGTCCACTGTTTTATTGAAACACCCAGGTCATGTCACATTGTCCATTGCCATTGAAACACCCAGGTCACGTCACATTGTCCACTGTTTCATTGAAACACCCAGGTGATGTCATATTGTCCACTGTTTCATTGAAACACCTCAGGTCATTTCATATTGTCAACTGTTTTATTGAAACACCCAGGTCATGTCATATTGTCAACTGTTTCAATGAAACACCCAGGTCATGTCATATAAGTCAACACTAAACATGCTATGGCAGAGCATCTCTAGATCACCCGGAGCAATCCAGTCGGACCAAGAGTCTGTGCTAGGACTATATCGTTCACAGGGCAGTGCCGATGAGATCGTCCCTCGCGTGGCCACCAGAATAGACCCGCGCCACACAACCGCCATGATCTCGCTGTGCGGTCGGCGTGGCGGACTCAACTTCTCCCACGAGTTCGACGACGGTTTGTATCTGAGACACGTTCGGTTGTCGCCTCCCACGACATAGATGGCGCTGTTCAACACGACAGCAGCGCCCCCGGTGCACGGTTCCGGCATATCTGACCCGGTACGCCACAGCCCCCACGTCGTGTCAAAGATCTGTGTGCAACATACGGGATCTCCCTGCTGCATGCCTCCAACAACATACACCTTGTTTGTGCATGCAACCACCATGGGGGAAACCACTGGCACGGGCAGGTCTGGCACAGGGCAACCACCGTCGCTCTCTAAGGCTGAGACACTCGACAGACGGAAGCGGGTCGCCTTCAAGACCCGTTCCTCCCACCACGTAGACGCGGTTGCCGAGCGAGACACTGCCGTGGTGATACCGTGCACTGGTAAGTCGCGGCATCGCATCCTGCGTCTTTGTGGCAAAGTTCAGGAGCCAGCAATTGTTGCCACCGCCGGTCTGCAAAACGCCTTTGTCCATACAACACAGACTGAACCCCATTTCCTCTTGGGCTTGACGAAAGTCCACCATCAGGTTCTCCCAACGCTTGCTGTCTTCATTGTAGCAGCAGCTGATGAGTGGTTTGTACCGCAGTTGCTGGCGGTCTTTGTGTGTCAGGTGCTTCTTCACGACGTTAGAGTACACTACACCCATTGCGTTGTGGTTTCTGTTCTGCGTGCCAAACACCACGAGGCATGACTTCATTCGGCAGTTGGCGCGCGGCACCGTGCGACAACTGTGCACTTGCTGTTGCTGCGTGGTGTCTGCTTGGAACTTGAAAGCCTCGTCGATGTATTCCCGGCATTTGGGTGTCAGCAAGTCGCACGTGTCCTTCGTGTGCCACAGGTAGTTGGTCGTACAATACGGCAGGCGCACGTACTGGAGGATCGTCTCCAGGGACGATCTCCTGTTGTCGACGTCGTACCGGACCCAATCCAACACGGACTCACAGACGATGTCTTCGTTTTCGACGACGACATCGTCGTCTTTGATCCAGTCGATCAGTTCGTCGCATGTCAACTGTTTCAGCTCCGCATGACGTGCGACACTGTTGAACTCGGCGCACATCACGCGCCTGGCTTTCTGCTGGAGCTGGTCGATCCTGTACAACTTGGCAAACTGGTAGAATCCGACGCAATTGGCCGGCTCGACGTGACTCAACATGAACGTGTCGCACGCCGCCTTGAGGGTGTCCAGATGTAGGAGGTCAGTCGCCTTGACCAGACTCTCGACGTTCTCGGCAGTCAGCTCAATCTCTCCTGTGTACACATACTCAACAATGCTGGACAGTGTGTCCGGTTCCATGGGGAGCTCGACGACGGAGGACGTGCATTCATTGAGACCACACGAGAACATCGCGTTGAAGTACTCGCTAGCCACCGCCAGGACGGCGCGGTGACATGGCATGTTGACGTCACCCGACAACAACGTCACATCCGTGTACTGAGCGAAGCGGCGCAGGTTGTCCATGCACTTCATGAAATCATTCCGGTAAGTCGTGTCCACAAACGTCTCGGATGTATTCGTGACAGACTCTACAACAGGGCAAGAATATTTTACAACTAGGTGATATAAATGCTAATCGCATAATAACACACGGGCAAGTGTACGCCCACACGCACGCACGCACGCAAGCACGCACGCACGCACATTGTTTCCTTAAATTGTCATTGGTCCTATCGACCTGCTTCTTTGCTAAGTTGAAACCTTTAACATTTGAACCAATCATAATTGGATGCATTTTTAAACATAAAATATAAATATTTTCACAGCAGTTCGATATATGAATTTTACCCCACTACTGTTATTGAAGTTTAAATGAAGTGCACGTAGCTGGTATAGTAAAGGTGTGCGAGCAACATAATGCAGCAAATATCAGTACACTCACATAAACTTGTTACTCTATTGACAAACCGTGACAACTATGTGCTATTAAACACGTGTTATGACAGTTCGATCAAATAATTATTAACCTTTGCTAACAGATAATTAATACTGTACACTACAAATGTACGTTTGAAAACGATAAGCCAAATCGACAATCGACATGTTTTGCAGTCTGACTAAAGGCGTTTTTGTTCCAATGATCAAAATTCTTTGCACCTTTTAAGAATGATGACACTTCAATAATTATGGTTGGGCACTTTGTGTCTTTGATACAGCCTCACCCCACATATAAGGACAGCAACTCCAATTTAAACCATACTAGCCTACTGCTACTTGGAGCACAGTTAGTTATTTTCAAGAATACATCAAGATGATGTTCACACCTTTATTGTTTAATGTATTTTATATGCAGCCACTAAGTCTACAGAGTGAAATGGAATGGATAGTTAGTAGCAGAACCAACTTAATTAAAACAACTGTTCAATCCCATTATAATGTAATACAGCTGTCACACAGTTTCAATATGTACTACGTCAACATGAGTTTATAACCTTCCTAGGCCTATGTAAGAGTAGCCTCGGTTACCCAGGCTCCGTGAGGTGGCAGCACTTTTAAGCCCCTCAACTCTGCCTGG
The DNA here is from genome assembly GCA_025642075.2 of Ridgeia piscesae. Classification (NCBI taxonomy): domain Eukaryota; kingdom Metazoa; phylum Annelida; class Polychaeta; order Sabellida; family Siboglinidae; genus Ridgeia; species Ridgeia piscesae. Next base: position 12,925 of record JAODUO010000864.1, on the reverse strand, counting down.
GGAAACTAATGCTCTGCATTTGTTAACAGCTAGGGCGGCCTTACCCCAGATTAGGGTAGAGACGTTGATTGGATCTCAGGCCAACTATAAAATAAACATTTAAATAACGATATACTTTTACAAGATAATGATATCCTATGACAAGTATTCATCATTGAACTTATATTAACACAAAATAAGTAAAAATTCAAATTTACAGTTGTTTATCAAATAAGAATTATGGCAGAATTAACCAGTATCCTTGAGGTGGCAGCATTGTATAGATCACGTGGATAAATATTCAAAAGGCGGGAGAATCACAGAGCCACAGACTGTCTTCTTGGCGTAGTTCTGCAGCCGACCGACAGTCGCTTAAGCGAGACTAATGTAAGACCAGAGAAACAAGTTTGTTTTACTTTTAGATAATAATTTTAACTACAATAGACAGTAACCAAACGGTCAATAAACGCAATTCAAATTGAATTCAGAATGCCTACCAATAATCTCAAATTCATAGCTATTACATTGCTTCCTATTGCATTGTGTTTGTTAAACTATTATTACAACTTCAATAATAAGAACATTCATTAAAAAAAATTCACATCAGATCTGCACACGAGACACAACTCCTGTGTTTCCCCTGTTACTTGATAAGCGAGGTGGGCCACCTCACTTTTTTTCTAAGCCACCACGCCCAAAATATGCCGAAATTGCCACCTAGTAGCTACTTCTGGCTATAAACATGTTTACATGCTGATATCTTAGCTGATATCTGCATAATTATGCATTTGTTTCCCTTATATATGCCAAAGAAATTGAAAGAATAGGCTGAAACACCTCAAAACCAGAAGCTTCGGGTAGATAGGGCTCGTCAAGCAGGAGAAGGAAAAATCTTATTTCAAACCTCTGCTGCCTTGTGGCATACTCGTTCATAGGGCTAGGGGTGTTAACCCTGAATGGAAATCCAGGTGATGTATTGCTGTATCGCTTACTTCATGAAATTTGTGGATTGTGGCATAACATTGTTTCCATGAAACAAGAAATTTTATTTTTTGGTGAAATCTGAAAATGCTATTATTTTCTCTGTGAACTGGGGTCCAGGACTTCCTGCACCTCCTCGAATAAAGAAACTCTGTTTACTACTCATTTCAAGTGCATGGGACTGTAAAAGGCATAATACATGCCATGGTCACTGCATTTTCTGCTGCCACAAATCAGAGTGTTAATAAGAATATAATAATATTGCTCCAAGTTTTATTCAAAATGTCATCATGCTAAAATGTTCCCAGTATTCCATGTGAAAGGATAACACTGCAGTTGTCCCTAAGGCAAACACGTCTAAATATGGACTTAAATCATTTATTCATGATGGGCCCCGGATCTGGAACAGCCTGCCAAATGAAATACGAAAAACTAACCGGCGAGTTTCGCAGATTGATCCGGAACTGGGATGGCGATCATGGCCCATCATTCAATTGCTCTATATGTAGGTAAACAGCCAACTTTCATTGTATACATGCATGTATTATTTTATTTATTTTGTATTCATTACCCGTATTTTATATGTTTTATTGCTGTCATTTTAAATACTCTGTATGCTTTTTATGTTATATGTCTCGTTGCTTTACACTTGTTTGTCGAAAAATAGCTCAGTTGAGCTAATGTTATCAAATTCATGTGTAAACCAATGTTAAATAAAGCTTCTTGTATCTTGTAGTGGGAATATTTGCGTCTCAAACTGTGTGTAAATCCATGCATTGCATACATATGCGTACAATGACTGATTGAATTAACGTCAGGAGGTACCTGAGTAAAACTCACTGAGGTGGGCGGGGAGGGGGGGCATTACCCAGGGAAATCCTAAGACCTGGGCTGGTATGTATGGGTGTACAGCTTAACTTGTGAAATCAGGACTAACCCACTGGTGAGGTCATAATTTCACTAATGCGGTGAGAACTATTTAGGCTCAATTTTAGGCAATTCTCCATCCAGCAGCAGCCAGGCAACCTATCTCTAGGTTTAACATACTTAGAACATTTCCATGAAAATTTTGAAAATGGTCTGAAATTAAATAGGTTGTTGTCATAACTCGAGAAATTGGAGGTTGGTAGTTCAGCCGAGACTGTCAACTCAGACGAAAAATGATGAGAATTGGAATATTTTGGGACACGACGTATCAGTTAGACATACAGGATGAACATGATTTGTATTCAAAGTTTAGATTTCAATGTCGTGATATTCGGCTGACTTTGGATTGGCTCTTCAGAAACCTAGAAAAAAGGCTAGAATATCCCAAAACTTGACATGGCTTTCGTCCGCTGGCGTCACAAGGCCATGTATGCCAGGATCCTGGTTGTAAATGCAACTTTGTGGGAGAAAAGACATCAGTATCAACAGTTCATGTTGTGAACTATCCAGCATGTCATCCAGGTATAACTCTAGGGTGAATACGTGGTTTCTTTCAGTTTAAGTTTTAATAAGATAATGATACTAGATGTGAATATAATGATTTGTTTACTAAATGTCAAAGCCGCTGCCAGTGTGTGTTGAATGTTACATTTTAGTTGAACCACACAAAAATAACGTCTTGTGATATATATTCCATCAGCAGATCTGATTTATTTATTCACAGGCTAGTCTTACAATAATATATATTCTGCACAGGGGTAGAACTTTGGCATTTATTTTAATAGACAGCAGGACTACTAAAGTCAAAAGTTTATTACAGTAGTCCGCCAAAAGGTTTAGTAGTCTGGCAAAATATAAAAACAACCCATATTTAAATTGTTACAATTTGATTTAATACTACAAATACGAATTTTCCATAATCATCCCGAAAATTTACATTATGGTTATCTGTTATGAAAACTGCTCTACTGGACTGGATAAATGGAAATAAAAAAATCATATTAGAAAATTTGAGATATCAAAGAATTGTTAATCTTACAAATAATGCTGGTGGCAATGTCTAAGAAAATTTCGTCATTTTTCAGTAAATGAAGATGCGGTAAACAGTTTTCACTGGGAATAATTTTCAATGTTTTAAATAATGACTTGGGATTCAGTTACATCCCCCAGCCTGTGGATGGGTTAGGGCCACTGTGACTATAAGCACTTGATTGACTATTGTAGGGTGGGTGGATGACACGCTGACCTTTACTAGACACCCGGACTAGTTATTAGGCAGGCTTACTAGTCTAGCCTAATCTTTACTAGTGTACGGACTAGCGGGTAGTTCTACCCCTGCTGCAGGATCGATACTTATGACATCAATCAAAATATTGCAATGTATCACAATAGTTATGTATATATTAATGTATCATAATACTATTAATAGTTCAGTACCAATAATCCTTTGGCCCTTTGGCATGTAATGATACTTTCTGATGCATTATTAAGCAAATATATTGCATATCAAACCAGCATTTGATCTTAGTTAACACTTGGAATATCTTGAATAGTTATCATTTGTGTCTTCACACAACTGGCCTAGCCGACAGAATAGGGCCTGCAAGTGGGTCATGATACATGGCGTGACTCCGCGCGACTGAAGCTTATTGGGGACTAAGCGAGACAAGTTGAGGACTGGACACAAGAATAATATTCTAACGATATATGACAGTTGTAGCTTCCGACTGATGAATACTAGGAAAATCAGTTCATAAATATCTTGTGTTATACGTTTCTTATCTTAAATGTCCGATTTAATATTGAGTTTATCACACTATCATAGACACGTAGCGATTTACGTTGTGCAGATAATAGACACGATGTTAGACCGCATGTGTCTTTTACGGAATTTGCGTTTTACATTGCTGTACATTGTGGTTTCGATAAGCACTTATATCTGACTAGTTGTCTAAATGCACATAATCATAGCACTTGTATACGTTTGGCCCAAACAGGTTGTACTGTGCGAAAACTGGCACTCTTCATTATTAGTCAAGATCGCCAAACACAAGTACTTTCCGCTATTGCCATGGCAACCACCATAATAATCGATTACAATTCATGATTTCCGTGATCATTGTCACCGGCAAAGTGTTCCATTGCTTCTGCTTGTAATAATCCTTCGGACAATATAACTGAAATACGCTATTTCGGAACAGTTCGATTATTACGACCTAAAACAAAACAAAGTCCTATATGTTAACATGGAGTATTTGGTCCTCTTGCCCCCAACCTCGTTTTCGCGCGCGAGACTTGCACGCCCTATAACTAGTCAGAGAAGCTCATCGACCTCGCGGTACGACCTGCTCATGCATACTAACTAAATCGCTCGCCTCATTAGCCTTAGCCTATAGTATAGGCTGTAGGCTACACTGTAGTGTAGGCGTAGCTCAGCTACGGAGTTCGGCGGTTGCTACATTACGCAGGTAGTCCATGGCTCCATGTATGTATCTTTATTTTTAACTGGCAAAATGTTCTAGGGACACATCACGCCAAGTCGCCTGCACATACATAATATTACATACGGTCCCTGCCCTGCCGGTGTTCTGGTGAAACTAGTTGACTATCGAGTATGATCAGTATCGTTTTCGGTATAACAAATTAACATGTAGCCATTGTAGGCAATTGTAATTAAAACGACACCACTGCAGTGGGTGCAGATTCTATATTTGCCCTCTGCGTCATTCCTGATACGATAATAACCACTCTGGCACGTATTACTTACCCATAGTTGTGGCTTTTAAGCCAACAGCAAAGTTGTCACGACTCGTGCAGGAAGTTGTACCGAGACACGAGGTGACACTTACCGGGTGACATCTTTACTAAAAAAGCAGCGACCCCTGGTGATTACTGGGACATACAGTTCTTGACGCAGCGTCTTGGAACTAGTAAAACTTCGCCAAGGGCCAGGGCAGCGGCTCGCACGTTGTCGCGCTTACATTATTTTTTCCGGGCGTTAAAAATGTTCCGGTTGACGTTTCTGCGCATGCGCAATAAATGTAAAATCACCAATGTCCAGCGAAACAACAAAGCATTTTCGGTATAAATGCCACGAGCTGTTCGTTAACTTACCTGTGATGATTACTGTGAAGAGTTTCTTTAAATGTCGTTCAACGCAATAAAATATTTCGTTTTTTTTATATAAATAACTGTCACGGATTATGGCGCACTACTGTCACGTCATTTACGCCTGCTATCAAAACATGCCTCAAAACTTGTTTGCCTCGTGTTAATTTGCGACAAATAACTTTGCTGAGAGGTTATATACATCCTAAAGGCAAAATGTAAGCGCTACAACGTTTTGCCTCACCAAGTCGCCACCAGATAGATTCCCCAACAGGGCATTTTTCGACCAATGAGTAACGAGCATGTGTCCACATGGACAGCCTCTGTTTACATGATACACGTTACAATGTTTCCACGTGGTTCTGCTTGTGTTTGTATTGTACACTTGTTGGACAGAGGCCATAAAAATGACCTGACCGTGACTAAATGATGGTAAGATTGACCAAACATATAGTTGATTTGTAACATACCTTTATGATTATAGAAGTTTTATCGTCCGCAATTTAATACTTCAGGAGTTATGCATTTAAAAAACTTTCTGGCACCGCATTAATGCTAAAATATAGGCCAATAATTACAATCATAATGCTCTGTTAGAGCAAACGGTGGCTAACGTTATAATTTTTGTTGTTGCTGTTATCACCATTACTATCCAGTATCCACATATTGATGTCATTATGTGCTGGTGTACTTTGTGTATGTGCGTGCGTGCGTGCGTGCGTGCGTGCGTGCGTGCGTGCGTGCGTGCGTGCGTGCGTGCGTAAAGCATCGTGCCAAAATTGGGTGAAATTGACCTGGCCAGGATAATTTTAAAGTAAAAAAATTATGTTGTGTATTAGTTTACAATCATGAATATATGTTACAAATCAACCATATTTTTGATCAATCTGACCATCACTTAGTCATGATCAGGTCATTCTGATGACCTCTATCCAACACGTGTACAATATAAACACAAGCAGAAACTAGTGGAAACATTGTCACGTGTACCGTGTAAACGGAGGCTGTCCACATGCTCGTTACTCATTGGTCGAAAAATACCCTGTAGCGGAACCTACCTGGTGAGTCAAAACGTACGTGCTGCCGGCTTATGAATATTATCCGTGCGGGATAAACAATATATGCTGCCACCTCACGGATACTGGTTAATCCTGCCGTAAATCCTATTTTATAAACAACTAAAAATTTGTATTTCTATTTATTTTGTGTTAGTAAAAATTTTTTTTTAATAGATTTTAAAATACAGCATATTCTGATTCATTTTTATATATTTCAAATTCAGCCTGAGAACCAATCAGCGTCTCTATATCCTAATCTGGTGTAAGGCCACCCTGGCGGTTATATCGGAAGCCCATTAATACCCCAGGCAGAATTCAGAGGGCTGAAAAGTGCTGTCATATCACGGAGTCTGGATAACCGAAGCTATACATATTCACAACTTTTACTTTAAATAATTGATATATTAGAACTAGTAAAATACAATAAATTAGCCAATATTTTCGACATGGTAAGGTCGAATAAGTACATATAATACTTTTTTGAATTTGCATTTGTGAATTTTTTCTCACTTATACACCATCATATATTTGAATATAACCTGAAAAACAGCTCAAAATGAACTTCATTCTCGGCAAACCCCAAATTAAGCTTTTCACAAAACTGTTCTGATGTAGGTAAGGACATTTTAAACAGACATCTCAACATTTATACCTAGTTTTGAAATACGTCGTGAATAAATAGCCTGTGGTATTTAAACAGTTATCATCAACAGGCAAAACGGGATCACCCCATATTGTCCGCTTTAACCTATGCCCATAATAGGCGTAGGTTAATTGACATTCGTTGCTCACTCTCACGAATAACTGCTATACGCTGAACGACCCATAAACTAACAATACGTCTTCACAACAGTCGAAGTTGATATGTGACAAGTTGTTACTTAGCTAACTTAGATGCACCATTAAACAAACAATTTAGCAAAAGATCAAAGCTGAAGACTACTTAAGTATCACAAACTGGCTATATAACAAGACAAGGAAGTGATTAAAACTTCACGCCACATAATCAAGGTGTGTGAATCCGTCATCAAAGAGCGTCGCAACTTATTGTATTACTGATTATGCCATACTAACTGACAGGTCAAAAATCCGTGTCATTTAAATGTTATCGACGGGTTGTTTACATGTGGCGCAGATAAGACGCACGGTTTTTGACAGTGTCGTCTATTTCACCATTTAGAATTCGTCAATGCATTTGTATAGGTACTTCACGCAAAGCAGCTATTGTAACCTTTTGCTTTAAGGTAATCTACGGTAAATATCTGCTACATACAGACGTTATAATATATTTTAAAACTATTTCAGATAGGCCTGTGCGTGTCCTACCACGTCTTTACATATTATTATTATCACCAGGAATCATGGTCATGGACATTTTAGTAAAATTCGAGACGTAAAATATGCAAAACTCGACATACCACAGGTGCAGAACAATATTCCAGATGATCTTCATAGGAGTGTATGCTCCAAATAAGAGTCAAAAGCAAATCCATTGATAAGGTAACTAAAGGTGTTTATTACAAAAAAATGCGGTTCTCTGGCTAGATCTGCGTGTTTGATAACTACACTGTCGAACAATTGTACATAAATGGGGTTTTAAGGGGGTTATAACTTTAAAATGTTTTAGGCATTTAAGTTTGGCTACAGGACAGTTACGTTACACTTACCGGTACTGCTCTTAATAAACACCTATTTAATGACGTTATACAATTAATCCTCATACAATTTTAATCACGGCTGGATACTAATAGAGTGAATCTTACCTTTTATATTACAGCTACTTACACTTAAAACGTTTACATACACTATATTTATAGATATACATTTGAAATTGCGTTCTGTTAATGTGGTGATAGCTGTATGTTTCAGGATGAAATGTCTCATGTCAATTGTCGGTTAAGTGAAGGGATTGTGAGTTGAAAAGATGCCATATGCCATGGGCTAGTATGTACATTTATTGATGAAATAAAGATATAAATATAAATATATATATAAAGTATACTAATCACACATTTAAATTGGCCTTACTTGGAACATTCAAATCACAGTAGCCTGGAGTTGGTTGGATATTTAATGTTTCAGCACATAAATTGTCTTTAGAACATACACTTTCAAACATGCAACACTACAATTTCACTAAGCGTTTTACTTTTATTTACGAATATCACATCATTTGTGTTAACACATGTTGATGCTACAATATAGATATTTGCATATCTATGTTGCATTTACTGTACCATCAGAATGCATTAAAAATGCAATGTATGAGTGTATTTGCCTCCAGAATGTGACATTAGACCACTGTTGACTTGCTGACATTCAGTTCACTTTGCAATTATAATACCTACATATAAAATTATGAAGGCAAATGTAGTTTTATATATACAATTCTCCGAACTAAACAAACCATCTATAAGTGGGGCATATGTAATGTCTTTTCCACATTAATGATTTTTATCAGACTAAGGTTTGGGGCTACTATAATTGTTCTTCTCTGTTGAGGCTTGAGTTGTGCGTGTGGCTGTCTTTTCCCAATTCAACTGAGCCAGAGGTGTTTCTGTTAAATATGTGCCCTAGGCATAGTCCCCTTTTCCGTCAACACCAACTTGTATATCGGCTATCTCCTATGATTCACTATCTTCTACGCCTTCTGGACTCTACAATGAGAAATGAAACTGTTTAATTACATTGACTTGGTTGAAACACGGCTAAGCCTAAACAGCCAACATAAATAATAGAAAACAACTCGGTAATCTTCCAGTTAACTGGCCTAAATTATTAAGGCCTTTTCAAAACGTTTTTATCACCTTTTTTGATGTGTATGTGTTCAGAATGTAATTCTACATCATTTCCGGTACAAAGAAATCAGATATATTATTTTTTGAATTGTGTTTTAGAGCAATTTAATGCCGTCGAGTCGACGTAAATAAGCCGATGTCACACTCGTCGGACACAGGGCGTGAGCGGTTAGCGCACCCCTGATGCATCACGAGCGCAAAGGCGATGTCTTGCGATTTGCGAATATGTCCCCAAAACTAAGCCTGATCTAAGGCTACATCATTCATTTTAATTATGTATAATGCAGATTTATTTGTCTTAAGCCTAAATAAAAAATATTGCTAATTGCGTTTTATTTCGATTTCGCAATGCACACGCAAGACATCGCCATTGCGGCTCTGATGCGTCTAGGCTCCAGCATGCGCCAACTGCTCGCGCCCTGTGACGTCGGCTTATTTACGTCGACTCGACGGCATTAAATTGATGTAAGACACAATTAAAAAAATACATCTTACTTGTTTGTACCGGAAATGATGTAGAATTACATTCCGAAAATATACACATCAAAAACGTTCGTAAAACCGTTTTGAAAAGGCCTTAATAATTTAGGCCAGTTAACTGGAAGATTACCAAACGCAATACCACGAAAGGTCGGAAAAGGAGAGCACTGAATTGTATTATTCATAAGTTTTCGTATTCAGCAGTGCTATGTGTGTTAGAATAAAAGCAACACATCATACAAGTCTTAACATGTCTACCATTAGCAACATTAGCCTAAAGGTATTGCTCTGGGGTGACAATAACACCAACATATGCTATAATTAGTAAATAATCAGCTGCAGTTAGAACTAAGGACGCACGGGTTTGGCCTTACTTAGTCTTAGCCTTGGCTTAAGTTAAGCTAAGCGTCGACACGATCGTTTGATTCCGCCTTAGTGGTGCACAAGGTCAAAGTGTGAAGTAGGGTTCCTGTGATGGAAATATATTTACTAGGTACATTATTTCCAAGCACACAACAGACGCAAAGTCATGGCTTGCTTACGTGGCCAAGTTATTTTTATACTGATTAGTGGTCATTTATTTTGCCATCTATCATCGGCATTAATACAAGCAAACCACGCGGATGTGTATAAAACGATATGCGAAGACTTTGCTAGTATGTGCCCATGCGAATCCAACAAACTGATCGTAACAGAGGCAGGAAAGCCAGACTCAGAGTCTTGGTCATGCGGATCTAGCGTGACAGTTAAAAGCCTGGAGAAGTTGCCGACAATCAAAGTACCACCTGAGACAAAACTTGTTCCGGTACATCCATTTGTTCATTTTATTTACAGTGGTTGTGAATACGTACTTATGTCTTATATCAGACTGATGTTGCATAAGCGACAAGATAAACAACACTTACCCCGATCTGCTGTTGCAAACGATCCGCACCACCTAGGCTAGTTACGTAGACGTAGTAAGCGTCGCTGTGAAAATATCAGTGCGGTAGTACACACAAATAATTGCCAAATATGCAATATATACACTGAGACTAACAGCTAAATTGTTAAATTTGTCATGTTTATTATGTGTAAACAGAGGTTTTCTGGCTGTTTAGCCTTTAGGCATTCCTGCCTCTTGTGCCAACTCTTTCTCTTAACTTTTGTTTGGACTGGAAGGAAGGAAGAAAAAAGGAAGAGCATCTGATCACCTATAAGAGTGGAGGGAACAGCTCACAAATTGATTTCATCATAACACGAAGAGTTGATCTGAAGGAAATGCGAGACTGCAAGGTAATACCCGGAGAGGAGGTTGTATCTCAGCATCGGCTGCTCTGTGGAGTGGAGTCATGAGGACAAAAGAAGAAAAACGTAAGAGTGAAAAGAGGTTTAAGATCTGGACTCCTCTGAAGGGAGAACAAGGGACGGAATACAGAGACAAAGTGGAAAAGGTATAGCTGCTGGAGACTGCAGAAGAAAGTTGGAAATTATTTAAGAAAGCCGTCATGGGGGCAGCAGAAGAGATATGTGGAGCTACCAAAGGATGGAAACACACGGAGAGGGACACCTGGTGATGGAATGAAGACATGCATAAGAGCCTAAGAAGGGAAAAGGATGCATTCAAGAAATGGCAGATGCAGGGTGGAAACGAACTGAAGGGAGCCTATAGGAAAATGAAGAGAGAGAGGCAAAAGCGGCAGTAACCAAAGCTAACATTGAGGCATACGAAGAGTGGTATGATAAGATGGGAAAAGAGGAAGGTGACGGTTGTTCTATAGGGTGGCAAAACCAAGGACAAGACCAAGAAGAGACACTGGGGAAGTGAATGTGATTAAAGACCGAATAGGGGGAGATACTAACAGAAAGCCTGGAGAAGTATAAGCAGTAGAAGGGCAAGTCCAGGAATATCAGGACGAAGGGAAAAGTCGCAGGATACTCGGGCCTCCCGATAGACCTTATCAAACACATAGGGGAGAGTGGAGTGGACATGATGCATGAAATGCTGTAGAGAGTTTGGAAAGAAGAACAGATGCCAGAAGAGTGGGGGAAAGTGGGATTGTCCCCATATACAATATGGGAACATTAGAGGCATTAAGCCGTTGGAACATGGGATGAAGATGTTTGAAAAAATCCTGGAGCGCAGACTCAGAAAACTGACCCGGGTCAACAACAGATGCAGTAGTGAAGAAGGGTTATTGTATATATATATATATATATATATATATATATATATATATATATATATATATATATATATATATATATATATATATATAATCATCATCATTTCACCTATTGTCCCGTGGTTGGGCGAAGGCCTCAGCATGCTGCTTCCAAATCTGCCTATCTTGCGTTATCCTCTGCCAGATGGTACCCTTCCAGTAGTCGTCTAGTTCGTCTCTCCAACGTTTCGCCGGTTTTCCTCTATGTCTTTTCCTTTCGTGGGGTTTCTTTCCTTTTCTGTGATACACAGTATTTCCATTTCCGTCTTCTGACTTGTTCAATCACGCATGTGACCTTTGTCTTTTCTCTTAGAAGTTTGCATTTCTGTCCCGGTATGTGATGTTTAGCATACTCCTTTCCATCTATTTTTGCGGGTCTCTCTCTCTCTCTCTTCTCTCTCTCTCTCTCTCTCTCTCTCTCTCTCTCTCTCTCTCTCTCTCTCTCTCTCTCTCTCTCTCTCTCTCTCTCTCTCTCTCTCTCTCTCTCTCTCTCTCTCTCTCTCTCTCTCTCTCTCTCTCTCTCTCTCTCTCTCCTCTCTCTCTCCCCTTTTCCCTTCTCTCCCTCCCCTCCTTCTCTTCTCCCTGTTTTTCTGCCTGAACTTTAAAGGGAAAAAAATTAAGTGCTTGCACGTAAAGAGCTAATACAAAGCAACCATTCTGAACGGTAATCACATTTTTAACGTCAGTGGTTTATTAGTAAAATAATTCCAAAGTGGATAATTTTACTGAAATCATCGGCTTCATAGAGGCGTCCATGATGCGCCTCTTCCTGTTGTCTGACCGTGGTCTAACCACTCAGCACGCAGAACCGGCCTTAAAGTCACGGTCCGATTGCGTGCGTCAATGCTATCGCCGTTGTAACACAATGTTGTAAGATACGCAACTTCGAAGAAGGACATCCGTTTGAAGAACGTTGCTTCGAATAGGATGTTTCTCACCGTATATACTGGGTCAAGATCCGCAGAAACGTCGGCGACGTCGAGTTTTCAAAAATGGAGCTGTGCAAACGATATTAGCGCGATATTTAATCACCAACGATAGTCGTCGAAACGGGTTACCGGTCGAATCCTTCGTCGCCGTAGCCAAGTCATCAAAGCGCGCAAAAAGGTTAGTAAATATTATTAAGTTTCTGTATCTAAATTATTTGAATCTTGTACCATTAGACACATTGCGATGTCTGTCGGATGACTTATGTACATACCGATATTGTTCGTAAACGTCCACAGTTAACGTTCTAGAAGGTATGTACACGGATCATGGAGCCGCACTAATCCAAGCGAGTTAGGCGTCCGATATTGTTATTCATGATTATTTGTTTTATTTTATCCACTTTGAATGGTTTATATCACGTTTGCGTGAACAGAGGCATAAAAATAAGGTAAAGTTCATG